>JAFIRS010000169.1:0-600000 GCA_018342105.1 Gonioctena quinquepunctata
GAACATTGTTTTAATTGCAAAAAATGTTTTCATGCTTTATTATTGCACTGAAAATTGCAAAGGTTCTGCAAACTAGGCATACCTATAGTAATGGTATTCAACATGCATTAAATTTGCAACCTTGTAAAAGTTTTTCATTTCAATTTGTTTAAAAAAATTACAAAAGTTCAGCAAAATGGATAAGTGAACGGAAAAAAAGTTTAAAATATCCACGTACACTTGCAACCATTTCTGAAAAACGGATCATTTATTTATCAAACTATTTTATCGACGCTCCTATTTTCAATACACACAAGCATTGTAATAATTACAAAAGTTTTTATTGTGGTTGCAAATAAAGAGAATATTGGTCTTAGTAGATATGTAACTTTGCAACCTCATTCGAAAAACGGAACGTATTTATCCTCCAATATATATTTTTTTGCATTTTTACAACTTCGGAAATAATTGCAAAAGTTATGTAAATTGCAATTAATATTACGACTAATATTTTACGTGAAGCAAGAGATTTGCAACCGTCATTGTTCAACAGTTTTCTTTATAATTTGGCCATAAATGCAAACATTGTGCAAATAGGTTTAAGATATATATTAGACCGACATACCTACAGTGGTCCAGTTAAATACTTGATTATCCATCGCGTATATCTTTTATACTTTGTACTGGTTGATTGAAATTGCATCCGAGGAATAATACGGTTACGTAGTTAACCATTAAAAAATTTGAAACTAATTATTGATCTCAGAAGCAATCACTGTTTTTGACTAATAAGCAAAATAAATTTAATCTAATATTTTCGAATGCAACAATCGAAAGAATAACAAATTTTGCTAAAAGACTATTGAAAGACATTAATTTTTCATCGCATTAGAAATGACATGCAATCACTCTTCATTTAAAATTTTCACTTGTCACAACATGACTTCATAGAAATCGACGAGATTTTGAAATGAATAATCGATGCTCTATTGAAGAAAGGATATCAAAACGTTATCGATTGTATATCTCGAAAGTACATAATTTTCATCATCAAACAGAAACGTTGCTGAAACATAAAAATTTATGAAATCGGTATTACAACTCAAATTAAATTTTTACAGGTATGTATTTCTTGAATTGAATAAAATTATAATTTACCTTTCCACTCGACTTTCTTACTCCAATTGTGGTTTCGCATGAAAAATGCTATTGAATCCGAATGGAGGACTGAAATGTAATCGACACGTTAGAATCATTTTCTTGATTTATACATTTTTTTTTAAATAAAGAGGGAAAAACATGTTGGTAGGCAATTCTATTTCAGTTGAACATCCAGGACTATTAGATGATTCTGCATTGTTTTTGATTAGTTAAATAGTTGTCTGTCATAAAAATACAATTGTCAGTCTTCTTGTTATTCTGGTAATAAATCATGTTACTAAACTGCTGTGCATTCATTACTCTGTAAACAGAACACTGTGACGAAACGCAGTTGTAGGTTTATCGTACTAATGTACAACTGTACGAGTGGTTTTTAAATCTCAATATTTCCTGAATTTTTTAATGAATCAAATTTCTAATTGTAATATGATGTTTTGAATTCATATCGAGAGCGTTAGCTTTCAACATTGAAAGATTTCACCTACCGTTGACGATCTTCTTGGTCGATAGTTAACTTGGTAACACAATGAATGTCATTTATTAGGTATATAAAAATATTTATTATTCAGATAACACAATGGTTTCAAAAATAAATATTTTTTAATTCCTAATGTTCCGCAATGTAACATAGTTTGCAAATTATTATACCGCCACCAATTGGTGAAATGAGTTGTCTGCCCGATTCGCAAACCTTTTGCTTTTTTTGGTAGAGTACAAGTACGAAAGTACTTTTCTTTTGATTTTACCCTCATTTCCGTATTGCAGGTGAGGTTGCAAATCAATAAAAACATTGTACGTCGGGACATCTCCACTTGCAACCATTATTGGAAACTTTTGTAATAATTCCGATACTTATTTCAATAAAAAAACAATTTAATGAAAAAATATATTTTCCGTTTGACGCAAGAGGTTGCAAATCAGAACTCTTGTCAAGAACATTATTTTGGTTGACGATCTTCTTGGTCGATAGTTAACTTGGTAACACAATGAATGACATTCATTAGGTATATAAAATTATTTATTATACAGATAACACAAGTGCAAAAATAAATATTTTTTAATTCCTAATGTTTCGCAATGTAACATAGTTTGCAAATTATTATACTGCCACCAATTGGTAAAATGAGTTGTCTGCCCGATTCGCAAAACTTTTGCTTTTTTTGGTAGAGTATTAGTACGAAAATATTTTTCTTTTGATTTTATCCTCATTTCCGTATTGCAGGCGAGGTTGCAAATAAATGAAAACATTGTACGTCGGGACATCTCCACTTGCAACCATTATTGGAAACTTTTGTAATAATTCCGATACTTATTTCAATAAAAAAAACAATTCAATGAAAAAATATATTTTCGGTTTGACGCAAGAGGTTGCAAATTAGAACTTTTGTCAAGAACATTATTTCAGTTCTTTTTCGAGTTTGCAGAACTTTTGGAATTTTCATCGAAAAATTAGGACTAACAACAATTTTTTTTCGATAAAACAGACATTTCCGTTTTGTAAATTGCTATTTTTCAAAACTTCGAAAGTTTGCAGAAGTTTTGCAAATTTTTCCGCGCTAATAATGTGAAAATAAATTAAATCCTTATTTTCAACATTTTTCGTTCAGAATCAGACTACATATCATATGAAAGTCCTTTTCACTCTATTGAAGTTTTGAAACTTTTGTAATCATTATTAAATTTTGGGAAAATCATGTCTATCTCTACTGGCCTATAAAGGGGATCCTCGGAAGATTTACATTGCTAGAGAATAATCAGATGGCTTTCCGTACACGAGCAGCTCGAAAATATGACACATGTATCAAAATGTGCTTCGTATGATGTACATCGAACCCACCAAATATCCTCTCAAAGAGAGTATTGAAAGGGGAGAGCTAGTAAATCTGTGGACACCCAGTAGGCCAGTAGAGATAGACAGGATTTTCCCAAAATTTAATAATAATTACAAAAGTTTCAAAACTTCAGTAAGTGAAGAGGACTTTCGAATGATATTTAGTCTGATTTTGCAACTTTTTTTCTGACGGAAGATGTTGAAAATCAGGATTTAATGAATTTTAATTATTTGCGCGGAAAAATTTGCAAAAGTTCTGCAAACTTTCGAAATTTTGAAAAATAGCGATTTACATCCTCTGATAATTTTGCAACCATTCAAACAAAACGGAAATGTTTGTTTTATCGAAAAAAAAATTGTTGTTAATCCTAATTTTTTTATGAAAATTCCAAAACTTCTGCAAACTAGAAAAAATTACTGAAATAATGTTCTTGAAAAGAGTTTCAATTTTCAACATCTTGCGTCAAACGGAAAATATATTTTTTCATTAAATTGTTTATTTTTATTAAAATAAGTATCGGAATTATTACAAAAGTTTCAAATAATGGTTGCAAGTGGAGATGTCCTGACATACGAAGTTTTAATTAATTTGCAACCTCGTCTGAACACGGAAATGAGGATAAAATCAAAAGAAAAATATTTTCGTATTTGTACTGCAAAATTTCTGCGAATCGGGCAGACAACTCATTTTATCAATTGGTGGCAGTATAATAAATTGCGCAAACTATGTTATAACGCGGAACATTGGGAATTGAAAAAAAAAATGTGCACCTGTGTTATCTGAATAATAAAGACTTTTATATACCTAATAAATGACATTGATTGTGTTACCAAGTTAATTATCGACCAAGAAGATGCTCGTCAACGGTAGGGGAAATCATTCAATGTTGAATGCTAACGTTTTCGATATGAATTCATAACCATATCACAATAGACCTTTCCAGAATATGTAGAACAGAGATAAAAGATGTGAACTGAGCCAGTATGAGAGAGAAATAGGTATATTTCATGCGCAACTTGTGGGCAGCTTTAAAAGATGCGCAAACATCAGTGCGAGAGAGAACGGGAGAGAGAGCACACCAGGAGCATTTTCATCTGTGATGTTGGCCATCCTGGTATGTCGTAAATCTGGTGACAACTGATTCTGTCATTTACATTAATGACGTTAACCTTTGTTATGATTTTACTTGAAATGTTTGAATGTTATCGTGCAACAAGCATTATCAAGCAACATGTGTACTATGGATTATGGGGATTTTACAGAAATTCGGAGTCTTGTGGTTGGCCTGGCATATTTTCTACAACATGTCATATTCAAAGGGTTTGACGAATTTCTGGAAAATCTATCCTGTACTTCACTTCCAATGGAGTGGAACAAGCCATGGGGTGCAAAAATAGTACCCGAACAACTTTCAGGAAGTGTGTTTCATGACCCCACCAACGTAAACCGTGCCAAAGATCCTGTGATTCGTAAAATACGCAATCCAATACGCAGCAAGGCGTTTATTATTATTTTTTGAGTTATGTTAGTCTTAAGTGTTATTGTATGGGTCAAGATTTCTTATATGTGTATTTTACTGAGGTTACCCGTTTTACAATAAATACATATACAGGATGACACAGGAGTATCTTTCTATGAAATTATCAGTTTACTTGTACATATCACAACAATTTTTGTGATTTACTAACAACTAGGTTGATTTGAGGAATAAAAGTTCATTTATTGTCAAAAATAATCCCTAGAACTTCCATTTGTTATACTGATTGTAAATTTTGGTTTTTAAGTTTATACTGATAATTCACTAAATCAGGAGATTTTCTGAAAGTACAAGCAAAAGTTCAGAAAATCTGTCAAAAAGTATTTTATATAATTACTATATTTCACATATTGTTATCGATCACTTAAGAAGCTGAAGATCCAATTCACGATTGGTTCTCCAAAACCATATGCTCTTAGTTTGGTAATGAGATGATTATGATTTATATTATCAAACGCTTTTGGAAAATCTGTATAAATAGCCGACCTAGTATTTATTTTCTACAGCATTTATGAACAAGTTAGCATAAATAATCAATAATTAATCCCACATGAATTTGCTATGAGACAATCAAATGATTTTGGAATTTCAGACTGGCAAACAGCTATATAGTTTTCGATGTTTTTTCCTTATTTATGAATGGGTTTCAAAAAGGTAAGTTATTCCCAGTAGTTCGAAAAAAGTCCTGCTTTCAAGGATTTATCGAATTAAATTTGTATGGGTATGGCTAGTGTATATTTGCACTTTTTCAAAAAATACATTGGAAGCCATACTTACAGAAGAAAATGTAAGACTTATCATTGTTAAAATATTCCTCTACAATACAAAGTATTAAGTATTATTTACATTTGCGTTTTATACAACACAGAAGTTTAAACAAATCAACCCAATGTAATAAAGCACAATTTATTTATTATCTATGAGTGAGCCCAACTTTGTAATCTTTTGATTTCTTGATTGAGATATGTAATTTCGTTCCCTAATATATCTATGGTTATTGAACAGGAGCTTTTGCAGGTCTCCCATTCCATGTTGTCACTACTCGTTCCATTTTCGTGTAATGTCGTCTTTTGCGAGAGTGGGCTGCGTCTTGATGTTGATATTGTCAATTCGTCCCCAGCTTTGGCATTCCCTTTCGATATCCAAGTCATGTTCATTGGAAAATGGTTGGCTGCTTTCATTGTTTCATTTGTGAATACCTGAAGAAAAAAATACAATATTTTAGCAAGAAAAAATGTATTATTATACAAAGTATAGCTACCTTTTTTGGTGTAGAAGTGAAAGTATTCAACTGATCTTCAGCATGACTTTGCTCTTTTGATAAATTGCTACATACAGGAGTAAAAGCATTCACCTCAGTATTGACTTCGCTTCTATTCCTGCTTCGGTTTGACCACGACATCGAGACTTCTGTTAAAGGATCCTACGACAATAATACACTATTATTAAAACATTCCATCAATAATCATTTCAAATAAATACCTTGGATCTTGAAAGTTTGGTGTTTCTAGATAGAGTTTCAACTGCTTCGTGATGTGGAACATGTTCCATTTGCTCGTATGTGTCGATGGCAGTCTTAAACAAAATCATTTAATTGCAATCATATTAACCAGAACAAAGATCTAATATTACCGTAGATGATGCAGTGGGCAAATCTTGCGTGTTGCTGCAAGAAGGCTCTAATCTCAAAGTATTCGGGATAGCACATTTCTTCAATTTTATAATATTGCCCCCTATAATGAAATCGTCATTTGTGAAGTGACGCGAACAAACCTATGACAAAAGTGGTTTCATTGATTAATCATGGATGGAAGGATGTAGGCACTTTTATTTACCCGTGGTTTTGCGTCCCAGTTCCGAGTTTCAAGCCCAATCGCCATTAACCATTTTTCCCGCATTATGGTTCCTTGTTTAGGGAAGCAATGAAATGAGATCCTACTGGTTTTATCGTACCGTGACCGGCACTTGGTAACACAACATTGTTGAGGCATACTAAAATTTTTATTTTCAAAAACTATAAACATAAACAAATAGCATCCAACATCCAAAATAATGTCATTTGTCAATTGTCAATGATTGACCAATAAGATTAATTTGTAGCCCACAAGTGACGCGCGCAACTTTCACCTGCACAGGTAATTCTGGAAAGGTCTATTGGGAATTTGCATACGTTTGATGGAGGATCGAGAATCTCTCGACACGTTTTTATAATTTTCCTGATTCATAAAAAAATGGAGGTAATATTGAGATTTAAAAAGCACTCTAACAGTTGTACATTGGTACGATTAACCTACAACTGTGTTACGTCACAGTGTTTTTCCCGTCTTTATTTTCAACATTTTTATAAATCAAGAAAATTATTCTTGCATGATTACATTACAGTCCTCTATTCGGATTCGATTGAATTTTTCATGCGAAACCACAATTGGAGTAAGAAAGTCGAGTGGAAAGGTAAATTATAATTTTAGTTATTTCAAGATATACATACCTCTGAAAATTAAATTCGAGATGTAATATCGACTTCACAAATTTTTATTTTTCAGAAACGTTTCTGTTAGATGACGAAAATTATGTACATGCGAGATTTACAATCGTTAACGTTTTGATATCCCTTACTTCCATAGAGCATCGATTGTTCATTTTAAAATCTCTTCGATTGCTAAAAAGTCATGTTGTGACAAGTGAAAATTTCAAATGAAGAATGATTGTCTGTCGTTTCTAATGCGATAAAAAATTAATGTCTTCCAATAGTCTTTTAGCAAAATTTTGTACTCTTTCGATTGTTGCATTCGAAAATATTAGATCAAATTTATTTTGCTGATTAGTCGAAAACACTGCTTCTAAAATTATTAATTAGTTTCAAATTTTGTGGTGGTTAACTACGTAACCGTATTATTCTTCGGATGCAATTTCAATCAACAAGTACAAAAGATAACAGATATACGCGATGGATAGTCAAGTGTTTAACTGGACCACTGTAGACATATGTCGGTCTAATATATATCTCAAACCTATTTGCACAATGTTTACAATTTATGGTCAAATTATAAAAAAAAAAAAAAAAAAAAAGTTGATATTAGTCGTAATTTTAACTGCAATTTGCAGAACTTTTGGAATTCTTTCAGCAGTTGTAAAAATGCAAAAAAATTATATTAGTGGATAAATAGGTTCCGTTTTTCGTATGAGGTTGCAAAGTTACATATCTACTGAGACCGATATTTTCTTTATTGGCAAGCACAATAAAAAACTTTTGTAATTATTTCAATGCTTGTGTGTATTGAAAATGGGAGCGTCGATAAAAAAGTTTGATAAATAAATGATGCGTTTTTCAGAACTTTTGCAATTTTCAGTGCAAAAATAAAGCATGAAAACTTTTTTTACAATTAAAACAATGTTCCGTTCATCGCAGACTTCTGCAAAATTGTATAGTTTGTTTTCATTAATACACTAACATACCATTGAAGTTTAAAAACTTTTGGATTTAATGTTAATTGATTTGAAGATAGCAGTAGCGGTGAGCGCATCTCCCTCAGTTATGATTCCATCAAACCACTTGTGCTTGGAAGCTCCAAAACTCTTGGTCTTAATGGTTTGAAAAACATTGGCAATACCTGCTTTATGAATAGCGCAATACAATGTTCATCGAATACCAGATGGTTGCTCGAGTTTCTGAGAAAAGACGAACATTTGAAGGATATCAACACAAGCATATCAAGTATGAAGGGTGCTTTGATAAAAGCATTTGAAGAAGTGCTAAAAGAACTTTGGTCAGAAGATTCGTCTGATGTGGTGGTTAACATTGTTTCTTTGAAAAGCCAGATACAAAGATTTGCACCTCGTTTTATGGGTAACGCTCAATAGGATGCCAAGGAATTTTTCAGTTATTTATTGGAAGGTCTTCATGAAGATGTAAACAGAGTAAGAGAAAGGCTTAAGCCGATGTTCATAGAAATCGATGAACATCTGAGCGATAATGAAAAGGCAATAGTGTCTTGGTCAAGATATCTTAGAATGGACAACTCGAAAATTGTCGATAACTTTGTTGGTCAACTGAAATCATCGTTGAAATGTACTTTCTGTGGCCATTGTTCTGTCACTTTTGACCCATTCTGGGCCCTTTCACTCCCTATTCCACAGGGTACTGGCAAACTCAGACTGTCACAATGTTTAGACTTGTTTACTAGGGAAGAAATTTTGGATGTTGACGAAAAACCCACTTGTTCTATATGCAAGGAAAGGAGAAAATGCACGAAGTCATTATCTATACTTAAATTCCTCAAAATTTTAGTAATTCACTTGAAAAGATTTTTGCAGATGGAGAGATTCAGAGGAAAACTAAATGTCTTCATTGACTTTCCTCTCGATGGATTAGATATGAATATTTATGCAGTAGATAACGCAGCTCCGTGTCGCTACAACTTGTATGCTGTATCCAACCATAGCGGAACAACTTTCAACGGACACTACACGGCTCACTGTAGGCACCCTTATACAGGCACATGGCACGAGTACAATGACTCGAAAGTATCACCGCTATCACCAAAATCTATTGTGAGTGGAGAAGCATACGTCCTCTCCTATGATCAAGAGGACACCAAATCACAGCTTTGAAAAGAGCATTTTACTTATTTACATTATATATTTTATATTCATTGAACATTCGCTAAACTATTATATTAAATCGATTGTCTATATCTACTGGCCTACAGTGAATTATAATAAATGTGAGTTTGATTCTCTCAGCATTAGCCTAATGAATTAAGTATTTTGTTATATTTTGAAAGGAACATTCTAGGGAAAAATTGAAAATAGATTTGAAATCACTTCAAAAACTGATTGTTCATGTCTGATGGGAATAGAAGATTTATTTTGTCGACCAGTATTATCAAACCCCCAGAGCAATCTATTTCAAAAGGTCTATTGAAAAAAATTGAACACCATTTCGGAAATTTACTTTTCGACCCCGCAGAGTTAAATTCGGATAACGAAAACAACTGTCCCGAGAACGATGCAGATTGTGTGTTCATTTAGAGACGTTTGTTTCATTTTCAGCTCGCCAGCCGAGTGACTTTCCACGAGCATCTCTCCCCGGTTTGTCTTCCCCCGGCAGAAAAAGAACTCAAACCTGGAACAAAATGCACCGTCATCGGATGGGGAAAGAGAGAGGATACTGGAAGTGAGTTCTGATCCACGTGTATTTTCTGTTTCGTCTTATTTTATTGACACAAAGAGTATTAGAGGTCACTAGAGCTTGGCAAACGTACTGGAAGCTGAAAGGTCAAGTGTTAAGCTTGGGTCTCGTTTGAAAGCTCAATCCCTTTGAGAACTATTGCCTGCACAAATGTCAAGTCGGATGTGAGTAAATAAAAAAACATAATTCCGCACGTGTTGTTTCAATGTATACAACTTTTGTGCAGATTTACGATCGCAACTACACGGTGGCACATTTGAGGGAAAATAATTCATTGAACAGCTGTTGTCACCCATGATATCAATGAAAAAGTAGTACGTGATGAATAATTTTCGTTTATGCTACAATTTGAATTGGACTGGACTAACACTGATTGAGTATATTTCTCCTAACTCTCTTATTCTGGTAGGACCTTATAATGCATATGACACATTCAATACTCATTAATTCATAAGAAAATACACCATCATCCTTTGATTATGTTAATATAATTTTTCATAAAATATATGGAGCAATCATAGATCTCAAGAGCTGGATGGGTCGGGGACCAACAAGAGAATTCACAGAGCTGTTATTGAGATCAAGGCCAGAAAATAATGTACAAATGATTATAAAAAATAACTAATTACAAAGTAGTCATGGTTGATAGGTTGATTTTCATTATTTCGTTTGGAATACATAAGAGATCTAACTGTTGGAATTTATTATACTTATCAAATAAAGTTTTCACCATCACTATTCAAAATACATTCGTAAAAGAATTATATATACAAAGGGTGTTTCAAAATTCAGTATCAACACTCCAAGGGCGTATTTTTCAGGTCAAAATAAGACTTTTTTTCCATATTATGTGTCCGCAAACGCTTTGTTACCGATCTACAGAGCGTTAAAATTTCAAGATTTTTTTCTCTTCATAGCTCTTTCAGTTTTTGCGATATTAGGATCAAAGTTGAAACATAGGTTATGTTTTAGGGTTTACATCATCCAGTATGCCAAGTGATTGTAAGAATCTACAGGGAGATATTTTTTCGGGGGTCAAGCCCTTTTTCGCCCCATAAACTTTTTTGTAGTGCGCCGCTGGTGGATTCTAACATATGAAAGGAATTATTTGTTTTGTTTATACATTTTTTGGCTCTGTGATTTTGACGCCTCTGCGACCGTTATTGAGAAAATGTAAAATATTTTTTTTTAATTCTCTAGAGTTAATTAAATTTTTCAACGAAACAATGAAAAAGAGAATTGGTGGGCTTACTGCTATTTTCATTTTGACGTTTAGGTTTGTTTTGAAGCATGTGACATTATTTGAAAGTTGGTGGATGTCTCATCGTGTATTTGTTTAACATTAAAATGGAAAATGAACCATATTCATTTGAATATCTGGCTGACATCCATTTTGTTTATGGTCTGGCTAATGGTAACGGACTTGAAGCTCAAAGGTTGTACGCGCTAATATTTCCTAATCGCCGGCTACCCAACTATAGAACGTTTATAATTTCCCATCAGCACCTTCGGGAATACGGCAGATTTCAGACTCCAAGGCACGATGCTGGCAGACCGCGACAAGCACGCAACCCAGTAAGAGATGAAGATATTGTAACGAACCTAGGCCGGACCTGTCGCCTCACGCGTTGCCATCGACAACGATGAGGTCATCCCCAGAGATATTCGAGAACAATCCAGTCACGCCGCGGCATGATAACAACGGTCGATATTGGAAATAACTGGAACATGCTGGGCACCAACCGCCAGAATTGGAAACATCGAGAATGCTGTATCGGAGATAAATAGACAGCCCTCAAGAGGGAGTGGACAGTCTGAACGAGCCCATACGATCGAGCTATACAGTGGCGTAATATAAATTAAGTTGTAGATTTAAGTGTGAAATAAATTATTAAAACCAAGTTAAGTTTATTTACGTTACAATTGGTGTCGGAAGTGAGATTTTGAAAATAAACAAGTGATCGTGGAGTGGATAGGCAGAAAAATAAATTGATAGACCTTTTTGTACGCCCAAAATAGACAGTGGCCCGGTTTTCGCGAAGTGGACAATTGTGCGTGGGAATATAAACTGATACACTGTTCGCGTGAGACAGAAAATAGACAGTGGCCCGGTTTTCGCAAGTGGACAATTGTGCGTGGAATATAAACTGATACACTCTTCGCGTGAAACAGACAATAGACTGGTGGCCCGTGGAAAAGAATTCGCGAAGTGAATTTTTAACAAACTGATAAACTTTTCGTGTGAAACAGACTGATACCTCGTCAAAGACAAAATGTGTTCAAGAAAAGTGCGCCTTGCGGACTTGAAGGTAGCGGAATTGAAACAGCAACTAGAGGAAAGGGAACTGGAAACAACGGTAAAAGCAAGTACTCCAGGAAAGACTTGCAGAAGGACTTATACAAGAAGGTGAGGACCCCGAAACATTTTTATTCGAAGTTCCGGAGGTGATTTGAGTCCGATAATAGAAAAACTTGAAGAAAATTCTAGAAATCTGAAGAGAAGCTTCTAGAAAATTCAAGAGTCTGGAAGAAAATGCTAGAAATCTGAAGAGAAGCTTCTAGAAAATTCAAGAAGCCTGGAAGAAAATGCTAGAAATCTGGAAGAGAAGCTTGAAGAAAATTCTAGAGATCTGGAAGAGAAGCTTCAAGAAAATTTAGAAATCTGAGAGAAGCTTCTAGAAAATTCAAGAAGCCTGGAAGAGAAGTTCCTGAAAACACACAAGGCCTAAAAAAAGAATTGTGTGGTGGGCTAATTTTCTAGAAGAAAGAATGGGAACCGTTGAGACAGAGATAGAATAAAATTAGGGAGCAAATGAACACGGAGGTAGATAGAAATAAAGGAAACGATCAAAAAGCAGGAACAACGAATTAATAGTGCGCCCTCCAACAGAGATGATTAACGAAAATGCAATGCTGGACTTGAGTTTGAACTTGGATAAAGTTCAAGAGGGTATAAAAGATGTCAAGGTCATTTCAGAAATAGGGAAGCTTTCCATGAAGCCGCCTCAGTTCGACGGAAAAACTCCATGGCCAAATTACCGCCGGCAGTTTGAAGCAGCGGCCAAAGCAAACGGATGGAATGCAGGGGAAAGAGCTGTAGCACTAACACTTGCATTAAGTGGAGAAGCGACGAATATTCTACAAACTCTCACCGCCCAAGAACAGGAGGACTATGATCAGCTGATTAAACATCTAGAATTACGATATGGTCAGGCCCATTTGGAACACGTATACCACTCCCAGCTGAAAAATCGCTGTCAGAAATCGGGCGAATCCTTACAAGAATTTGAAACTGACTTTGCACGCTTAGTTCGCCTCGCATATCCAGCCATACCGGAAAATGTAATGGAGCGATTAGCGGTTCAGGCATTCTTGGATGGACTCCGTGACCAAGAAACCAGACAAGCGTTGATATTAGCTCGTCCAACACATCTCGTAGACGCACTGGCACGCGCTTTGGAATTCGAAGCAGCAAAACAATGCTGCGAAAGCCAAAATAAAGTTCGAACGATTGAGGAAGACTCACAGGAGCCTGCTAACTTGGAAGCTGTCCAACATTCATCGACTCCGATGCAGGAAAACTAAAGAAGGTCGACGAGAAGGGGCAATCGTCGGCATGTGTCCGGCAAGCCCCGGTTAACAACGCATATGTCGCTATCCTTCAACGACAGAACAAAGGTGTCTTCGTAGACGGTCTCATCAATAACGAGCCTTGCACCATGCTGCTAGATACAGGTGCGACTAGGACAATTCTCGGGCCTTCCTTTGCCAGAACACCGGAACGGATTGAACCGACAACTTGAAGCTACGCACAGCAACAGGGGAGCCAGCTACTGTATATGGCGAGCTACCGATTGAAATAATTTTGGGCAGCACTAAAGTGAAACATCAGGCACTTGTAGCGGACATCGAAGACGATGCACTCATCGGAATGGACATCATGAATTCCAGAGGGTTTGAATTGGATTTCAAAGACGGCGTCCTACGTGTCAACGGAGAAGAGCTGGTGCTTCATGGGAGAAGTGAGGAGTTGATCCGTGTGCTATTGGCTGAAAATGTAAGCGTACCTGAGAGGGCTGAAACCATTCTGGAGGCTCGCCTGGACGGGAGTGCGAGCAGTGGAGACGTGGTGATGTTCGAGCCCAAACTTCATGATGAGAAAATTGGACGAGGGATTGCACTAGGGAAGACCTTGTTGCGTGCTGACAAATTTGTGCCGGTAAGGGTCATGAATGTCAATTATTTCCCAGTGACCTTGAAGAAAGGAACAATTTTGGGGCACTGCTCGTCAGTTTCGTCTGTGATCCGGGGCGTACGAGGTACGATTAGCCAACCCAACAACTTGCCCACAGAACTAGAAAAATTAGTTGCCATCTCTTCCAAAGACATAAAACCAGCTCAACAGCCCAAACTAAGAGATTTAGTCAAAAAGTACCAAGACATCTTCGATACCGGACAAGGAAAAGGGGGTCGAACTAATGTGGTCCAGCACAAAATTGATACTGGAGAACAGCAAGAAGACTTCCTCTTGCCAAGAAGGAAGAGGCTGACAAAATAGTCAGCGATATGGGAAAAGAAGGAGTTATCGAACCATCTGACAGTCCCTGGTCCTCCAGTCGTACTGGTGAAGAAAAAGGATGGATCGACACGCTTTTGTGTAGACTATCGCCAACTTAATAATGTCACGAAGAAGGACAGTTACCCTCTCCCGAGAATAGATGACACCCTAGACACGTTGGCTGGTTCCACGATTTTCTCGACCCTGATCTGAAGAGTGGATATTGGCAAGTAGAACTGGCTCAGGAAGATCGAGAAAGACTGCTTTACCATCGGCTCAGGATTGTGGCAGTTCACCGTTATGCCATTCGGGCTCTGTAATGCTCCCGCCACATTCGAAAAATTGATGGAGACAGTGCTGAAGGACTCTCATGGAACACGTGTCTAGTGTATCTCGACGACATAATTGTGGTCGGCAGATCGTTCGAGGACCACGTGAAAACTTGGAGGAAGTATTCCTGCGACTGAGGAACTCCGGATTGAAGCTGAGCCCCAAAAATGCCATCTGTTCCAAAAGAAGTACGATACCTCGGCCACGTTGTCTCTGGGGAAGGAGTAGCAGTGGATGACCAGAAGATCAAAGCTGTTAAGGATTGGCCCATCCCAAAAGACATTCACCAACTTCGAAGTTTCCTTGGTTTATGCACATACTATCGCCGATATGTGCTGGGATTCGCCAACATCGCTGAACCACTGACCAGGCTCACGGAGGGCCAAACAAAGTTCCAGTGGTCCGAAGAATGACAAGACTCATTCAGGAAGCTGAAAGAAGCTTTGATCAACGCACCTGTACTGAGCTATCCCCTACCCAAAGGGAAATTCATTTTGGATACGGACGCCAGCAACGTGGGACTTGGAGCTGTCCTATCTCAGATCCAGGAGGGACAGGAGAAGGTCATTGGTTATTTCAGCAAGACGGTTAGCAAACCAGAGCGCAATTACTGTGTCACCAGGCGAGAGCTGTTAGCTGTTGTAGAGGGAGTGGAACACTTCTACAAGAACGTGTATGGAAAAAGATTCCTGTTGAGAACTGACCATGCAGCCTCAAATGGCTCTTACAGTTAAAAAATCCTGAGGGTCAAGTAGCACGTTGGATCGAGAGACTCCAAGAATTCGATTTCGAGACCGAACATCGAGCCGGAACTAGCCATAAGAATGCAGATGCCTTGTCGCGAAGACCATGTCCAGATGATTGCTCACATTGCCGACGAGCAGAAGAGAAAGAAGCAACACTTTGTAGAACCGCGGCAATGGATGACAACTGGAATGACAGCAAGATCCAGAAAGACCAAGAGAAAGACCCCGACCTTGGCTTAGTTGTCAGCTGGAAGAAGGGCAATCGAAGACCGTCATGGCAGGAAGTCGCAGGTTACTCGCCGGCTGTTAAGTCCTATTGGGCACAATGGAACTCTCTTATTCTGGACAATGGGATCCTGAAACGTGTGTTGGAGGCCGATATTGGTGGGGAAGACAGACGCCAAATAATTGTTCCCAGGAACAGAAGAGAGGAAGTGCTGCGGGAAATCCATGATGGAGTCGCTGGAGGACATCTGGGAGTGACGAAGACCCTGCAGAAAGTGAGGCAACGGTTTTACTGGACCAATTGTCAAGCTGACGTCCAGGACTGGTGCAGAAAGTGCGCTGTATGCGCTGCTAGCAATGGACCTCGAATACGACCCAAGGCCCCGATGCGTCAGTACAACGTAGGCAGCCCGTTCGAGAGAATCGCCATTGACATCGCCGGCCCGTGTCCCGTATCCGACCACGGGAATAAATACATCCTTGTGGCAATGGACTACTTCGGTAAGTGGGCGGAAGCCTATGCCCTGCCCAACCAGGAAGCCATCACCGTCGCCGACGTCTTGGTGAAAGAGTGGATATGTCGATTCGGTATTCCAATGGAGCTGCACTCGGATCAAGGCAGAAATTTCGAATCCAACCTGTTCCAAGAAATATGTCTCTTGCTGAACATCCGCAAGACAAGAACCACGGCCCTACATCCGCAGTCCGATGGAATGGTGGAACGGATGAACAGGACGATCAACCGCCACTTGTCCAAGGTTGTCTCTGACCATCAAAGAGACTGGGATCAGTATCTTCATTTGTTCCTGATGGCCTATCGATCCGCAGTACACGAATTAACCGGTCAAACTCCTGCTAGTATTATAATGGGCCGAGAACTGCGACTGCCTTGTGACCTGAAGTTTGGGATACCACCAGGACAAGACACTGCGGGAGAGGACTACGTCAGCAAACTTCGGCAGAGAATGGACGACATCCACAAACGAGTCCGGTTGAACATCCAGAGTGCCAGCGATAAAATGAAGGAGACCTATGACATCAAGGCCGACGCTGGAGGGTTTAAGGTTGATGACCTGGTTTGGCTGTACAACCCCAAACGTCGTCGTGGACTATCACCAAAGTTGCGGAACTCGTGGGAAGGCCCGTATAAAATCGTGAAAAGGATAAACGACCTTGTGTACCGAATCCATAAGCCACCCCGAGGGAAACCAAGGGTCGTCCATTTCAACAGGTTGGCCCCTACGCTGGAAACCATGACCAAGTTCGCACCCTCGCCACCGGAGGATGATATGACGTTCGAGAAGTTTATGCCCTTGTATTCAAACGGGCAGAAAGTTCTACATGGGTTACTAGAGAGGAGTCACGAGACCTTTCGAGGTGCCTGCTGACTACGCACTAGCGCACTGTGTGGCAGAAGATCTTCGAATGTCCAGGGCATCGCCGTAGTGTTCTCCAAGAAATTTGGTCAACTCCAAACACTGCGGGAGCAGAATCCAGAAGTTGGTGGGTGCTACAGTTGAAGAAAGGCCAGAGAAACATCTACTACCTAGTTACCAAGAGGCATTCCCAAGATAAACTGTCCTATGAAGATGTCTGAAGAGTCTCACCAAACTAAGAGATACTATGGTGGACCAGAATCTGGTGGATCTAGCAATTCCAAAATTGTTCCTGTGGTATTGATGCGTTGGACTGGAGAGTCATAAGAAGTATGCTGGAGGCGATATTCAGATCCAGCGGCGTCAAGATTTTGTGTTTGCTGTAACCCCTCTTCCACGACCGATCATGAAGACCGTGGAGTGTTACTTCCATCGAACTTCACGGTGCAGATATGGGGAGTCATGCAGATATCGTCACACTACAAGGATGAAATTTCGGGACGAAATGTCTTTAAGAAGGGGGCAATGTAACGAACCTAGGCCGGACCTGTCGCCTCACGCGTTGCCATCGACAACGATGAGGTCATCCCCGGAGATATTCGAGAACAATCCAGTCACGCCGCGGCATGATAACAACGGTCGATATTGGAAATAACTGGAACATGCTGGGCACCAACCGCCAGAATTGGAAACATCGAGAATGCTGTATCGGAGATAAATAGACAGCCCTCAAGAGGGAGTGGACAGTCTGAACGAGCCCATACGATCGAGCTATACAGTGGCGTAATATAAATTAAGTTGTAGTTTTGAGTGTGAAATAAATTATTAAAACCAAGTTAAGTTTATTTACGTTACAATATTTTAAATATTATCAACGGAAATCCTGGTATGAGTACTCGACAAAGAGCACGGGATTTGGATGTTTCCCATTCAAGCATTTGGAGGGTTTTACACGAAAACATGCTATACCCATATCATATCCAGCGTGTCCAAGGTTTGCTTCCGCGAGATTTTTCACGGCGTTTGCAGTTCTCCCGATGGATACCGCGCAACTGTACTTTTATCCTGCATTTTCCTGGGATCCTGCATTTTTATTTCGTATCCTTCTTACCGACGAAGCTCACTCCACACGCGACGGAGTAGTGAATTACTACAACGTTCATATTTGGGCACTAGAAAATCCACACATGATCAGACAATCTCGACACCAGGAACAGTTCAGCGTAAACATATTTATTTTCCCGCGAATTTTGAATGGTGGCACATATTTAAACTTCCTACAGAACGAATTGCCTGCATTAGTGGGGGACGTGCCTTTACAAGTTCGACAAAAAATGTGGTTTATTCACGATGGGGCTCCCCCTCATTTTCGAGTCATCGTCCGCGATTATTTAGATACAGTGTTTCCCAATCGGTGGATTGGCAGAGCAGGTCCAATTTCTTGGCCCCAACGGTCCCCAGATTGCAACCCGCTGGACTTCTTCTTATGGGGACATGTAAAGGGCCTAGTTTATGGTGCAGAGCCAGTGCCTTCCATCGAAGTTCTTACTGAACGAATTATGGGTGCCTTCCACACCGTAAGAAACGATCAATATCTCTCATTCTGCTACCCTTAGGGATGGATAACACTCCCGGAATTTTAGAACGCGTACGACAGTCTATGAGAAGAAGAGAAGAAGGTTGTATCGCAGAAGGAGGAGGGCATTTCCAGCATCTTTTATAAAAAGTTTCGTTAGGTTTCTTATTTTTCAGGTAATGTTTAAGGAAACTCGTAATTTAGATCACAAACCAAATAAGTAGCGTTTTTTGTTTTGATTGTGATAATAGGTTCCCCCCTTTTGGTAAAATTTTTAATTAATTGTTTCGAATTACAAGAAATGATTTTACTTTTTTTCTCGATAACGGTCGTAGATGCGTTAAAATTACAAGAGACAAAAAATGTATAAACAAAACAAAGAAGAATTCAATGCAAATGTAGCGGCGTACTACAAAAAAGTTTATGGGGCGAAAAAGGGCTTGACCTCTGAAAAAAGATCCCCCTGTAGATTTTTAAAATCACTCGGCATACTGGATGATGTAAACCCTAAAACGTAACCTATGTTTCAAATTTGATTTTAATATCGCAAAAACTGAAAGAGCTATGAAGAAAAAAAAAATCTTGAAACTCTAACGCTCTGTAGATCGGTAATTAAGCGTTTGCGGTTACATGTTCATGGAAAAAAAAATTTATTTTGACCTGAAAAATACGCCCCTGTAATCTTGATACTGAATTTTGAAACACCCTGTATATATTTTCAATTAGGTAACGTTGAGGAACGAGAAATGTTTGCGTGGCGCCATATTTATCATTATTGTACTTCGCAAATTTCGTGCATCTAATAAAAAAAGCGTCTAAAAAAGTATG
The DNA here is from genome assembly GCA_018342105.1 of Gonioctena quinquepunctata. NCBI lineage: Eukaryota > Metazoa > Arthropoda > Insecta > Coleoptera > Chrysomelidae > Gonioctena > Gonioctena quinquepunctata. The sequence continues at coordinate 19,340 of JAFIRS010000169.1, forward strand.
ACCTTTTCGAAATCCACCCGGACAAAGCCGCGGGTATAAGCTATTATTTAATCAATCAAATAATGCAATCTAACATTTATAATATTCAATTGAAGATACAATGTCGGAAAATAAATTGGATTCTTGTTGAACATAACTTTCTTAGAAATTTGAGTTATAAAGAAATTTGATTCGAAAATTTAACTGATTATAGTAGATGAAGAATAAATGAAAAAAAATATTGATTTTTTCTGCCTCTTGCTAGCTACAGAACTATCTACTCCATCAGAACCTTGTGTTTGTGAACAATAACCAATCGTAGAGAATAGATACTCATTAATGTATTAACTTCCTTCTTTTTCCATTATTATACCTGGAATCAATTATTATACCTGGATTTGCCAACTAAACCAATAATGTGGGCGACGTGTGCCCCCCCTCCCCCTAGCGACGGCTCTGTCCATATCAATAAAAGAAATCTGGCTTCAAATAAAATTAAAAATATTGAGAAATGAGTGCTTATCAATCAAGTGTGCTTGATCTCTTCTGAACGTTGTAAGATTTGTATTTGTGCGCATGCTACCCTACCATAACCTCATTCGGATATCAGGCAATCCATACCACGTGACCCAATATGGCGGTTGTTGGCACACAAACTGATAATCGCCATAAGAACTAAGAACATCATTGTCAGTGTGCACTTTTGGCTTGTAAAAGTGTATTTTTGGTTATTTTCGGAGCTTTTGTGTTGTTAATTAATAATATTCAGATGGAGAGTGATTACCTGAAGACACTATTGTTGAAAAGCAGAGGCTTTGGTGAACGGTATGCTTGAGAATATATCCCCATCTTCTGTTTACATTTTTATTAATGTATTTGTTACAGGTATAAAATGAAGTTGAGGATTGATCAGTGATTTAGATCCATTCAACACTGAATATTTCTGAACTGAATTGTTCAATTGTTGGTGCTCCTCCTGTTACGAATATGGATATTATTTCGTATTTGCTTTTTACTCAACTTTCCCAAATGCAGATGAAGCCCTATACAAGTTTAGAATCCATACATATTTTGAATCTGGCTTCGTTGTGAAGGTGAACAAAAATTCAGAATAATTCATATATTTTAGTTAGTCTAGTATGTTTTTTCCCAGGCAGCAGGTTTCTTCTAATGGGTACATGTACAGTTACAAATCTTGAGTCATCGAAGTGAATTATTATAAATTAGGAATAATAATAATACATAAGGAGCAATTTATAACTTCTGATCTGATCTATTATGTTTATTGCCACATTTGTTTATTATAAGAGACATTGATTTGATATTTAAGAAAATTACTTCTCAACTTTCATAATAGTTCTTTCTAATGAACATAAATTTTTTTCAGGTCAAGTATTCACAAAAGGCAATTTAAAAACCTTCAGATGTTTGGTACATAATTGAAAAGGATGAAAGCAGGTGGTCATATTGGTGCTATATTAGAGGCAATGTCACGCACAGATTTGGAAGCTGTGTGGACAATGCCATCCAGTCAAAAAATTTATTGGACGACTTGCCTCTTGCTCAGTTATTTTAAAAAATAAAATGTTTCAAATGAATATATATAAATGTTTGTTTATTTGTTGTTTCACTGATTCAGTTGATTACTCTTAATTTAATACCAATTATAAAAAGATGACACAATATTGATATTTGTATATAGTACAATTTCTATGAATATCACGATATATCCAATTTTTACTGTTAATAAATTACAATACCCTTTGAAGGTTGTAGACGATGTGGTAACTTGATTACTCTCGTTTCGGACGTCCTTCGTCTAAATGTTCTTGAAAAGGTTTTCACGATGTTTCGTATGTTTGTATCTGCAATCGTCTGAATACAGTATTCACATTCGAAACATTGTGAAAACCTTTTCAAATACATTAAGATGATGGACGTCCGAAACGAGAGTAATCAAATACAAGACTTGCTCGAGGCTTTCGATGATTGCCTGAAATATCTAAAAAGGGAAGGTTGAGATTGAAAGACATATTTCTAAATACTGTAACGTAAATAAACTTAACTTGGTTTTACTAATTTATTTAACACTTAAATATACAACTTAATTTATATTACTAACTACGCCACTGTATAGCTCGATCGTATGGGCTCGTTCAGACTGTCCGACTCCACTTGAGGGTTGCCTATTTATTTCCGATACAGCATTCTCGATGTTTCGAATTCTGGCAGTTGGCGACCGGCATGTTCCAATTGTTTCCAATATTGACCGTTGTTTTCCGCGGCAGAGCGACTGGATGGTTCTCGAATATCTCCGGGGATGATCTCATCGTTGTCGATGGCAACGCGTGAGGCGACAGGTCCGGCCTAGGTTCGTTACATTGCCCCCTTCTTAAAGACATTTCGTCCCGAAATTTCATCCTTGGAGTGTGACGATATCTGCATGACTCCCCATATCTGCACCGTGAAGTTCGATGGAAGTAACACTCCACGGTCTTCATGATCGGTCGTGGAAGAGGGTTACAGCAAACCAAAATCTTGACGCCGCTGGATCTGAATATCGCCTCCAGCATACTTCTTATGACTCTCCAGTCCAACCCATCAATACCACAGGATAATTTTGGAATTGCTAGATCCACCAGATTCTGGTCCACCATAGTATCTCTTAGTTTGGTGAGACTCTTCCAGACATCTTCATAGGACGGTTTATCTTGGGAATGCCTCTTGGTAACTAGGTAGTAGATGTTTCTCTGGCCTTTCTCGTGACTCCTCTCTAGTAACCCCATGTAGAACTTTCTGCCCGTTTGAATACAAGGACATAAACTTCTCGAACGTCATATCATCCTCCGGTGGCTTGAGGGTGCGAACTTGGTCATGGTTTCCAGCGTAAGGGGCCAACCTGTTGAAATGGACGACCCTTGGTTTCCCTCGGGGTGGCTTATGGATTCGGTACACAAGGTCGTTTATTCTTTTCACGATTTTATACGGGCCTTCCCACGAGTTCCGCAACTTTGGTGATAGTCCACGACGACGTTTGGGGTTGTACAGCCAAACCAGGTCATCAACCTTAAATCCTCCAGCGTCGGCCTTGATGTCATAGGTCTTCTTCATTTTATCGCTGGCACTCTGGATGTTCAACCGGACTCGTTCGTGGATGTCGTCCATTCTCTGCCGAAGTTTGCTGACGTAGTCCTCTCCCGCAGTGTCTTGTCCTGGCGGTATCCCAAACTCCAGGTCACAAGGCAGTCGCAGTTCTCGGCCCATTATAATACTAGCAGGAGTTTGACCGGTTGACTCGTGTACTGCGGATCGATAGGCCATCAGGAACAAATGAAGATACTGGTCCCAGTCTCTTTGATGGTCAGAGACAACCTTGGACAAGTGGCGGTTGATCGTCCTGTTCATCCGTTCCATCATTCCATCGGACTGCGGATGTAGGGCCGTGGTTCTTGTCTTGCGGATGTTCAGCGTAGACATATTTCTTGGAAAGGTTGGGTTCGAAATTTCTGCCTTGATCCGAGTGCAGCTCCATTGGAATACCGAATCGACATATCCATTCTTTCACCAAGACGTCGGCGACGGTGATGGCTTCCTGGTTGGGCAGGGCATAGGCTTCCGCCCACTTACTGAAGTAGTCCATGGCCACAAGGATGTATTTATTCCCGTGGTCGGATACGGGAAACGGGCCGGCGATGTCAATGGCGATTCTCTCGAACGGGCTGCCTACGTTGTACTGACGCATCGGGGCCTTGGGTCGTATTCGAGGTCCATTGCTAGCAGCGCATACAGCGCACTTTCTGCACCAGTCCTGGACGTCAGCTTGACAATTGGTCCAGTAAAACCGTTGCCTCACTTTCTGCAGGGTCTTCGTCACTCCCAGATGTCCTCCAGCGACTCCATCATGGATTTCCCGCAGCACTTCCTCTCTTCTGTTCCTGGGAACAATTATTTGGCGTCTGTCTTCCCCAGCAATATCGGCCTCCCACACACGTTTCAGGATCCCATTGTCCAGAATAAGAGAGTTCCATTGTGCCCAATAGGACTTAACAGCCGGCGAGTAACCTGCGACTTCCTGCCATGATGGACTTCGATTGCCCTTCTTCCAGCTGACGACTAAGCCAAGGTCGGGGTCTCTCTCTTGGTCTTTCTGGATCTTGCTGTCATTCCAGTTGTCATCCATTGCCGCGGTTCTACAAAGTGTTGCTTCTTTCTCTTCTGCTCGTCGGCAATGTGAGCAATCATCTGGACATGGTCTTCGCGACAAGGCATCTGCATTCTTATGGCTAGTTCCGGCTCGATGTTCGATCTCGAAATCGAATTCTTGGAGTCTCTCGATCCAACGTGCTACTTGACCCTCAGGATTTTGAACTGTAAGAGCCATTTGAGAGCTGCATGGTCAGTTCTCAACAGGAATCTTCTTCCATACACGTACTTGTAGAAGTGTTCCACTCCCTTTACAACAGCTAACAGCTCTCGCCTGGTGACACAGTAATTGCGCTCTGGTTTGCTAAGCGTCTTGCTGAAATAACCAATGACCTTCTCCTGTCCCTCCTGGATCTGAGATAGGACAGCTCCAAGTCCCACGTTGCTGGCGTCCGTATCCAAAATGAATTTCCCTTTGGGTAGGGATAGCTCAGTATAGGTGCGTTGATCAAAGCTCCTTTCAGCGTCCTGAATGAGTCTTGACATTCTTCGGACCACTGGAACTTTTTTGGCCTTCCGTGAGCTTGGTCAGTGGTTTGCGATGTTGGGAATCCAGCACTATCGGCGATAGTATGTGCATAAACCAAGGAAACTTCGAGTTGGTGAATGTCTTTGGGATGGGCCAATCCTTAACAGCTTTGATCTTCTGGTCATCCACTGCTACTCCTTCCCCAGAGACAACGTGGCCGAGGTATCGTACTTCTTTTGGAACAGATGGCATTCTCAGGGCTCAGCTTCAATCCGGAGTTCCTCAGTCGCAGGAATACTTCCTCCAAGTTTTTCACGTGGTCCTCAAACGATCTCCGACCACAATTATGTCGTCGAGATACACTAGACACGTGTTCCATGAGAGTCCCCTCAGTACTGTTTCCATCAATCTTTCGAATGTGGCGGGAGCATTACAGAGCCCGAATAGCATAACGGTGAACTGCCACAATCATGAGCCGATGGTAAAGCAGTCTTTCTCGATCTTCTGAGCCAGTTCAACTTACAAGTATCCACCCTTCAGATCAAGGGTCGAGAAAATCGTGGAACCAGCCAACGTGTCTAGGGTGTCATCTATTCTCGGGAGAGGGTAACTGTCCTTCTTCGTGACATTATTAAGTTGGCGATAGTCTACACAAAAGCGTGTCGATCCATCCTTTTTCTTCACCAGTACGACTGGAGAGGACCAGGGACTGTCAGATGGTTCGATAACTCCTTCTTTCCCATATCGCTGACTATTTTGTCAGCCTCTTCCTTCTTGGCAAGAGGAAGTCTTCTTGCTGATTGCCGGATCGGTCGGGCACCCCAGTATCAATCTTGTGCTGGACCACATTAGTTCGACCCCTTTTCCTTGTCCGGTATCGAAGATGTCTTGGTACTTTTTTGACTAAATCTCTTAGTTTGGGCTGTTGAGCTGGTTTTATGTCTTTGAAGAGATGACAACTAATTTTTCTAGTTCTGTGGGCAAGTTGTTGGGTTGGCTAATCGTACCTCGTACGCCCCGGATCACAGATGAAACTGACGAGCAGTGCCCTAAAATTGTTCCTTTCTTTAAGGTCACTGGAAAGTAATTGACATTCATGACCCTTACCGGTACAAATTTTTCAGCACGTAACAGGGTTTTCCTAGGGCAATCCCTCGTCCAATTTTCTCATCATGAAGTTTGGGCTCGAACATCATCACGTCCCCACTGCTCGCACTCCCGTCCAGGCGAGCCTCCAGGATGGTTTCAGCCCTCTCAGGTACGCTTACATCTTCAGCCAACAGCACACGGATCAACTCTTCACTTCTCCCATGAAGTACCAGCTCTTCTCCGTTGACACGTAGGACGCCGTCTTTGAAATCCAATTCAAACCCTCTGGAATTCATGATGTCCATTCCGATGATTGCATCGTCTTCGATGTCCGCTACAAGTGCCTGATGTTTCACTTTAGTGCTGCCCAAAATTATTTCAATCGGTAGCTCGCCATATACAGTAGCTGGTCCCCTGTTGCTGTGCGTAGCTCAAGTTGTCGGTTCAATTCGTTCGGTGTTCAGCAAAGGAAGGTCGAGAATTGTCCTAGTCGCACCTGTATCTAGCAGCATGGTGCAAGGCTCGTTATTGATGAGACCGTCTAAGAAAACACCTCTGTTCTGTCGTTTCAGGATAGCGACATATGCGTTGTTAACCGGGGCTTGCTGGACACAGGCCGACGATTGCCCTTCTCGTCGACCTTCTTAGTTTTCCTGCATCGGAGTCGTGTTTGAATGTTGGACATTTGTACGCACATGTCCAATTTTGCCCAATTCAAGCATCTTATCTGTCTTTTCTCAGGCAAAACTTCCTTCATCACTTTTCTTATGGCAGCTTCCAAGTCAGCATGCTCCTGTGAGTCTTCTTCAATACTTCGAACTTTACTTTGGTTTTGCAGGATTGCTTTGCTGCCTCAAATTCCAAAGCGCGTGCCAGTCGTCTACGAGATGTGTTGGACGAGCTAGTGTCAACGCTTGTCTGGTTTCTTGGTCACGGAGTCCATCCAAGAATGCCTGAACCGCTAATCGCTCCATTACATTTTCCGGTGTGGCTGGATATGCGAGACGAGAACCAAGCGTGCAATGTCAGCTTCGAATTCTTGTAAGGATTCGCCCGATTTCTGGCAGCGATTTTTTTAGTTGGGAGTGGTATACGTGTTCCAAATGGGCCGGCCTATCGTAATTCTAGATGTTTAATCAGCTGATCATAGTCCTCCTGTTCTTGGGCGGTAAGGTTTGTAGAATATTCGTCGCTTCTCCACGTAATGCAAGTGTTAGTGCTACAGCTCTCTCCCCTGCATTCCATCCATTTGCTTTGGCCGCTGCTTCAAACTGTCGGCGGTAATTTTCCCATGGAGTTTTTCCGTCGAATTGAGGCGGCTTCATGGAAAGCTTCCCTATTTCAGAAATGACCTTGACATCTTTTATACCCTCTTGAACTTTATCCAAGTTCAAACTCAAGTCCAGCATTGCATTTTCGTTAACCATCTCTGTGGGGGGCGCACTAATAATTCGTTTTTCCAGCTTACTGATCGTTTCCTTTATTTTGTCCATTTCTGCCTCGATTCCGTCTTTGATTTCATCGCTGATTATTTCCTTCATCTTATCCATCTCTGCCTCGAGGTTCCTATTCTTTTTCTAGACGATTCGCCACACCACAGAGTTCTTTTTTAGGCCTTCTGGTTTTCAAGGAGCTTATCTTCCAGGCTTCTTGAATTTTCTTGAAGCTTCTCTTCCAGATTTCTAAAGCTTCTCTTCCAGATTTATAGAATTTTCTTGAAGCTTCTCTTCCAGATTTATAGAATTTTCTTCAAGCTTCTCTTCCAGATTTCTAGCATTTTCTTCCAGGCTTCTTGAATTTTCTTCCAAAGTCCTCGAATTTTGTTGCAGCTCTTCTTTCAAGGATTCTATCATCGGACTCAAATCACCTCCGGGAACTTCGAATAAAAATGTTTCGGGGTCCTCACCTTCTTGTATAAGTCCTTCTGCAAGTCTTTCCTGGAGTACTTGCTTTTTACCCGTTGTTTCCAGTTCCCTTTCCTCCAATTCCTGTTTCAATTCCGCTACTTTCAAATCCGCAAGGCGCACTTTTCTTGAACACATTTTGTCTTTGACGAGGTATCAGTCGGTTTCACACGAAAAGTTTATCAGTTTGTTAAAAATTCACTTCGCGAACTTTTTTCCACGGGCCACCAGTCCATTGTCTGTTTCACGCGAACAGTGTATCAGTTTATATTCCCACGCACAATTGTCCACTTCGCGAAAACCGGGCCACTGTCTATTTTGGGCGTACAAAAAGGTCTATCAATTTATTTTTCTGACTATCCACTCCACGATCACTTGTTTATTTTCAAAATCTCGCTTCCGACACCAATTGTAACGTAAATAAACTTAACTTTGTTTTACTAATTTATTTAACCAAATATACAACTTAATTTATATTACTAACTACGCCACTGTATAGCTCGATCGTATGGGCTCGTTCAGACTGTCCGACTCCACTTGAGGGTTGCCTATTTATTTCCGATACAGCATTCTCGATGTTTCGAATTCTGGCAGTTGGCGACCGGCATGTTCCAATTGTTTTCAATATTGACCGTTGTTTTCCGCGGCAGAGCGACTGGATGGTTCTCGAATATCTCCGGGGATGATCTCATCGTTGTCGATGGCAACGCGTGAGGCGAGTTATATTCTACAATTCCCAAGGATACCGTGAGAACGAAGCCACATCGCTGATTCCGCAACTCAGCACTTTGTATTTTCTCGAGATGCGAGCAGTTCCAGGAACAGCGTCAGCAGATTCACCTTGTCCGTTCATAACATTATTTTATTAAGTTAGTCTTGATATAACATTTGTACTGTCAACATCCATTTTCTTTGTAATTGTAATTTTTGAAAATAAAAGTTTTTTTAAAAACAATCTCGAAACGAGATATAAAATTGGCGCAGTCGGTAGGATTGTTACAAGAATCCATCGTGGATAACTTTCTATTTCTATAGTTAAGTAACAATCGAAAAGGTTCCTACGTGTCCGTTCGTTCGATCGCCGAAAAGTGGATACCAAAGGACTATATAGTTACTGAAGATACCAAGGATAAAGAAGCAGACGCAACCAGGAAATTGGCAGCCTTGAAGTTCGATGAAGACGATACTCTTGCTGTAAGTCATTTTTCGTTTCATGTCAGACTCCTCTAATGATTTTCCCTCCCCAAGTGATAGTGAGATTCCTAGAGTTAGAAATAAGTTCACTTACAAATACACTCAATAATATTACCTTGAAAACCAATAATCTATCAATTGGGAATATTTCTACAATCAATACCATGGCAATTCAAATTTCACTAAAGTTCACGCCGAAACTATACCCGATTTTAATGGTGAATAACGAATTGAATTTCTTTCTTGAAAGTATTGATAGCATTTACACCCATTTCTATGATAATGCAAATGCAAATAAGTATCAAAATGTGATTATGTTTTCGCACCATTATTAGTAAACTGAAAGGCTAAGCGAGTGAGGTCGTTAACATTAGCTGCGTGAAACCATTCCGATATCAAAAATGTTTTAATAAGAAACTTTAGCGACCACAGAAATGAGACCTGTTTGTCCTTAGATTTGAATAATTTGAGACAAGGTCCCAATGAGACCCCTCATCAGTTTCATGATAGAGTTAGAAAAGTATTGAATACAATTTCAAATTATTTAGCAATCCATGAAGAAGATCAAAATGTACGCACTTTTAAGCAAAATATGTATAATCAACAAGGTCTCGAAGTATTTTTAGCAGGTTTGAAAACCCTTATGGTTTAATGGTTCGTACCAAAGAACCGGAAACAATGTTAGACGCTATAAATTTCATTAGAAAGAAGATAATATTAGGTATCTCCAAAACTCGACCCGAATTCGAATCAAAATTGAATCGAATCAAATCAGAAGAAATCCTGGTAGCAACAAAACCCCAGTTCTTCCTATCAATATTCCAATAACCAATCAAATCAATATCAAATACAAAGACCAAACTTCGGTCATAATTTCAACCAAAATGTTCATCAACAAAGACAGCAAAACCCAAATTTTGCACCACAAACGTTCCCAAACCCAACCAAGAACATCCTTTCCAACAGGTCCTATAAACATCCAACCACAACCAAATAATTCCCAAAGATTTTCTCGAACAATCAAGTTTTGGGCCTCCAGAAATGTTTGGAAACCAAACCAAAACTTTCAAAATTCAACCAACCAAAACCAACTCCCATGAGTACCACTTCTAGACAGGTTACTGCAAATATTAAACCTCGAGCTCAATCGACAAATCGAAGATGGGTTTCCGAGGAATTGCATAATACCGAACATTTAGATATTCCCGATGAAGATCCCCAAAACCAAACGGAGTGTTTGCTCGAAAACAGTATGAATACTCAGAAAATTCTGACTATTTTAATGAGTCTGAGGATTTTCAATTGACGATTCTCCAAGCCCGGAGACATAATCGAATTCCATACATCTTTGACGAACGGCAATTGCCTTATGTCACTATAAAAAATCCACCCTTGAAATTATTGATTGATACAGGAGCCATCAAATCATTTTGGACCCAATGATTGTCAATAAATATTTTTCTCAATACAAAGTGAATGATCCATTTGTTGTGTCCACTTCATTTGCTTCTTCGAAACACGACATTTCAGTAACAATACCAGCTTCCAAGAACTCAATGAGTACAAAAACCTCAAATTCTACGCATACAAATTCCATAACGTTTTTGATGGACTTATAGGTATAGATATTATAAAAAATTTAAATGCCAACCTAGACTTTTCAAATTTGAAATTCTCAACCCCCAATGCCAGCATTCCGATAAAATATTTTAATGCAAATCCAACTATCTTTTTCGAAAAATTTCTTCCTGGAAACACTGTGACCAAAATTAAAATTCCTGTTACCTCCCAATCAGGCGAAATAATTATTCCACAACAAATAATTCAGAATTGTATAATCCCAGAAACCTTGTCAGTATCAAAGGATGGTTGGGCTTTCGTAGAAATACACAATAATTCCAATAGTGATACAAACTTCACGATTTTACACCCAATCAAAACTATTTCAGTCCAAAACAAATTTGAATTTTACAATATGAACATTCAATCAATATCAGAAATCAATAGTAAACACGAAATCGATAAATTAATCAGGACCGATCACATGAACGAAGAGGAGAAATCCCATATTCTTTCATTGTGCAGAAAATACGCGGATATTTTTCATATGGATGAAAATAACTTAACCTTCACAAACCAAGTGAAACATAAGATTCAGACAACCGATGAAATTCCTGTTCATTCTAAATCGTATAGATACCCGTTTGTTCACAAAACCGAAGTAAATTTGCAGATACAAAAAATGCTCCAACAAAACATAATAAGGCCAAGTAATTCGCCATGGTCCTCCCCCATCTGGGTTGTTCCAAAAAAGGCCGACGCTTCCGGTAAAAAGAAATGGCGTATCGTGGTCGATTATAGGAAGGTAAATGAAAAGACCATCGACGATTGATACCCGATACCTAATATAACTGACGTCCTCGATAAATTCGGCAAGTGTAACTATTTTTCCACCTTGGATTTGGCTAGCGGGTTTCATCAAATTGAAATGAGTCCCGACGACATTCCGAAAACAGCATTCAATGTAGAAAATGGGCACTATGAGTACCTAAGAATGCCTTTCGGGCTCAAGAACGCTCCAGCTTCTTTCCAAAGGGTTATGGATAATATTTTGAGGGGCCTCCAGAACGAAATTTGTCTCGTCTATCTCGACGATATAATAATTTACTCAGCCTCTCTTCAAGAACACATTTTGAATCTTAAAAAAGTATTCAATCGTCTACGCGAAACCAATTTTAAAATTCAGCTGGACAAGTCAGAATTTTTAAAAAAGGAAACCGCATATTTAGGTCACGTAATTACAACAGAGGGTATAAAACCCAACCCTGATAAAATTGTCGCTATAAAAAAAATTCCAATCCCCAAGACCACGAAAGAAATAAAAAGTTTTTTGGGTCTACTAGGGTACTACCGCAAATTCATTCCGGATTTCTCCAAAATCACGAAACCCCTCACATCTTGTTTAAAAAAACGTGCAAAAATTGATCTAAACTCAGATTATATTCAATGTTTCGAATCGTGTAAAGAACTCTTGACAAACAACCCTATTCTCCAATACCCCGATTTCTCCAAACCATTCAACCTGTGTACTGACGCAAGTCAATATGCTCTAGGGGCTGTGTTGTCACAAGGGCCAGTTGGCCTAGACAAACCAGTGGCTTACGCATCTAGGACGCTTAATCAAGCAGAACAGAACTATAGCACAATTGAGGGAGAACTTCTCGCAATTGTATGGGCCACAAAATATTTCCGCCCGTATCTATATGGCCGAAAATTCATAATATTTTGTGATCACAAACCTCTTCACTGGCTCTTCTCCATAAAAGATCCAAGTGCAAGACTTACCAGATGGAGACTCAAACTTGACGAGTTTGATTACACCATCCACTACAAAAAGGGTTGTTCGAACTCAAACGCCGATGCCCTCTCTCGAATAAAAATCAACGATACCAATACTAATGTCATTTTTCTTATATGGAAGATTTCAACAAAACACTTACCTCAGACGACCCCACAACCATCAACATCACGTGACAATACAGTAAACGACAACGAAAATAATGTAGAAAACGATACCGAATCAATAACTGGCATATTGATGAAAGCCCCAACTTGAATGACGTCAATCTAAGTACCGGTGATGTAAATGACGATGATGAAACAATACATACAAGTCACGAAAATCCCATACTAGAAATTCCCATTTCCGAAACTGCAATCAATAACTTTAAAAATCAAATATTTCTCAAGGTTGTTTTACATTCCCCAAATCTCCCGAAGATAAAACGATTATTTGAAAACAAAACTAGAACAACAATCCAAATTTCAAAACAAAATTTTGAAGAGGATGTAATAAAAACTTTTCGAGAATTCACTACAACCAATAAAACTTTTGCGATAAATTTAGACGATAAGAAATTGATTCCCAAACTCTGTCAGACACTAAAAGAGACATTCAAAAATTCAGCATTCAAATTAATTTTGTGTAATAATGTATTAGAAGACGTTTTTTCATTGGATTCCCGTGATGAATTCGTAAAATGTGCCACGAAGGCAAAACTAATCACCGTGGAATTATCGAAACTGAAGCACAAATAAAAAGACGCTATTATTGGCCCAATATTGAGCGAACAATTACAAAATATATTAATAATTGCGAGTTGTGTCAAAGAATGAAATATGACAGAAATCCCCCAAAACAAAAATTCGAACTTACACCCACACCAAACAAACCATTCGAAATAGTTCACTGCGACGTTTTCACAATCAGAGGCAAAAAATTCTTTACAATAATTGATAAGTTTTCAAAATATGCACAAGCTCACCTTCTTACAGGACTTACCGCAATTCATATAGCCAAAGCATTTATAACATTCATGACCCATCACGGTACTCCTAAATTACTTGTTTCAGACCAAGGAACCAAACTGAAAAATACTGTTATTAAAGAATTTGCTACATTACATAAAATCGAAATCCATTATACTACAGCTCTGAACCCCAATTCGAATGGCCCAATAGAGAGGTTCCATTCGACAATTACTGAACATCTCAGAATAATAAGTGAAACAAAAAAGGACTTGAACATATTAGATCAGATGCCCTATGCAATCCTTGGCTATAACCATGCCATTCACTCGGCTACCAAACAGCGTCCCATAGATGTCATTAACGGACACCTTGATTCAAATAGTCCTTTCGACATCGATATCAGTGAAAAATTATACAGTAATTATATAGACGAACACAAATCACGTACTAAAGAAATTTACAAGAAACTCAATCAACAAATGACAAAACAAAAAGAAAATATATTAAAAAGAGTGAATCGAAACAGACACGACCCACTGACATATCAGCCAGACACTTTAGTTTATCATAAAACCAGAGCCCGTAATAAAGCAAATCCCAGATTCAAATCTCACCCTCTCAAAAGAGATCAAAGAATCAATATTTTAACGACATTACGTAAGAAAAAATCTACTACTCCTTCGATGACAAGCAAATCAACAAAAATTACCAATAAATCGAAAACCAAACCGAAAATCATTGCTTTAACTGGCACTTATAACAAAAACAAGTTGAAAAGGCCATTATCTAATCAAAAACCTATCACATTACAGGACACTTCTCACTCCGGTAGTGATCAAAGCTCAGGAAATTAGGATTAATAGCCTGGATTCCAACCCCGGAATCCTACCATATAAACTAGGCAATGCAAAACTTAAAGCCACCCACCATACATTTATCCACTATTTTGACCTCAACCCTATCGAGACCGAACTACTGAAATTAACCAATCAATACGAAAGTTTAAAACAAATTATTCAAAATCGCCACACTCTATACTATAGTGAATTGAAAAATATTGATAACGCCATTCTTTTCAATCTCAACCTTGCTAGAGAAAAAATTTAATTCTTTGCACCCGAACAGAAGAGTGAGAAGGGGACTTATTAACGGCTTGGGTACAATTTTCAAAAGTATTTCCGGTAATTTAGACGCCGACGATGGCAAACGCTATGACGACGCCATCGCCACCCTCAAAACTAATCAAGAAAATATAGCAACAACTTTGAACAAACAGATCTCATTATCAAAAAAAGTAATAAATGATTACGAGAAATCCTTGACATTAATCAAACAAAACGAAAAAGAAATATCAGATAAAGTTAACGAACTCAATAAAGGGCTGGACAAAATTTCATTTGATTTCAATAGTTACATCTGCGCGAAAATTGCCTTAGATCAATTGGGAGCCATATTGAATATTGTACTACAAATACTTAATAATTTGGAAAATGCTATTACCTTTGCAAGATTGAAAATTGTTCACAATAGTATTTTAAAATTGATGATTTGGAATTTATCATTCAGACACTTCTACGTCATTATCAACCAAACAAACTTTTATTCGGAATCGACAATTCTACACTATACAAATATTACGAAATTTTGGAAATTGAATCTTATCATTCAAACAACAAGATAGTTTTCATTATTCACTTTCCCATCATGTTTCCTGAAACCTACTCCTACTTCCACCTATATTCTATCCCTACCAAAACAAATACCATTCTGATCCCAAGCAAAACCTTTCTGGCAATGAACGAAAATCTCTATCAGTATCAAGATACCGAATGCAGAAATACACATCCAACTTACTACTGCAACAATGGACAACTCCAACAGCACCCCAACCAAGAGGACTGCATACACCAACTCCTACAACTGAAAGCGAAAGAACCAACTTCTTGTGAGCCAGTTCCAGTCGTACTTCAAAATGAAATCGTTGAACAAATCAATTCCGCCCACTACATATCCATCTTTCACGAAGATACGAAAATTAAGATCGAATGTCAAAAAACCGACCTGACAACTCTCAAGGGAACTTACTTCATCGAACTTCCCTCTGGATGTAGTTTCCATACACCCCGCAACACATATACAAACAACGATGACACCATCAGCGGTCAACCCCTACTGCTACCCGCAGTGAAAACCCCCAAGATAGCTCACTCACATCTTCAAGAATTAGTACTCCACAACATACCCTTGGACCAACTTCATCGAACCCAAAGGGAGCAACAGAAGATCCACCAGGTTATCCTAAAGAATCTGAAACAAGATACATCCTATATCTGGGCCATACCCATCTACCTCCTATTCATAACTTCATCGATTCTTGGCCTGATATATCTATACTGGACCAGACGTTCCCCATCGAAATCTGTTCTTCCCCTGAAGACACCCAGTGAGGAACCCGAAAAACCAAGACAGCCCACCAAAAGACTTCACCCCTGTCCAAATACCGAAGACGACGACGAATGATTGATCCACCCCTTGTATGGATCCTTCTGGGAAGGGAGGAGTTATATTCTACAATTCCCAAGGATACCGTGAGAACGAAGCCACATCGCTGATTCCGCAACTCAGCACTTTGTATCTTCTCGAGATGCGAGCAGTTCCAGGAACAGCGTCAGCAGATTCACCTTGTCCGTTCATAACATTATTTTATTAAGTTAGTCTTGATATAACATTTGTACTGTCAACATCCATTTTCTTTGTAATTGTAATTTTTGAAAATAAAAGTTTTTTTAAAAACAATCTCGAAACGAGATATAAAATTGGCGACAGGTCCGGCCTAGGTTCGTTACAATACTTTTATTTATTGAGTCACCAGAATCCTAAAGAAAATTTGTATTCCAGTAATTCAATAACAATACCTATAAGAATGTTTTTTGAGGAGGTAGGTACATATATATGAACATTCATTTGGAGTTTTCTCCACTTTTGAAGTGGAAAATATATCAATTATATATAGATTTATGAACTTTATTTGAAATGGGACCTCCTAATGTACAATAGTTCAGAGATATACAAGTAGGCAAAATCATACAAGTAATCCTAGGAACAAATCAAATCACAAAAGTCTGAAGTCATAGGTATCCATGACCGAATGAAGGATATCATGAATGTGCACACAGGGTATGTCTGCTGCAGCCTCTCTGATACTTGATTTTCGAATCCATAAGATCTTCTCGGTTGATTGTAGCTAACCATAGAGCTCTTCTCCTCCTCGATAAAATATTTTAACTGGTCAAAAACTTATGATTTGAAACTGTAGACACCGAGTGAAACCCGACTCTATCCCTGTCGTGACGGGACCCACAGTTAACTACAATGCAAATAAGGGGAGTTTTCTTCAGTTGAAGCACGAATTATAATCCAAAATTGAAAAAACTACTCAAATTCGCACAGAAAATCACAAAATAGACACTTTTACCACTTTGGTCGCTTATGACGAATTACAATGTGTGCCAACAGCCGCCATATTGCTTTGGTTTTGACAGGTCGATGGATTGCCTAATAACTCTGGAGTCACA
This sequence comes from Gonioctena quinquepunctata, assembly GCA_018342105.1. NCBI lineage: Eukaryota > Metazoa > Arthropoda > Insecta > Coleoptera > Chrysomelidae > Gonioctena > Gonioctena quinquepunctata. The sequence goes on from JAFIRS010000169.1 coordinate 36,064, forward strand.
TATCTTTAAATAATTAGATTTATCCGTTTCACTCATAGTGGCCTAAGATAATAGAATACTCATCAACCCTTGGAAACATGAAATGAAATAATTACACTTACCAAGTTCTACAGACGGCATCATAACTGGTTAACTTTCTGGAACAAAAATTGATGTGTTGTGAGCTCCGACAATAATCATTCGCAAAATACATACTCATCTTCCATGTAATATGCAATAGGTGATGTTTTAACACTTCACTAACACGAAAAAAATCACCAGAATTGTTTTCACGTTGAGGCATTCATGCCCAAACTATGCACTACCGTCCGCGACAAAATGACATGTTTGTCGATCAGGTTGAGGATCAGCGATTTATATTTTTCCAGAACGGCAAAGCACTCTTGTTCCATATTCATTTGTGATGCATGCCTATCGGCAGTGGTAAACGCAGCCGCTTCAGATCGCGGTCAAAATAAGTATGTAAGTAAATCTCAGCCTGGTAGTCCAAGCATATAATGTTAGGGGAAATTTATATATATTTCATTTTGAAAATTAATAAGGAAATCAATGAAAACAAATACAGAAGGATGTGGAATTTGAAGTTTTGCTGATATGCGAATGCAACGATTCACATGCGTTGGTGGCGCTTGCTGTTTTTGATGTCCATAAATGGGGTGGAAAAACGACAACCTCGTATATGAAAGTGTTGATCAAATAATCAGCAAACAAAGTAACTTTATAGTTTCCAGGTTGAATAGCAGATAATGTAAAACATACACATCTTGTGGTTTTAGAAACAATAGTATAAAACAATAACCAATCCATTTTTTGCACAAGCAGTCTATTTGTTTATTGAAGTTCAGCTTGGAGTCTTATTCTATTCCAAGGAATTTGCTGTTTCGGTTGTACGAATTTCAGTGTTATTGCTTGTTATTAAGGTTATATCATTTCTTGCCTTGAATGGTGCGATAAATTCAATGATTACAGTTTTGTTCTCATTGATAATAAGGTGGTTTTTTGGCACCAATGTGTGAAGTTGCTCATGACCACTTGTATTTTAGTATTTAACTCGGCTAGGTTATCAGCTGTGACTATAATTGTGGTGTCATCTGCATAGATGAATACGCGTCCGTATTTTATATATGAAGGTAAATCGTTCACGTATAGTAAAAACAGAAGTGGGCCTAATACCCCACCTCGAGGAGTCCCAATGAGGCTATCAAATTCGTTGGAGAGCTCGTTCTTGACCTGAACCTTGAGTTTTGAGACATATAAGATTTATTCCACGACTGGATTGGTTCCCGGATCCCCATCGCTTCAAATTTTATTAATAGGTGTTTTTGGTTAACTGTATCGAAGGCGCGTGTGAGGTCAAAGAATATTCCTACTAAGTATTTGGGTCAATATTCTCATAGATGTACTGTGTTATGTCTATTGATGCAGTTTCTATTGAGAAGTTGCGGCGAAAGCCGTGTTGGGACGAAGTTATTATATTATATTGGTTTGGGTAAGTGGTTAATTGGTTGAACAGGGCAATCTCAATTATTTTCGAGAAACAGCTGAGGTACCATGGGTGACGGATAAGTTAATGATCTGAGATAATTGGATGGAGATTTTGTCAGCACATTATCTCAGTACAATGGCTGGTATTTCGTCAATTCCTGCTGAATATTTCTTTTTTTGTGTTAGGATTATGTTTCTCACGTAACTTTCATCAACGGGCATGAAGAACATCTAGTTTGGGCCTTGCACCTCGTATTTGGTACACATGTCTTCCGGGAAGTTGAGATTGTGCATTGTCTCACTGAGTTTGCGAAAAAGTCCCCTTAGTGATTTGCGATATCAGTTTTATCGTTAATGGTTATGCCTTTGTTAGTTAGGGTAATTTTCCTCCTGCGGTTTTTTCTGTCCATTTTTGTATTTACTAATGACCAGAGGGATTCAGCCTTCTTCATTATGTTGGAGTAATATTGTTTTTTTTCATAAATAATTTTGGCATCTATTGATCTCTTCATTGTTTTATAATTGTTTGATATGACCGGGTCGTTCACTATTTTTTTAAACCAATTAAGATCTTTGAGCTGTCAGATTTCAGACTGTAATTCTGCATAAAAGGGTATTTTTTTCAGATTTTGTGGCTCTTTTGACAATGTTTCGTTTAGCAATGCTAGGTCAAAGCACCACTGGAAGTGTGCCATGAAGTTATTGAACACACTATCAACAGACATTTCTGAGGGAATGTGTTTTCATAGATTGTTTTATAGTGTTGAAGAGATTGTTCATTAAATTTTCTTGTAACCACATTGCTTTTGCCTTGGTCCGGTAATTTTGTTGATGACCAGGACATGATTTGTGCAAGGTGATCAGATGCGCCCAGAGAGACTAGTTTACAGGTGTTATTTTTGATGTTACTGACAACATAGTCTAGTCTACTAGATGTTGTTTTATTCCCCTATTGTGCCACACGTGTAGGTTCATCATATAGTAGTTCCAAGTTAAAGATTGCGAATAAGTCAAAGAGCTGTTTCTTATAACAACAGTTTCCCTTGAAATTTATGTTGAAGTCTCCACAGAGGATAATGTGGGTATGCTTGGCTGTTATGTCAGTTAAGGTGCTGTATAATTTATCAAGAAAAATTTGGGGGTGTGATTCTGTTGATTTTCATTGACCTTGAAGCAGAACACTCGAGGTCAAGTTCTAAGGATGAGTTCACGAGATATTGAATATTGTCGCAATTTCCGAGTATTTCAGATTTTACAAATATTGCCGTACCACCGTGAGATAGTCTTGTCCTACTGTATCTTGTCCTACTGTATATGCTCAGATATACAAAGAAATGTCGGTACTAGTGCTACAGAATAATTCTAAAATGTTGATTTTATTGACAGGCTTTGGCTGTTCAGGTGAACAAGCCGATATTTGTGGGTTGTACTTATCTCCCTGACGTCGTGGGTGAGGCTGGCTCTTGAAATGTTTTTGTTATTTGTCTAGATTCCCAAGAAGGGTGGCTGTGTGGTCTGTCCAAAAATCGTTGCCCTTGTTTGAAGTTGAAGCGGTTAAAATGGATGTATCCCTTTTCCAAACTCCTCCTTCACAGAAAAGGGTATTTTATTCCTGATAATACTATTCGTTATATTATATCAAATTGACGTGCCACATATTCAATGTAAACCAGTAATCCAACTTCGGCATACAAAGAACATAAGAAATTATAAACACGTTATATAGAAATATAAAAGAAACAAAAATATATTCCACGTATTACCACTCAACGATAATATCCGACTTGTATTCGCATAGATATCATACCGCTCATGTATCATTTTAAATTTCCCGCAACAGCAGTTCGGATGGTTTCGTACACCTTCGTAATCGTATGAGTAAGAGCTGGATGCTTGTCACACAGACTCGTATATAATAGAAAGAGACAGAGAGGTTGCGTAACGCTTTTTTCTTACGTGGCGTCAACACCTACCACAAGCCGCGTAAAGGAACTTCGTTTCGAAAACAGTTTGTTCAACTTTTATCAGTAGACTCCTGCTCAAACTTTTATCTACCTTCTAGTTGATTTACAGAAATGGACCTACGGTTGGATTTATTAATAATTTCGGATTTTGTTCATAGATATATGTTTCGGGTAAAGTGGGAGAACAACAAAGTAGCATCTCTTGCTATCGAGTTGAACTTTTTCAAGTTCAAAAACTAAAACCCGACTACTAAAAAATCACACTCTAAGAAGTATGAAACAAGAAAATATTCTCATCTGAAATTTTGTGTACAAACTACACAATATTTATCGTCTATTAAATAAACAACTTACACGTAATATATTCTAATGTATTTAATACATATTCATAGTGATGTTCAGAGAATAGCCGTGGTCATATGCCACCTACCCTAACAAAACAATACATTCTAATAGTAGTAAGCGATCATAAGCTTTAGGGCAAAGTGGCATACGACCATGGCTATCCTCTGAACATCACTATAAATACATTTATTAAAATATATTACGTGTAAGTTGTTTATTTAATAGACGTTAAATATTGAATAGTTTGAAGATAACAATTTCAGATGAGAATATTTTCTTATTTCATACTTTTCAGAGCGTGATTTTTCAGTAAGCGGGTTTGAGCTTACTTTTTATTTAAATTATTTTGGTGCTATAATTTCATGATAATATACCGCGTGGAGGTACTCCCAGCTTATGTCATTATTATTACACACGTTTTATTTTTGTTTACATAATTTTAACATGTGTACCATAGTCCATAATGAAATACGTATTTATTGTAGATGTATTTTGGGTAGGTTTGGAGAGAAAATATGTTTGGCTCACATCTGAGGCGTGATTTTAGAAATTATTCCCAATTATCGGGTGCATACGAGCAAAGCCGCGAGCAACAGCTAACAATTTATAATAATAATAATACTAAATTTATTATCCACATATTATACAATAATGTTACACAGTTATTACAATATTTGACATATGGATAAATGGCTACAACTGGACTGGACAGTTGTGGACGCATCCACCCCTGTTCTTCCACCAGTGCCAGTGAACAAATCAAGTAACTAAATTTGAGTAGCAAATGATATTTGAACAAGAGAGAACTAGAGAGAGAGGTAAAGAGAGAGAAAAAGTAGAGAGTGAGAGAAAATAGGTGAGGAAGGGTGGAAGAAAGAAACATTCGTAAGATTATTTTTGTAAGGATAAAATATATTTTCTGTATTTAACTTTGAATGATTTTATAGAGGATGATAATAAAGAAGGATCTAATCTATGCAAATTATTGACACAGACCGCGACGCCATATAGGAGAACGATCTCTTGAAAATCATGTTTACATGCCTCGGCACACGAAGAAGGGTTTTTTCCGGATATTCAAATTATGAACATCAGTTCTATATGTAAGTTTGTTATGTAAGTAGGGGGGGTGTTTTTATATAGATTTTATGGGCAAAACATGCAAAATGTAGAGTTCGACGGTTATACATATTCAACCATTTCATTTCCATAAACTTCCCGGAGATGTGGTGATATTTTCTTATTCCATGAACCAGTCGGACACAAGGATTTTGAAGTTTCTGAATTCGTCTAGATTCATCACTGTCTAAGCAGGGGCCATAAACTACTTCGAAATGATTGAAGTGTGATAATACAAGTGAATCACATAACATTTTTTTCAGTTCACACTAGAGAAATAGTCGTTGAGAATAAATCAGTTTTAGTGTGGCATATGCAATTCTGAGTTCAGAAGATATATGTTCTTTGAATCTTAATTTAGTGTCAAGGATTAGACCTAAATTTTTCCAATGTGTTTCGATTGGAATTGAGGTACCTGCAATTTCAAGTAAGTGTTAAAGTGTTGTCATTATAAAATAAAAGAGCTGTTGACATTTTTGGGTTCATTTTCAGACAGTGATGTCTCGAAGTATTGGATAATTCCTCTAGGTCTCTGTTAATGCACTGCATTGCTTCGGATACATCAGGATACTGAAAAGAAAAGTATAGCTGCGTGTCATCCGCATTAAGGTGATAGTTACAAAACTTAAGCAAATCATGGGAGAGTGATGTATACAGAGTAAAGAATAATGGGCCAAGAATACTACCCTGAGGCACTCCACTTGTAAATTTTCTGGGAAGTAGATTTTTGAGTACCGATTTGTACGATTTGTTTACGGCCATTCAGATACGATGAGAGGAGAGAACATACTGTTTCACTGAAATGGAAGTATTTAAACATTGCTGCTAGAATATCATGATTCAACATGTCGAAGGCTTTCGAAAAGTCCAACAATATCAGCACCGATATTTGCCTTCATCAATGGTTTTCAATAAATCGTCAACAACATCTGCAAGTGCCGTGGCACAGCTATAGTCCTTTCTGAAACCGGATTGCTTGATAGGTAAAATATTATTATTACTAACGAAGTCTCTAATCTGAGATTCGATTGCCCGTTCGAAAGCTTAGAGAGAACAGGTAAGATACTAATCTGCCCCAGATCACTATACTCTTTAGGTGAACTAACTTTAGGCAGTGGAATTACTTTAGCAAATTTCCAGTCTGTTGGAAAATATCCCTTCAACAAACACTCATTCATAATGTGGACAATGATGGGAACGATTAGGGGACAGCATAACCGGATAATGATAATATTGAGTCCATCATTTCCAAATGCTTTACTACCAATATCATTAATGATATCAATTATAGTTTCTTCATTTACTAGCTGAAATCTGAATTCGTCGCTAATATCATTCATTCTATTGTTTTTATAAAAATTAAGTAGGTTATTGTCGACTGGTAGGTCCCTTGTAATGTTTGTAAATTTAGCTCCTCGACGGAATTTAGATGTGCAGGAATTTCAACGTGTTTTTATGGATATGTTAAGTTTTCTTAGTTCTAACCATTTACCTCTCGAGCTGAAATTTTGCAATTTAAAGTTCAGATATGCCTTCTTTTCAGATTTAATGGCACTAGTGGTAAAGTTCCTTAATTTATTGTAATATGACCAATGTTTAGGTAGCTGAGTTCTTCTGAATTTTTGCAGGGCCTTATCTCTATATTTCTGCATAATTTTAATGTTATCAGTTATCCAAGGTGAATAATATCTTGTTTTTTTTGTGACATTAGTCTCATGGGTGCATATTTGTCAAATACAAATTTTTTGGTCGATCATCCGTATCATAGATAAAATGACATGGCTGTGACTGAAGGTCATTTTGAAAATGTTCATGCTCAATATCACAAAAAGATCTATATGTTAGAGTTTTATTTGACTGAGGGGCAATAGATTACAAGTTTATTTTGCAGATAATCGATGAGTGATCAGTTATCATGTCCCCTCCGACCATTTCCTCACATTGCTCGGTATCAAAATTTGTTGTAAACAAGTCCAGTAACGAGGGACCCCGTGTTGGTACTTTGATCAATTGTTTGCAGCCAAATGTGTCTTGAATATCATTGAAACGTATAGTGATGTTGGCGTCTGAGTCTAGCATGTTGATATTGAAGTCACCAATACAAATAATATAGTCGAAATTAGAAAAAATATTTTCGAGGATATTACCAAAATGATCCAAAAACTTTAATAATAATTATTATTATTACGACAGTTGCTTTATCAGATATTGTTTTCATTGATTGAGTGAATAAAAAGTTATTTCCCAACTTCTAGTTCCTATATCTCGAAAACGAATTGATAGAATTAATTCATTTTTGTTGTTTGGTATTAAGAAAGAAAATACCTTTCAAATGAGGTATCACTTGCCATATGTTGCCATTTAAAAATTTAGGGGTGGTGGTCACAGCTCCGAGGGATGGAATGTATTTCGGGTGAATTTCATCGCGAACGATGTCCCCCTCGAAAATGTAGTTGAGGTGTCCGAACGTTTTCATATAATTCGGTTCTGCCGACCTACAGAGCCGCTGTTTCGTTTTCAATGGCCCACTCTGTATATATATATATATATTTGAAATTAAGTCCTTTCATTTGATGACTTTATGTCCTCTAGAGGGCGCCATTTCAATTCAATGTGACGTCACATAGCCTATAACCAGCGGACGATGAAGGCGCTTCCAACGATACTTCATTTGTCAAATTATGATAAGTAGTTTAGAAGTTATGAGGGAACAGATCAACATACATACATACCGGTCAAAATCATAACCTCATTTTTGCTTCGACGTAATCGGGTAAAATGATGATGTTAATATATTTTTTACGATTTAAGAAAATGTGTGTGCATTCCAAATTTAAGAATAAGAACAAACCTATTCTTGTGTCATGAAGCTCGTGACAAATTCAACGTTTTAAGTCTGAAGGAATGTCATAGCGCCAAACAAAATACTACAGAATTCTCTAGCTAATAGAATATACTGATTTCCACATTTATTGCAGTGTCCGAATACGAACCTGAAATAAACGAAGTGGTAGTTCCAGTCCTGAATCGTGACCTCTGCAACGCTTGGTTGGAAAACCGAGATTTGAACGTTACTGAAGGAATGATATGCGCTGGATACAAGGAAGGAGGCAAGGATGCATGTCAGGTGAGTGAGGTGGCCATAGTTGGCGTTATCTTATATAAATATCGAGTTATTTTACGAATGATTCGAAAATATCTTCTACTGGCAGATTCCACTATAATATGAAAAGTGTACTGTTTTTCCAATAGGGTGATTCGGGAGGACCACTTCTATGCCATGACGTTGAAAGTGGTGATCCGGATACTTGGTATGTAGGTGGAATTGTGAGTTGGGGCATAAAATGTGCTCATCCCCACCTTCCTGGTGTGTACGCCTACGTACCAAAGTACATCAGATGGATCGACCAGCAGATGAAGAGGTACTCAACCGACTAGAACTTGAATAGGGAGTCTCAATTAAGTTGACAATAAATGAAACAAGAAAGATTGGTACAAATTATACAAGGTAACCTATGATTTTCTAAGGCATTTATATACGATTGAAATGCTTTACAAATGTTAGTTGGCGCATTTGTTGAATTGTGGTAAAGCTAAGTTTTTCTCCCTGCCACACAGAGCTACGCACAATATCTAGAATGATCCTTCATAGTGATATCTTGTGACAATTTTCCTAGTGTTCGAACGGACCGCTAAATGTGATTTGAACTATACAGATGTAACGTTTACACAAATTGGGACACATTTTGAAAATAGATCTTTTTCAACCGCTACATGCCCTAAGTCATATTTTGTAATGTAAACGTGTTACGACATGTTTCCCAACTCAAAGTTTCAACGATTTTTTAGTAACTCATCACCACCTTTGGAATCCAAAATACAGCATATCATTTTACATATCTCTGCAAAAAATTAAACATAATCATTGGTTTTATATTTGCAAAATATCAAATGGAATTTTAGGGTAGCTTGCAATATCATAATTGCAGTTTTAAAGTATTTTTCGGATATCACCGATGTATTTTGTGAAAAATCCTGGTGAAGGTGAAAATATAGTCCAAACATTTAATTTTCGATAATACCTCTATATCATGATGTATACTCATTAACACAGTTCCATAAAGTTACGCTTTTATTCCACGATTAATATCGGCTATCTATTAGTCAGGGCTGATATTCTGATAAACACAACAGTAATTGACAATTAATTTATAAATTCCAAATGGCACTACTGGCACCACCACCCCCATCTAATAACAGATGAGATAGGGTTTAAAAATGTATCGTGTAATAAAAATTTCAAAAATTAATCCCGGTAGTTTATGAAGAATGGACAGATAGTTGTTTTCGAAATTCCAAATGACACTACGACCCCCATGTAATAAACAGATGAGATAGGGTTTCAAAAATCAAAATTTGTCGTGTACTAAAATACCCAATTTCATAAATTCATCCTTGCACTACCACCCCATGTATATTGAACGGATGAAATAGGGTTTCAAAACTCGAAATTTGTCATGATATAATACACAATTTGAAAAATAGATTTTCAAAATTCGAACGTTGTCGTGTAATAAAGTACCCATTTTGGAAAATTCATCAGGTAGCTCATGGAATATGGAGAAGCAGTATCAATGAATTGTTTTGTTTATTGTATTATATTTGGTCGGGTGAGGTGTAATATGGGACGTAGTAAGGTCACTTGAAACAGTGGTATTTGTAATGTAGTAAATACAGGGTGTCCCTCACTCGATGGCCTATTAGACGTTTCTGGAGAACCGAACACAGGATAATTTTGAAACATACAAAATGGTGAAAAGTACATTTTTTCAAATGGAACACCCTGTATATTATCAAATATCCTGAAAGACAATTAAAGTTCCTTTCAAATGATGTATCATGATTCTATACCTAAATAGTATGGTTTCCAAAATAAAAGCAATTTTCTATAAAAATCGGATCATTTTGCCATATTTTGTATTAAATGTCATGGAATATGTCAATAATAAAACGTTTTCGCGTTCATTACCAGAAATTTGCTCAGAAAAGAATCAAAACGGAAGGCAATAACTATTCATGGTCAATGTGATCAAATTATAGCGAGAACATGCAGAAGGTTCTGTGGTGTATTGAAGTTTATGAATGAAAAGATGACGAACTGATTGTACAAAGAATGATTAATATACAGGTATTCCAAACTCGATGGCCTATTAGACGTTTCTGGAGATCTGAGATATAAATACTGCAGTGTTGCCATATGTACTTTAACTAATATCAACTATGAAATTTCAAATGTAATACCCAGTATTTCATTCTGTTTTTGGATTATACTGACAAATACAAATAACTTGTACTGAACATGTATACCTATCTCTACCGTTTATAAAGTCCCAAAGTGCAGCAGAACCCGCAGTTTTCTTTATCAGAAAAAACCATGAGACCTGAGGTTTCATCGCACTGGAACTTGAATTTTTCTCTAACTCTCAGATGCAATTCAGTTTTGGCATAGATTAATTAAAAAAATATAAATTTTGGAAATAGAAAGTCATACTCGAAAAAAAAGTCAGATTAGGGAGTAGAAACTGAAATGATATATACAGGATGATCTGAAAAATAATTACTAATTGGCGTTTTTTCGAGTATGACTCAAACCTATTTCCAAATTTTCCTGAGATATTTTTTTAATTAATCTTTGTTGAAGTGAATTGCATCATCTGAGAGTTAGAAAAAAACAAGTTTTAGCTGTATCTACAGAAGTATGAACATTTTTAAGCGAATCATTACAGATTGTATGATCTCTTGATCAGATCATTTCAATTGGGTAATATTACCTATTTCGATTTGTTATACTGGAAAATGGAAATGGTAGTAGTGTGCCGTAACCAGAAAAGGGCAAGCCAATCTTTTGACAAGCAGTGATTTCCATGGTGTTTCTGTCAAAATGGATAATAATACATATTCAAATGCAGATATTTTTTTTTTTTTAGAAACTTGCTTTTATTTCGGAAACCAGACTATTTAGGTATAGGAACATCAAACATCATTTTGAAGAAACTTTAATTGTATTTCAAGATATTCGATAATATACAGGGTGTTCCATTAAAAAACATGTACTTTTCACGATTTTTGTATTTATCGGAAAAATCACAAATTTTTAACGACCCTGTATAATGAAGAACGAATTCCCTTGAACATAACTAATGCACAGAACATTGGTAAACTACACCCGAAATTTCAGCTCTGTTCGAGTCCAAATACCGCAATAATAAACATTTAATTGTATGTTTTGCACAAAAAATAAGGAAATCAATGAATTCCTTGAAAACCGCTTGAGATAGGTTTAGGGAAGTATCATACAAAAATGATCATAAAGCAATAACAAAGCAAAAAATGCAAAAATATACAGGGTGTCTTATTTAAAAAATCAAAGTTGTTGCTACTTTTCAATATAAGCAGCAACGCCGCAGTGCTGAAAATATTTATATTTATTTAAGATCGATAGAGCAGAACTAATCACGCAAGAAACAAAATTTTCAAAATCATCCTGTGTCCCGTTCTCCAGAAACATCTAATAGGCCATCGAGTGTGGGACACTCTGTATACTACCTTTGATTGGCTATTTGCTTTTGTGCTGATGAATAAATACCTCAGCTTTTCCCAGTGCATCTTTCAGAAATAACGTGACTAGGCCCTTTTCAGTTGTGTTATTAGATATAGTTCAATGTCGTGGCTTTAGCCAGAAAGTAATTTGTTTTTTGTTAGATATAACAGAGAATAGCTTCATTTTATCGTAGATTTTTCAATTTTCGGAGAAATTTTTCTATTCAATATTTATTTGAGAATGTTTCCTCTTTCAAAATGAATACCTCCCAAGAGGTTATCTTGAATGATGGAAGATAGTGACTATAGTTTTTATTTCAGTCGCAGATGATTCCACATCTGAACACACTGTTTATATTTACAAACAAAACAACCCCCAATATTTCGCCAACCCTATCCAGGTACTGCCTATCAGGCCTCTCTCAGAGTTTGTCGGTGGTGTTGCTCGTTAATTCAGTGAAAAGCCCAAAGTCAAGGCAATCTTGAAAGCTCGATGCTGCCTGCATGCTCATCTAGTAGTTTTCCTAGCCCGCCAGCTTTTCCCCACATATTTCCTGGTGGTCCCAACCACATACTTATTTCAGTTTCGTATCGTTATTAGCTCCACAAACCACGTCAAAAGCAACACTGTTGATTTGTATGCTACAGTTAATTAAACAGCAGTCTAGCTCCGAATAAGTAATTTAATTTTAAATTATCTTGAAAATGTCTGTCCTGACTTCGAACTGAATCGAACCAGGGGAGCTTTCATAATCGCGCCATGCCTCGCATAATGAGGAAATTCAACGAATTATAAAATAAAAAATAATTCGATTTCTATTTCAACTGTTGCGCTTGAGAGATACAGATAATCCAATAATTGGAATTAATTTAATGAAATCAGTTCGGTCTGAAGCGAGCATGATCATTTGAAGAGATGCCACTATGGAATTTCAATTTACATTTATCATTATGCGCATCACTAATTTAATAAAAATCAACGGGAAATCATGTCAAAATATTAGGGCTTTGGAGGAATTCACTGAATTCACAAATTGGACGAGCAGAATCCACCTTGAAGGTTTTATAGGTGATACTTTATAGATATATACTTCACCGAGTTGCGTGGGCGGCAGTGGCGTATCCAGGAGAACGACTTCGGATGATGAAGTCCATCCGAGCATTTTTCACTAGCGATTGTTAAAGAATATAATTGATATTATTCAGTCTGCTGTTCATATATTTTTTTTTAATTTTTTTTTGCTTACACTTCCGCATCCTCGTTCACCACCTTTTTTATAGTTTGGCACATTCTCTGTTAACTTTTTCATTCCATCGTTATAACAGTGTTATTATGTGTCCGAACCCTCACAGATTTTTCAACTTTTTTCATTGTATGCTCCTTTCTTTCAACGTTCTAATTTTTGTTGATCTCTCGATCTCTTTTTTAAACACATTTTTTGGTTTTGACTTTTCAAATTTGTTTTCCGTATCGAAACGTAATTCCGTTTATATACTAATTTGGCCATTCTGAATCGATTAGAGTTCGCAGAATTGCCCTATCTTTTACCGTTCCCGAGTAAGAAAAAAAATGAACTTCCGAAAAAAAACCGAAAATGATTTTTTTCAAAAAAAACGAAATCGTTTTTTTCATAGTTTTTTGCATAAGTTTCCAGAATTTCACATCGATCGCTCTGTCCCTGATCTTTTTGCGATTCTTCCAACAGAAGTCTGCACCGGTGCCTGAGCAAAAATCACTTATTTCACTTTGGAGCTGGAAAAAAATACTTTCCGTACCCTGATTCCATCACCATTCGAAAGGAAATTCTTTGTTCTACGGGGACAGGGAATTTCGCATCGATAACTGCGTTCCTGATTTATTTACGATTTTTCGAAGAGAAGTCTGCACGGTAGCAGCATGATAGAACGCATTTTCGATGACGTCCCTACCCTACGGATGTTACGATCTAAAAACGAAATGAGAAAGAGGCTTTCTGGAATATAACTTTTTCTGGCGTAAAAAACTCCGCTGAATCCAAAAAAGTTACCATCTCGACGAAAGGACCGCAGCTAAGAGAGCTATGATGTCGCATAGTTTCGAAACGTCGGTGCGCTGGCGGAAAAGATGGTAATAGCTTCTTCATTTCCGAAAAAACCCAAAATTGTTTGTTTTATAGTTTTTTGCATAAGTTTCCAGAATTCCACACCGATCGCTCTGTCCCTGATCTTTTTGCGATTCTTCCAACAGAAGTCTGCACCGGTGCCTCAGCGAAAATCTTTTCACAATTTGAGGTGAGATTTCCATTAAATAGCTTTGGAATAGTGGGTTATCTTTCTATAAATGCTATTCGAGCCATTCTGAGATTGAACAATAAAAATTTTACGAAAAACACATTGAACGTCAATTTGTTAATCAATTATGGCATTATGGGGGTCTGGAGTCGTGTTTTGTGACGTCGAATTATTGTTCTAAGAATCAATCTCAATATTATATAAAATGTTCACAAATAATAATATTCTTCGTTATAGACGAATTGTGCAGAAACTGTAGGGCATAAACCGAAACTTCCACACTTTGGTAATTATTTTTGGGAAGGTATGTAGCGGTTGGAAAAGTTGTGGAATTCTTCACTTTATGCTGAAGGTTTCGAAAGATTTGTTCAGCTAGTCAATAGTTTCGATGTGGATGCATTATTTGTGTCTGTGTATCCCCTGGAAATACGGGGGCTATTCAACAATTTCACAAAAAAAACCATCAATCCGTTCGATGTTTTCATATTTCGATGAAAAATTCCGAAATATGAAAAACTGCAGAAGGAATGAATTGAATGGAAGGGAGTCAATTATTAACAAAAATAAGGTGTGTGTGTGTGTGTGTGTGTGAAAAATAAGGTGTGTGTGGTTTGGAGACTGTGTTTATGGGATTGGTGGTTTTTGAAATATTCACTTCCATTTATTGTGGTTATTATCGTCCACAGCTAACAAATTCCATGAATTGTATGTTCATTCGTTCCTCAACTTTTACTGAAATATAGGTCACAAAAAGCGCCGTCGATCCTTACTGTGTCCTTTCATAGATGAGATAAAAAAGGCTTTCTTATAATTGCAGGAGACCTGAAAGAAATTATTCGATTCAAAATTGTTGTAAACAATAGTATGTTAAACCATTGAATACATTAACAAATTTCAATCTTAAATAAATCACAGTATTGAGGTACAACAAAAGCTTTGGAGTAGGAATATTCACGGTTTGGTATATTTTCCGAAAAGAAATAACACCTGGTATTTAGATTCATTGAGATACCATCTTTCAATATTGTTAAGGATGTCCCACACCAACTCCAATAATCAATGTTGAGCACCATCTTATTGTCAAGGAAAGAATCGCTCAAAAAAATCGCGTACAGACGTGAACCAAACACCGTATCGTAAGCACCGTCGCGTATCAAGTCTGGACCTGGAAGGCATTAAACATTATTAGTTTTCGGTCTTTCGCTGTCGTATCTAAGAAAGGCTCGCGACCCATCTCATTTTATAGAAATATGTCGAGGAAAAAATATGTTGTGAGATACCATGCATCCCAAATATTATATATCAAAAATATGCCTGAGAAGAAGCCAAGGTGGGTACAGGAACAGGTATTGTATTTTTTTTTATTTATTTATTGCATCAAATGGAACTAAAATCCTTATTGGAAGGGTTAGTTGGCAACTATAGTATTAATATGAACATTTCAAGGCTTAATAAAATGAATATTTCAAGGCGAAATTGGTAAATTGAGTATTGCACAAGAAAAAATAGATCATTAATTATATCTGTTTAAAATAATCATTTCATTTGAGAGATACTCTATCTTTAGAAAATGACATAAATAATGAAAAACAAAAATTAAAAATAAGTGAAAGATTTTATGAGAAAAGAAAAAAACCTTCATTTCGAAGACACGATCTCACCTTCATTGCATTGGTAATGAAGTTACTTATTGCATATGTACCTTTGAAGGGATTTTTCTAGGGCGTACCGTTCCATTGAAACAATTTCCCAAAATGTTAATACACCCTATTTGTTAAAAAATAGTTTGAAGAGTCAAGTTTCGGCTTTTTTTTCAAGAAAGATGGACAATGCAACTGTATATAGTTAGAGACTATTCACGGGAGAAAAACCTTGAGCAAAAAGGTTGATGGCATACACAAGTATACAAAAGTAGGTCTTCAGCAATTTTTTCACAGGAATCTTTTTTTACATTTCATTTTAATGTTTGGGATGCATGGTATTTGGAATAAGGTCTGGTATTTGGAATGAGGTCTGGTATTTGGGGAATTGTACAAAAATGTCAGATTTTAATTTAATTTGGACTCGTTCAAAGAATATTCGATGGATTTCCAAAGGTAGGCATGTAAAATTGACATTTTTCAAATTATACTATAACTCGAAAATCGTTTAATATTGGAAGGTGAGTGATGAGGCGCCTAAAAATATGAGGATTGCAGTGAAAAAAGGATGGAATCGAATAATTGATTTCTGAGGCACCTTGCAAAATTCTGTGGAAACTAACAAGATTTTTTATCTCAACTGAAAAAAGATTAAAATGACCGACGTGGCTTTGGTAGACCCTGTATTTTGTCATAATAGTGATAATAATTGTTGTATTGCCCCGGTAAAAATTCGAAGCCTTCCGCAATGCTTTAATATATTTTATACCCTTAGAAAGAGATGATATCATAGTTTTCTATAGATTTATAACGATGTTATCTAGTGTCTACTGCGCGCAAGTCATGAATTTTCCAGATTACGGCAAGAAAAACCCCATTTCTCTTGTTACTAACTGGTTTTACTTGCTGTCGTGAAACTCGAGGTCGATTCCAGTCTCTCTAATATTCCGTCTGTCCAGTGCTCTGACATTGGACGGGAAAATCATAGCCAGAGGGGTACAAAGCTTCATTCGTAGGATTTGTCGGGATGAAAAATGAACCAACAAATAGTGAATTTATATAGCTTATGTTTTTACGTCGATCATCGAAATTGCTTTCTTGAAAAAAGAATGTGTATATAATATTACCACATACAGTGTGTCCCAATTGAGTAGTACATCCTCATATTCTCCTGAATTATGCCGATTTTAATGTTATTTTCAATATGATCCACATCACAGTAAAAAAATTATTCGTTTTTTCCATAGCGTATGAGACAAAACTCAAGAAATATATGAGGGTTTTCCATAAAAAATGCTCAAAATCACTTCTTTTTACTTTTTTATTGAAATTAGATGTAAATATTTTTTTCCATGGATAACTACTACCAATGAAATGTTTTCAATGCAACCTGAATTGCTCGAATAGAAATGATACCCTGTGAATATTTTGGATGACGTCAAATATCAGGAATCATGGTTATTATCACTAGAACCATGTTATAAAAAATATGAACCCATCGGGAACTGTCGTTCAGTCAGCTATGAACTCATTACATGAAACTGTAGTCTGTAATTAATATAAAATTTTCTTAAAACACGTTTTTCATTCATCTTAAAAAGTAATAAATGATCATTTGTGTTGGGATTTTCTGGAAAATTTCAAGAGGAACTGAATGCAAATACAAGCTGGATTGGCATTTTATTTTCCAAACCTTTCTTCGTTGGAGGGTTTAGAAAATATTCAAATGAAACTAGTTCATATTCTTAGTTTCTCTCAAAAATAATTGAAATGTTGACATGAATTATTGGATGATTTCTTTAAATAATAAAAAAGAAGGCAGTTTACTATTCGAGAGGTAGTAGTTTAGAACACTTTTCTAAGAGTAATTTTCCGTAATTACATCAATTCTTCAATTTTCTGATAACAGTCGGGGCTGTTTGTCGGCTGAAATATATCGAGTTCACTTTTCATGTTGAACTCTGTTTAATTGAACACTCGACTGTATCTCCTCCATTTCCGAACGCATTTTCAATATTATTAATATTGAAATATTTTTGTTACGAACTCAAAGCTCTTGGGATAATGATGAAAATATATTCAGGACGTCATTAAAAATGTAAAAGTAAAAATACATCTAGAAATGATCAATTTTTTGTTATTGTGTCAAAATAAGACTATTCAAGCACTATCAGCATATTTTAAATTTCAAATAATCTTTAAAACCATATAATTATCCGGTATTACAAGACTTTGATTTATCTTAATCCAATGCAAATAGAAAATATGTGAAATAAGGTTTACCAAATTTCCTGTTACTGCAATGTAGAAATGGTAATTTTGGTGGAATTCCATCAGAACCAAATTTGGGTTGCTATTAAATTAATTTTAAAAAATGAGTTTATAGAGTGGGACACACTGTGGAAATCTAAAATTTTTACTTTCTACTGATTCTAAAATATGCAAAAAGATAACATTTTACTTTCATTTTTTTACTTTTCTCGCCTTGGAAGTAAAAAATGCCAGATAACTGTTCAAAAGGGGCAAATTAATGAATATATCCCGATATTTTACTGCGTTTCTGGATTCTGGATTCAAAAATATTCTAATAAAATTTGCAATTTGTCGGTTACTTACTGTTTGGAAACAATGTTCCTAAAATACTTCACAACAAAAATTATATCGAAAATATACTTCCTTTCCAATCAACAACATACAGGAAACTTCTTTCCAAACTCTTTTCGTGTCATTTGGATTATGCACTTTGTATTCCAAAGGAGAGAAAAAAAAATCAAAGTAATATTACTATACCGCCCCAAAAACGCTATTTAAAAGGATGGTATATTTCAGGAAGATATTTTAATATGTCACAGGTAATTGTTCCATAGTATGATAGTGGTGTGATTTGATCGACAAAAAAATTAAATAAATCTTCGGATTAGTTAAAATGAGAATACTTCACTAGAATCGACCTCGGGATTAGGTATTCAACTTTAATGACTGTGCTATGTTACTTATATAACTGAATCGTGTGGGCAATCACTTTCACATTTTTTTTACCTGTTCCTGATTTTTTTGGATATATATACTACATAGGAAATTACTATCTACAGTTGCCAAAGAGAATGTTTCCATCAAGTTTATTTTGTAGTGACATATTTCATGTTATATATAAGAATATTGATGTTTAGATGGCTTCTTTCCGGTTTTTCGATGATGTGGATTTTCAATTAAAAGAGAAATATTGATTTTTCAGTCTTCTTTGAAACATAGGACATACTATAATGTAGAAAGACTGATATAATGTAGACAATAATATATTTAAGATAATTTGGTGATAGTAGATATAAAATCAAATAATTTACAAGTTTATTACACATTTGAAAGATACTTGCTAACCGTGCGAATACGGAAAGAATGAATAGCAACGAATTCTGCAACTGAAGTATTTGCAGCAAGAAATCCTGCTATGCAGAATTATTATTTTTTAGATTTAGCGTCAAAATTATAAAGTTGCATCCCGACGCATATGGCACCAAAGATTTTTGTTGTAGCTACAAATTGTATTTGTGGTGATCATAAAACGTATAGCAAAATTGTTAGCAAGACCTACAATAATATTGGATAGACGTGCAAAACTATTGCTTCCGCAGCACATAATATCTTCTTGTTCGGTGGACTTGGAAAAACTGCAATTTATTGCAGATGTAATTTGGTATTATTATCAATATACGTATATGGTTTCATAAATATACATTTTTATATTTTAAATGTATATTCAGTAAACAACTATTGGTAGATATCTATGTCGGTTTGACGTCATCCGAATCAAACACGGTCCTGTCGAATACATCTGGAGCAATACATACTGCTCAAAATAAAATTATATCGTATATATCATTTTCACCTCCCAATGTTACATATTATTTTGAAACTACTAGCACACGATATTTAAACTACAAAAGTTTGAAAAAAGTATAGGAAAAATAACTCTTCAGTATCATGAATAGAACATATACGCATATCAATAATAATACTTCTATTAATAACCTGCAACTGCAATTTGGCACAATTCCTCCGTATTTCAATGAATATTTTACCAGTAGGTCATCGTCCATCTAATTCATGAAGTTTAACCGGATGCTTGTGATATATATGCAACAATACAGAATAGCCATTTCGCGTCAAATCAACACAAAGCTGGAACGTGACAGTTCAAAATCTGGTTAAAGTGTTATATGGGTTCCCTCATATGCCCACTAGCTGCAAGTGAAAACAAAATATTTGAAAAAAAATATAATCAGCTCTGGTATTTTTTTATTTCGAGCTTTCCTCAGTTAATTTTCTTATATCTAAAATGTGAGTTTTTTTCAGTTAAGCTTGACCCCAAAATGAATTTCCGCTACCCTAAGTCACTACCCTATTTTTGCTCAATTGAATGGATTTCAAATTAAAATTGTACTGAAATATCACCTACCCCCTTCTCAAGAGAACTCTACAGTTGAGGAAAAGAGTTGAAATATATATGTTTGATGCCCTTTGAGGAAATAGAAAATTGCTATACACTTCCAAATGGAATGGCTCAATATAGAATTATATGATTACAAATACAATAGCAAATTGTTCATATGGTCAACGTAGGTACAACCCTTTAGCAGTATATATCTCACTGACGTAGTTCACTGTAATAGCCAAACGTCTAGTATTTTGTACCAAAATTGAGAGCCATAGTTTTTTAGGAAGAAATCAACATACTTTAGTATATAAAAGTATCACCATAACGAGGGGCGGTCTAGCCTCAGGAAGTACCGGGACTTTTACCGGTGGGCTGGACCCCTGGATGCAACACCAATATGCAACCAAAATGAAAAACAATACATAATATAGTTTTTGAGAAATTCGAACCCATGTGACAATAGACAATACGATGCTTCGCTGTCGCCCCTGTGTAATTTGTTGTTACAATATTTTGAATCGTTACAATTTGTATGACACGACATATAAGTTTTTCGACATAAAAATTTATGAAAAATCGACTAACAAATCAATTATCCCAAGAAAGTTCACAGTGTTTCTTGCTGATGTCATGCAACAAGGATATTCTCAATAGTCTAAATCACGATGAAATTATACGATGAAAATACGTTCATAATATTTTATTCTCCACGTTCATATTTTTTTAATTTACTTTTTAAATGTGAGTTTTCAATATGGTTAAAACGTCGAATACATATTTGTAAAAGATTATATCTGATTCATTAGAGTACTTAAATACTGTTCCTATTCAATGTTTAAATAAATCTAAAACCATTAATTTTTTATAAAGGTTAATGTTTTATTTCTTTCTAGTTTCTATACTTGTTACCTACATTCATAGCCGCAATAAAAAAACAGTTGAAATTTGCTTTGCATGTTTAATTGACTACAAGAAAAAAAGTGGGCCGCTTGCTCGCCATTTTCTCCCAGTAACTTCTTTGGTCCCAGACCGCCCCAGACCATAACTATATACTTGGACTTCGTTAGGGTAATTCAGTTTGCATATCTCATAAATGCAAATGTAAGTCGCAACGATGGTAACTGGTCTGACAATATGACACTTGAAAGTTGGGTAAACCTGAGATTTGACATGACACGGTAGCAGTATCTCATGTAATTGCCACTTCAAATTGCCCGGTTGCTGTTCCTGGAGAGAAAATCAGAAGCTGTAAATATCAGAATGTACAAGACCTATATATATATATATATATATAGCAATAGAAACTCAGGCATTAGAATTCATTGAAGAAATGGGCAGACAGGATAACTGAAGCGAGTAGTGATTGAAGAGCTACTTCATTTAGAGGGGAAGTGTAACATCAGTACTCGGAACTATTCCTGCTTCTCATCAGTTGGATGAATTGTTTAGGAATCCTCAAAAAATTCTATTTTCCATGAGAAGATTTGAAAAACATCACGGTGCAATTCTTGACGAGCTTTCTCAGAAACATAAAACTAATAAATAAAAATGTAGATTACAGATTATTATCCAAAAATTAAAACATTAAGTGCAGGAAAACGCCAAAATTATCAGCTAGGCCATATCTCCAGCTAGTGACTTTCTAGTATTATAGATATCACAAAAATCCCTCGTAAGTGGAGAAGCATACGTCCTTTTCTATAAGTAAGAGGGCACCAAATCTCTTCTTTGGAATGATGGCATTTATGATTATTATTTGTTTGCTTTATTTATATACAACTGTGTACATATTTTGACGATTTATAAACTAGGTTTTTCACTAACAGACAAAAAGCAAATGATAAAAAAACAATAAAAATCAATCCTCTCCTGAGGTTCTAAAATTAATCAATTTCAGTAGCAACTACTGTTAGTAAATGTTTCCATGTTTTTTTTTTTTTCATGGTATCGTTGCAGATATTTTTGTTCAGTAAAGGAGTATGTTTTCCATGCAGTCATAAAAAGGAACCCATTATTAGAAATGTTTTATAAGTCGATGTGTATTCGGGCAGAGATAGTAGCTAGCCATGCCCACTGAAATGTTATATATTTTGATGTATCTCTTTCACACCAATTCTGAAAATAATTCACGAATTTCTGACAACCGTAGCATTGCCAGACTAATCGACAGATACAAAACCTTCAAATAATAATGATATATCGGAATATTTTTCGTTTTCCCTTCGCATACATGCAGGAGTGGCAGTAACAATTTCGCAGTCCCCAAAAATCATCAGATGCTAGTCTACACTATAAATTAATTGAAAAAGGCATTACAGCTGCAATTGACAATTACCGAAACCTCACCAGACTTACCTATCGTATTCACTGGCTTGCATTTTACTTTTCAATGCCTCTTCCTGTATTCATACTTTGAAACAAATAGAACATTCCATTTCATATTTCTTTAAATATGTTATGCAAGTCGGTATGGTGTATAATCAAAAATGCAGAACGGAGTGCTTGCCAATGAATGAGGTAGATGAGTCCGGCGAGGCGTTGGTTGTGAATAACAGCCAGATTACGTTTTCCATCAATTTATAGCGTAGATTAATAATCTGATAATTTTTGAGAGAAAATAATACTGCTGCTTCGGCATGAGCGCAAACAAAAGATATTGAAGAATTTGCAGGTTTTGTATCTCTCCATCAGTCTGGCAAGACTATGATTTTTCCGTAACAAATTTTCAGCTCTGCAAAAATAAGTATTTTTAAATTTTTTAAAATTTTCCCCGGTGCTGCCAAACTCACCAATCTCGCAGATCATTCAGACCGATATTTTACTATAATAAACTTCGTTAAGAGGCGTCAACATCACCAAAAAACCGTATTAAATATGGAGATCTGAATAATTAATATTTTATCATTCCCTTTCAACTATCTTTCAATTATTGCGCGATCTCAATGAAATTTTGAATAACGCCAATTTGGCATTTTGGAAATTATAATCACTATTACGCTTGAAAACAGATTTTGTATCTGAATACAATTTTAAAATATATTATATACACACAATTTGAATGGCATTGTTTCCAAGAATTTTTGAGTAGTCGACCCGCATTATTATCCACTTCTGGCGTATTGAAATCGTATCGTAACCGAACACTTTGTAATCTATTTTAATGGTTATGGTAAATTGGCCCGTAAAGAGAAATACAGGAATATCGAGGGTGCTACTTATTCCAAAAATAATGCAACATATTCAGGTAGTCGACCGAATTTTCCGATCGACGAATTTATGGGAAAATATTTGTCAGACTCACTTTCCATACCTTAAAATCTGGCAGAATTTTTTAGGTAGTTTTATTACATAATAATCTACATAATAAAAATGAATCTCGATTCTTTGTGAGCTAAAATTAGTAAAAATGCCCGGAAATTGGAAAATTCGGGTATATAAGAAATTTGGCGAAGAAAAAGATTATCGACCACTTTGGCCTTCCCCTACCTAACAACCAATTCTTCTCGAAGATGTCCGAACTGTGGCTATTATTAGAAATTATTTGGTATAGGCGATATACGAGACGTAGAGAACTTACACTCCTATAACTTCTGAATGGAAAAAATATTTTTCAAATCTGCCAGAGGGCATTTTGGCAAGGTAACAAGTAAACTATTGCAAAGTTGATAAATAACTGGACTACCTATTTATTAATCAAACAAACCTAACCTTTCAAACGCTGCATGCCAAGACACTGGTGAAGATTCGCCGTCGCATAAGCTGCCACATCAAATCGTGTCCACTCGTGTTTTCCCCCTCTCTACCTACCAAATGGTCGTTTCAATATTGGACGAGCTCTACCTCGGCGGTTAAACTGTCGCCTACCAAGCGGAAGGTCACAGGAACGAATCCTGGCCAGGGTACCTTTTTTTTTATTTTATAAAAACAACGGCTGGACCGATTTGGCTAATTGTTTTTTTAAATGTTCGTTATACTCCGAATAAGGTTTTTAGGAAAAGAAAGTATTTTTAGAAAAGTTATTGGAAATTTCTTCGTCCTGGAAAGGTTTTCAGGAATATATAATGAAAATGAATGTCTGTTTGTGTTGGTAAGCTCATAACTTGAGAACGGTTGGACCAATTTGGCTATTTTTGTTCGGGAAAACAGGATAACGAACGGAAAAACGGGATAACGGAAAAACGGGATAACGGAAAAACGGGATAACAGGAAAACGGAATAACGACCTAATGTGATAACGGGAAAACGGGATAATGGGAAAACGGAATATCGAAAAAATGGGATAACGGAAAAACGAGATAACTGAAAAATGGGATAACGGGATAACGGAAAAACGGGATAAAGTGAAAAGGAGATAACGGGAAGCGAGTAGAGTCAAAGGCATAACCTAGATGGAACAATAGGAACATAGGAAAAAAGAAATTCTACGCGGACGAGAGTTTTCAGGAAAAAAAGTTAGGGAATATAGAAATTTGGACAGGACAACGTACGTCGGGTGAGCTATAAATATTAAATACTACATGAAGTTTGATGACTGGGAAAATGAGTGCAACATTTTTAGCCCATCGAGTTCAACTCAAAATCGCAGTTAGATGTTCCATTTATCAGTTTTCACTGACTGCGAAAATAAGTGTCTGAAAATGTCCAATGCCTTCCAGAGTAGAGGCGGTCAATACGAATATATGTACCTAGCCTAGAACATATCAGGAACAATTTTGTACTTGTTCATAAAATTGAGATCAAAGGTTAGGTTAGGCACCCGTAGTTACTAGACCATATTCGTTTCTGAGTGGTCAGGCGGTTACTTTCACCAGTTTCCCTCTTGCAGAATTACGCCACTGTACTTTCAGACAAGGTGGTCACTTTCACCAGTAGTAACTCCTCCCCCGTGCGGAATCACGCCATTGTACTTCTATGTTTTTTTGTTGTTGTTAATCTAGCTTTTGCCTGTGGCTTTGCCCAAAATCGTACATATTATCCGAAAAGAGAAATAAATATGATTCCCCGTATAAAGTATATAGTAGAACAAATTGAGTGAAAAGTATTCCCGCGTAAAAACCAGTCGATAACTTCGCTGACCGCTCATGCAATAAATTACCGTAAACCATCACAGATTATTTTATTCTATCAGTAGAACAGTGGTGGTGTGTATGGACAGAGGCAGCCATGTATGGTGAACACTGCAAAAAAAATTTGCAGTAGTCGAAAGTACCATCCACATAAAATGTCTGGCTTAAGCTTAAGGTTTGGCCTTTTCGGTCACTCTGTTTACATCTTCATGAAGGCCTTCCAATAAATATCTGAGAAATTCCTGAGCGTCCTGTTGAGCGTACCCCATGAATCGAGGTGCAAATTTTTGTATCTGGCTTTTAAAGGAAACAGTATTCACCACCTTATCAGACGAATCTTCCGACCAAAGATCTTTTATCACTAACGCAAATTGTTTTATCAAAGCACCCTTCATATTTGATATGCTTGTGTTGATATCCCCCATATACTCGTCTTTTCTCAGATACTCGAGCAACCATTTGGTGTTCGATAAACATTGTATAATGCTGCTCATGAAACAGGTATTTCCAATGTTTTTCAGACCAGGAATTTTGGCATTTCCGTGTACTAGGGACTTGATGGTGTTATAACTAACAGAGCTGTGCTCTCTGATACGATGATTTTTACTGGCTGGATCTGTGTGGAAAGGAGTTGACGCTGTTCGATAAAGGATTACATGGAAATATGGAAGGTCGTGTTGATTTTGACAAGTCATCATCAAGAACTGAACTAAGGGATTTATATGAACTTTCTATAGGAAAAATCGTCCTGTGAGGATTTAAAAATAATTCATCCAGTTGACGTGATGAAGGAATAGTTCCCAAAACAGAAGCAGCATTACCCCTCTGGATCGCAATGCTGATTCTTTGGATCAAAAATGAAGTTGCCCTCCTATCATTGGTCACTTCTGTTATTCGTCTTCCTATATCTTCAATGAATTCAAAAGCATTGGGACCGAATACTCCAAAAGTCTCAACGGCAACAGGATAAAAAATATAAAGTTGATGTAAATTTTGGTATTTTTTACTTTTAATTTTCTCCCCATTTACTGCGGCTGCTCCGGGACACTTGGAGGAAGCAACTATGATTTTTTCGGCACAGTCAACTGACTTGAAAAATATATTGAAACAAACATAGGTGAAGTTGAAGTAAAAAAATAAATCGCCGCCTATGGTCGGCATGTTCGATAAAGCGGCAAATCCTATTATGTTTATCATCCCGTTATCATTCCATCCAACTGAGAATGGATATACTATATGTGTTGAACTAAATCCTGTCGATGAATTCAAACCACTGTAGTGTAGCACAAACTTCATCATTATCATTTCAAGTGACAAACACTAAATCGTCGTTGGGTCAAGCATCAATGATATATTTCAGGTATACTGTCAAAATTATCACAATTAAATAAAAAATTCCCAGAGCTGGTTTTATATTTTATTACCAAGTTTTATCGCATTCTGAAAGATCGCGTCCAAATTTTGTGTCAGCGCTGGAGACAATATATGTCGCCACTACCAGGCATCTACGTGGGGGCATAAAAACTAGTTCAGACAAAATAACTGCGAAATGGCAATGCGTTTGTGATGAACAGCATTCGTCCGCTCACAGTGCAAGCCTATAACAATAACTGCTTTGAACAGCAATTCATTATTCTGCGAGCACTGTTGCAATTCCCATGGAAACCCTATTTTATTTTAATTTAACATAGCCTGTGTTCATTTGCATTGAATTGGCTATCTAGGAGACATACATTTTATAATCAGTCCATTAGTTATTTAGATTACTTGTTACATGTAAACAAACAGATACACTCGTAGTATCTCATTTTTATATTAGCATGAATATATAAAGAGAAACTTCGATTCTAGTAACAAATCAAATCGGATATATTTGCATATCCGAATTTTATGCATTTCCTACATACATTGAAAAATCGGGGGGAGACAATAACAAAAGCTTTACAGGGATTCCAACAGATTTCTGTGGAGATTTTCATTTCGTGGAAATCGGCTTATACACGCAAGTTTATTCACAGCTTCATTATTTTCGTTTGATGTGAACGTATTTGTGTCTATATGTGCATGATGACTGTGCATTTGATGGAGACATATATCCAGGCGAATTAATAATAATACAAATATTTTTATTCGATAATTATATTCCAAATTATTTTTGTAAGGCTCACATGAAAAATTACAGCTAAGAACAAAAATTAGAGATTTTTAGAAACGCGTGATATGACATATCTGACAATACTTTAGACAATATATATATTTATGAATATTTATTAACAATTTTTCTCATGTGGGCTTCATATCTACGATTGTTTCATAATCAATATTTTGATAAATGTCAATTATTGAGTTTTATCAGAGAAGTATGGAATTGGGATTTTATGGAATGTTGCCAATATCATTTAACAAAAGGACTCTGAATATCGAAAGAGTTTCTACACATGCGATATAAAAATGTCATACATAACAATCATATTGATGAAATCAAATAATTCGGATAAAATGAAAATTCACGTCACGTAGAATTTCAGCTGCGATTCCAATGAAACTGAAAAAATTATTCAAAGTGTGGTGAAATAAAACTCAATTTTCATAGCAACGTGTGTACAAGGACCTGCATCAATTCGATTTACTTCAAGTGTATAATCGAAATTTGAAAAATATTTTCGAATATAGATGTGTTTGAGAAAGTCACAGTTGATTATTTTTCAAGAGAACGCCATTTTCTGCATTCTGCAATGACCTTTTCGCTAAAATTGTTTTTTGAGGGCACTCCACATTCAAGCAATAAAATGTTGAAAAATTGCGTGGTGAACATATAATTTCACATTACAACAAATATTCCACCTTGTTATATTTTACCAGCATAACAAATTAAATAAAAAAATTGGAGTCGTTTTCATCCTACTTTTGATTTTTAATACTTGCGTTTTCCTCTGATAGTTATTATTGAAAAACTTTGGTAGTAGAAGTTTCCATTGAGTAATATAGGTATAGGTAATATTATGAAAATAACCAAATATGTAACTATAGAGTACACATTGATTGAAAGGTACTTTTTGTGGGGGAATATTGATTCTTGACATGGTTTTCTGTTTTTCACCATCTACAATCTGAAAATGAAAAAATGTAAATTCAAGAAACCTCTATACAAGTGTAAAAGGACAAATGAATCAATTGCCCCCTATAAGTTACATACGAGTATATCTAGTGTTTACACAAAAATTTTTGAAATTTACCCGTTCCATGAACGAAGCTATTTTTCAGATATTCATAAAAATCAAAATTCAGAAAGCTTAAACTTAATTTTAATTTCAAATTTCCCCAGACTAATGGTGAGCTAAATGCTTAGGATGCCTCCAATTGTGTTCTGTAAACAAATGCATTATCTCCTAGTAAGAGCTTTACACTTGGTTCAATATATCTCTAGCTATTAATAATTATATTTGTGGCTGTTGTTGGAAAATTTTAACCAAGGGCGTAACTGCCTACCCAAAATTGGATGTTGCCTTAAATTTTCCTTCCGGTTTTCATTTTCCTTCCTTGCCGGTTTGATTTTTTGTTTTATATATTTATTGTATAATTACCAAATTGATACGAAGAATAGTTAAGTGGATTTCTTTCATCGGAAGTTTTAATAGCATTCAAGACAAAACATCTTTGAAAAATTGCAGTTTTAGGCTGAGGCATGGTAAGGGGTAGATCTTTTTCTGCATTTTGTTATTTTTTTCTTTCAGCGTGGAATTTATTCACATAGCAGAGTTGATGGGTTAGGATCATTTAAAAAATGTATGCGTTCAAAACAATGGCAATTCAGATTAACACCAAATGAACACAAAAGTGCAGCAATCGAGTTTTCGATTGCAAAAACATTATCTCACTAGGAGGCTGACATTTGGTGAAGTAATAGATTTTGGGGTACAAAGGAAGTAAATATCACGCATATAAAAATTGAATAGTGAAAAGTAGGGAATCTCCAAGTTCAATCTCGCCAGGTAATAATGTGTCTTTATTATTTCGTTCAATCAATAAAATAAATCATTTTTCAGCCTATATACTTGGCAACTCAATGCTGAATCTAACACCACTTTCTATTGTTCAACTACATAATCAAACTTAGTCTTCATGGGATTTTCTTCATTTAATATATATCAAGAAAACTGAAGTTTATATAAAAAAAATATTTGATTTTTGTCTGACGCAAATTCTTATCAATACAAATTGTATTAAATAATAATTGAATTTACTCAATATCTTTCTATTTCATAATAAATAATAAATAATATTCAATCAAAACAAAATTTAGCACAATAAGAAATTAACTTAAAAAAGTTTGGAGAATTGCGCTCAACGAGTTGTTATAATTATTGAGAATTTTTCTCGATGTAGTAGGTCACAATGGGTCTTCTACCAACCCATACATTGGGAAAGGTGGGTGTTACCTGCAAGCATTCAGTGAAAAATTGAGTTGGAACCACTTCCTCTTTTTAGGAAAATCTGCCAATAACCCTCGCAATATTGCTAATAATTACTCCCCATACATTCGATGATTCTTTCATTTCATTTCAAACTACGAGTGCGTACGTAAGTAATAATTTTGATTTCCAAAAATATTTCAAAAGCTGGCAGGAACAAATTCCATGAATTCTATGTTACACTTTTGAAAACATACCTTGGCGAAAATATACAGGGTATTCAATTTGAAAATACATTTTGGGTCCCCCTACTTTTCCGTGGCATACTATTCATATTCGGAAATATTTTTCTGCAATGCGCGCCTCATCCAACAGTTTTAGAATACACTTGAACAAAATTTCTAACTGACATGGTATAAGCGCTATGGAGACCTGGCGCACTGTGAAGGACCCTGTATATGAAGCCCGGAGCTAAAATTGGAATAATCGATTTTACACCTCAAATATATTACGGCATATTTGCTCATAAATTTTCATAGTGGTTTGATGTAAATTTCTATCCTGGATAAGTAATAATGCTAACAGAATATGGATTAAGCATAACTCCAAGAGTCTGAATCTAAATTGAGATCTGTTTCAATAACTTCTTACATCATGTTAATGAAATACATGAGCGCATATATCTTGCACGATATTATTATACAGGGTTGTGCTAGATATATTAACTTGATGTTTTTTATTGTCTTTCCTAGAAATATATTTTCAGGTGGAATCTGTATAATGGTTACAAGAACGACTACTAAGAGGTACTGAAAGGTAATAGTTGTTTTCGGTACTCTGTAAAAGAATGGACCAGCGAAATATTTAGCTGAATTTTTCAAATGTTTTTTTTGTATTTTCCTCACTAACTTTAGTTGCGTTGGAATGGTGCTTCCACAACAACGCACCCCCATATTTTGAATTGTGTACGGTAGAAAACAAACGGTGATAGAGAATTGGTTAATTTGTTAATTTATGTCAATAATCAATAATTTGATATATCAGAAACGGAATTATATGAAAAAACTTGGGAAATAGATCGATAATCATTTTTCTCTTGTATCGGATATGGGTAGGTAAGAAAGTGTAGAAGGATATTCTCAACGTTTCAACTTGTATTCGAATCAAGAAGATAGATAATGATTGTTTGAAATTTGCTTACTCCCATATAGTGTCCATTTAACATCTGATTTGAGAAAGCTTGGCATACATAAATATATATACATACAAAGCTAGGGATATTGGGGTGAGCAGCAATGAAAAAGTAAACTCTTTAAGGTTTATCCAAGCTTTCGGAAATGTTTATTTCCATCATCAGGGAGATTACAATAGATGAAAAAACCAATAGTAATACATATTCAAGTGCAAACATTATGCTACTACAACTTTGTTGGGTTGGTTTCAATGATGTTAACATTTTATTAATAGATACAAAAAAAAAACGTAGATCAAGGAATAAAACGAAGTTCAAAGTTAATACAAAACATTAACATTGTTTAATCATATAAATATAAAGGTGCACTCTATGTGGTGTGACAAGTGAAACTGGCGGTTAGGAATAATTCCCGCAATTATATTTAAGCCAACGACACCTGACGGGTGTCACTTGGAAATAATTACAGTGGTGCCAACTGTTAGATTAGTACCAACTGCTGTTACCAGGTGGCGGTAATGTTAAAAAGAACTATTATTTGATATTGCATTGTTGTCAATTTTGATTGATATCTAAAGACAATAAATAAGAGTATATCTCACACAAATGGTTAATATCTGTTTTTTTATTGATGCAATTATTTTCTTGAGAAATGAAAGCGATTTCTAAAAAATTTCTCTTTGATGTAAGTGACTGTCGCTAGCACTTTCACTGAATCGTATTTCATCCGGTGGTCAAATTTATGCCAGATTCTTAGATCTGTTTTATATGATATTTTAAATTTTTCAGGGTTGTGAAATAATCTGGAGAGTTTATGAGTGATAACTCTTATATATGGTAATGAAGTGAAAAATGGTTGAGTAGGGGTAGGTTAGTTTCATTGTTGTTTGAGGCAATGTTCGAGATATTACTGTTTGAGGCTAGTGAGATGAAGTATTATATAGAATGTTATTAAGTAACGTTTTTGCAAATGAATTTTCTAAGAAAATGTTTAAATTCTGTTTATGGAATTTAGGATCTGATATTTTAAATACTTTTAATTTCATTTGTTTTACCAAGTTCACTTTCATGGACTGTTTGTGATATGAGTAGT
Source organism: Gonioctena quinquepunctata (assembly GCA_018342105.1). NCBI lineage: Eukaryota > Metazoa > Arthropoda > Insecta > Coleoptera > Chrysomelidae > Gonioctena > Gonioctena quinquepunctata. The sequence continues at coordinate 67,686 of JAFIRS010000169.1, forward strand.
AATTCAGGTATCTGCCTGAGCTGCATGGTTTCCTATACCAATCTACCAGTAGCTTGTTTTCTGTTGTCCGTATAAGCTTGATATCAAGAAATGGTACGGAATTATCGCTGTTCTCAGTTTCAATTGTGAACCTGGATATGAGGATCGTAGCTATTGGAGGTACTGAGAATCTCATCCACACCATCATTCGGTAATGCTAATATAATATCATCATAAAAAATATGATGGTGTGGATGAGGTTCTCAGTACCTTCAATAGATACGATCCTCATATCCAGTTAACAATTGAACTTGAGAACAGCGATAATTCTGTACCATTTTTTGATACCAAGCTTATACGGACAACAGAAAACAAGCTACTGGTAGACTGGTATGAGAAACCATGCAGCTCAGGCAGATACCTGAATTACCACTCATATCACACATGAAAGTGAACTTGGTAAAACAAATGAAATTAAGAGTACTGAAAATCTCAGATGCTAAATTCCATAAACAGAATTAAAACATTCTCTTTAACCTTTTCTTAGAAAATGCATTTACAAAAACGTTACTTGATAACATTCTATATAATACTTCATCTCACTTAGAAGTATTAACCTCAAACAGTAATAACTCGAACATTGTCTCAAACAACAATGAAACTAACACTACCCCTACTCAACCTTTTTTCACTTCATTACCATATATAAGAGAGATCACTCCTAAACTCTCCAGATTATTTCACAACCCTTATTTTTTTTAAATATAATATAAAACAGTGCTAACAATCAGATCAATTTATTCTAGTTAAAAATAAAACTCCATTACTTTCAATGTCAAATGTAATTTATAGTATTCCTTGTCATGGTCGTAATAAACAATATATTGGTCAAACGCAAAGATCATTATCGAACAGAATAATTTCTCATAAAAGTGACTGCAGATTGCATCCTGAGAGATGTGCTCTGGCAGAACATGTGGATAAATTTGACCACCAGATGAATTGAAAGTGCTAGCGACAGAGTCACATACATTTAAGATAACAGTTTTATAAATGGCTTTCATTTCCCAAGAAAATAATTGCATCAATAAAAAAACATATATTAACAATTTGAGTGAGATCTACCCTTATTTATTGTCTTTAGATATCAATCAAAATTGACAACAATGCAATATCAAATAATAGTTCTTTTCAACATTACCGCCACCTGGTAACAGCAGTTGGTACTAATCCAACAGTCGGCACCACTGTAATTATTTCCAAGTGACACCCGTCAGGTGTCGTTGGCTTAAATATAATTGCAGGAGTTATTCCTACTCTGTCATTTTCACTTGTCACACCACATGGAGTGCACCTTCATAATTTTAAACAATGTTAATGTGTTTGTATTAACTTTGAATTTCGTTTTATTCCTTGATCTACGTTTTTTCTTTCGTATCACCATGTTAGATGAATATGTTTAACATAATTGAAACCAACCTCAACAAAGTTGTAAGTAGCATAATGTTTCGCACTTGAATATGTAATACTATTGGTTTTTCATCTATTGTAGTTTCCCTGATGATGGAAATAAACATTTCATATATATATATATATATATATAGAGAGAGAGAGAGAGAGAGAGCCGGGTAAAATACTTATTTTGATTTTTTTGCAAATTTCAACTCACATTCCTCACTGATAAGATCTTTTGTACACAATAATAATGTTAGAAGTAGATATAGTTCCACCTAGGTTATTGAATTCCCAAATCAAGAAAGTCAATTTAAAATTTTCCGCGTTAAGAAGAGAACGCGAAGTCTTCAATTTGAAAATAGTTATTTTTTATTATTTACAATTAGTGAACTATTTCAAGTAAAATTTGAGGAAGAATGAAATTAATCATTTCGACTTTTTCCTCAGAATCTCAACTTTATTTCCCAAGACTTACGCTTGTAACAAAAACTTTTTCCTGAAATTGATGAATCATTCAATATATTCAATATCGTTATTTTTTCACAAGCTTCACAATACCCCTTTTATTTATATTTTTACTAATAATCAAATTGATCCTATTTTTCTCTCTCTAAAACCCCCCATTAACAAAAAACGAGAATAATACCTATAAAAATATACTTTTAAAAATAACTTACGACTTTATTCAAAAATAATTATACTGTCAATAAATTTCTGCACACATAATTCCTATAGTCTATCCCCCAAAACCCTCAGTTCTCTACTCTGGAATATTGCTGAATTATCATAAAAACCCCTGTGCGTTCATTTCCAGGAAAATAAGTAAGTTGATAATTTATTTCCGGAGACTACTTAAATCAATCGAAGTTTCAAATGTAAATTGAATAGATTTCTCTTCAGATTGTTTAGTCTACCCAGTAATTTATTTCTGTTGTACGTATCCGCTGAAATAATATTCCCAACTGAGTATAAATATTTTACATAGAATAATATTTGTCCATATGAATAAATCTCAACGAAAATATTTTTTTATGGACAAACTACATATAAAACCACTAACACTTTTTACACTTTTACAGGATATTTTTGTTCATTTTGTCATTCAGAAAAAAGAATAATTATTTTGTACGAAAGATGACAATAATTTCAGAAAGTTTCAAATAATATTCTCTTAATAGCCAAGCTCGATTGAAGTTGAAGTGAAGTTGAATAAATTTGATGGTCACGCGACACTGATATTTTTATTCGCGTTTTTCGAAAAGTAATAACAAAGAGCAAACAGTTTTCCAGTAATTCCAAATGAATCGTATAAAATGAAAGAGGAATATAAAACTTCTAGGGTGCAACCGTAAATCTCCGTAATTAAAGAAACTGATTTCGATATCTGGATATTTTATAACACAAATTTAATTAAAACCAATTCTCTATCTCTCCCTGTTTCCGAAATCTCCACGCATAGATTTTACTCTTAAAATGTATCGGTTTTTTATTAATTTTTCATGAATTTTTTTCAGAAAGTTTACAAATCTTCGAAATATATTATATACTATTATTAATGATGATGTCATATTTTAAAAAAGGTGTTGTTATTGGAACTAGTTAACATCGATGGTAATATATTATACACCAAGATTGCAAACGGTACTACTATAGCCCATGCGCTGAGTTCAAAATAAATACTCTTTCTTGACCTCTTAGATCATTTGTTGTGGAGGCACAGTACAAGACAATAATAAATAAGGTGTTTTTCCATAATTGCTATAGTATTCAATCTTTCCCAATGAAATTCAAAGTAATATTTTCAAATATCGAGTGCTTCATTTGAAAGCGAGAAACTCACCACGGTAGCGGGGTATTGGACAATCAAAACAAATCGACGTATTCGCTAACGTTTCGCGAATATATTGTTCGCTTCTTCAGAGCTTAGGCGTAATTAACGATACATAGTATAGTCAAACCATTTACAATTGCAGAAGCATAAAAACAAGTTTCCCAGTCTTGAGGCGGAATCCTTTTAGCAGCAGAGACGGAGATAACTAATTTTATTTAGATATTCAAATATTTTAAAAATACGTTAAAATAAAAAAATATGCCATAAACGAGGAAGTATGTATTAATCGGATCATCATAATTTAATTTTCCCATGGTCGAAAAAAAGCCATATTTTCCATCAAAACACAACACAGCTATAGAATATTTGAAAACCTATTTCGATCCCAGACCAGAGACGCTACTGGCTTTCATTTACCTCCTGAAACACGTATATAACTGGTGATTTATTAGTCTCAACGTATAGACACACCTACAAGCATTATCATTGGCTTGCGGTCACTCAAACAGCTGTCACTCAAACCCACGTTGACTATCGGCTCTTTTGATCTTCGGTTCGCCGACGGAGAATGTTTACTAGTACACATTATTTTTCGTTCCGTTTCTTCGCATATACGTTCGTGTTAGCGAGTGAGTTTTTGATTTGCTCCCTATAGAAACAGCTTCTACAATTGAAAATGGTTAAACTATACCTGTTCATCAATATTTGGCTTTTACATTATGACAATGCGTCGTTGTACTTGCATAAATTTCGAAAATTAAAATGTTTAAAATTAGGATAAGATATCCTCTGACGACTGGTATTGAAGAATGAATAATATTATTATCATTTTAAAAATATTAATTTTCGAAATTTTTACAATTTCAACGTCATAATGCAAAAGCCAAATATCGATGACCAGGTACTATGTATCGTTAATTACGCCTAAACTCTGAAGAAGCGAACAATATATTCGCGAAACGTTAGCGAAGACATAGATTGGTTTTATTTGTCCAATACCCTGCAATCGTTTCGAAAAAAAAATCAGGACGCAGTCACATCACCACAATAGCGTACGAGTAGAATACTTTATTTCTCAAGATACAGGAGATGTGATTGAAATAGAAAGTGGTTAACTGTTCATTTCCAAAAATGATTAACCGTTCTCTACATAATTGCATTCAAATGGAAAATTCGAACAGCAAACATACCAATTATCTATAAACTGACACATTTTATATCCGTAATTGTACATGCGGACACAGAATTGGCTCCCACTAAACACTTTTTTATTATTACACGACTGCGCGACGCAAAGGAGGGTAATGTGTGTATCATGTATGTATGTTTGTTCCTTTATCGCGCTCTAGAGACCAAACGCGTAGGCCGATTTTGATGATTCTTACGTCAATCGAATTGTCTTAATCTTGCGAGTGTCACTAAAGACAGAAATTCAATATGGCGACAACCAGATGCCCTATTGTGAATAAAGACATGACAGTAATAATCAAAATTCAATATGGCGACAACCAGACGCCATATTGTGAATAAAGACAGGACAGGAATAATCAAAATTCAATATGGCGACAACCAGACGCCATATTGTGACAAAATTCAATCTATCGACAACCAGACGCCATATTGTAAAAATCTAAAAAGAAAAAAATAATATTGTCAGATAATTATGTTTTAAGAGGTTAACTATTAAACTTAATACTGTGAACAATCTCACGCAGTTGGAGGCAATAATATATCTTCATTTGAAATTAAAGAAGATGCCTCCGGCTGCGTGAGATTGTTTACAGTATTAAGTTCAATAGTTAACCTCTTAAAACATAATTTTCTGACAATCTTTTCTGGTCATCTTGTTTCCATCTTTTTTAAAGTTCACTTTTTACGCAGTCGGGTTTTTTATTTTTAAATTAACTTTATTTATTCTTGTGTGTAATTATAAAATCGTAATATCACTGTTTATTGAAAAATTGTGATAATGGAAGGAAAATAAATGTTTCCACAGTACCCTTCTTGAACGTTATTGTAGTATATGGAACCGGTGTTCCCCATTTCAGACTAAAATATATGGGAAAATATTACTATAGATTCCTTGGACAAATATTGAAAACTAGTGGTAGTTAGTTACATTTTTCAGCTTCAACACCCTGTATTTCTGCAACGAAGAACCCAAACACATTGATCCTATTTATTATATTTTCAATTTGGCCCTATAGTTATGAAACATCCCCTGTATATACTTTTTACTACTAGCGCCTTTATACCTATGGTTTATTTTAACTTGGAAGAATTTAAACTATCATTTCATTTCGCTACTTCTCCTTTCCTAAAAGTCCTCCAAATTCAGCCGTACTGCATTATATTATCTTTCATTCGGGAGTATAGTATGAATTTCAGATTCATTACTAACCACTGGCTTCAGAAAAACTATGTTCAGGATGAAAATCATACCAGTTCATAATGCTAGTTGGCGAGAAAAATATTTACACTTTAGTGTTCATATTTGTTGTTACCCCGTATGGAGGTATACATAAAACCATTAAACCTTTTTATTCGAACTGATTTCCATATGATGATGATTGAATTTCGAAGAAATAATTGAAATGTTATAAAACATCAAAATGTTTGAATTTCATTTAAATTATTTATTTCATCAATATGACTATTTCTTGTTGAAACATGAGGGAAACCACTGAAATTGGCATCAAATGATTGTTATTGTGAATTAAATTGTTTTAGGTTAGAATAATACATTTTACTTTATGTTTTCCTTGGCTTTTTGCTGCTGAAAATTTAGTGGAAGCAATGGACAATAATTGTATGATGTCAGATAAAAAGCATGCTATGTGCTTCCATAAACGCTCCTCTGTACTGTAACTACCTGTGTTGAAAAATGTAGTTAATCACTATACAATAAAATTAAAGTTTGTGTTTACACGTAGTTTTATTTCCTGAAAATACATGTATCATTCAGAAAATGCCTTTTTGGGAAAGAATAATTAGGATCAATAGTTCAGTCAATTGATCTAGGAACCTATAGACATGTAGAAGAGCATACACTTCTAGTCTGCGTTCTTCACACAGGGTTAACCCCCCCTCCCCGAAATCTGTAAAATATATCTGGAATAAGGTGGAAAAAAATGCGTGTGTAATAAAATTTGGTAAAATATACATTGCATTATTTACTTTAGAACCAAACCCCCCGAAATTTTTATCTGGGTACGGCCTTGCTTCCCTTCAATAAGTTGACGTTTCAGGGACAATATCCTTTCAGTCTTTTGCAGATTTTTGTCTGGATCTTTTTTATTGATTCATGCCAGAGAGAGATCTGTCAAAGATAAGCAGAAACTTTTATACCTTTGGACAGATCTAAAAAAAATTGACGGCGTTCGATACTTGGTGAAAATTGATAATAAAGTAAACAAAAAACACTTTACTATATGATTTTCACAAAATTGGGTTTACAAACTCCTTTAGATGGAGATAAACTGAACTACCACCACGGTGATTTATTTCAAATATGAAGAGCAAATATATGCAACAAAGAATTATTCAAATTAATCGTCTCACTAAGCAAATGTTGGGCCTTTCTGTAGTTATAAACTTTCGAACTTACTAGAAGGACGAGTTTTCCTCCTTTCTTTTCTTTATGTAATCATTCAAAATCGTGGGTAAATCGGAGTTTCTCAGTCATGAGGTGAGTGGCAAAAATTGAATTCGTGTTACCATTGCCAAAACTGTTTAACATTGTATTTTTCATTTCTCACTTTTCAAAATAATATTATCTAGTAGGCTTGACCTATAACCAGCGTTCATTGCGATTTATCTGGTAAAATTTAATTATATATTCGAATTTTCGTGGCAAAAAAAAGAGAAAGTATCATGAAGTATCATGAATCGACAAGCCCAAAAATATTAGTCACTCATGAAACTCCATAAACAAAACTATTATAACTGAATAACGGATTTCCTAGTGATTTTAGCAAAATCTTCAACGAATGCACAACAGACAATATTATTACATTCCTCCGAGAATCAAACATCCTGTTCAAAATATAACAAATTGTAATGACTGTAAATATTTTGCCGCTAATAGCCGATTGGCTGATGCGTATAAGCTCAATAAAAAAAAACTATTATATTTGTCGTATATTTCATTACTGCTCCTCCAGTGAAACTTGCAATATCTCTTTAGATGTTCCATCCGATATGTATTCCCTAGTTGAAAAAGGAAAGCATCACCACTCCGGCTTCAAAGGTGTAGTATACAATTGGATGCAGTCTTATCAAACCGATCATTACCAAATTGTAAAAACTTTGTCAGACTGCACACCTGTGAGTGGTGGTGTACCCCAAGTAACTACATACGCGTATCAGGAAAATGTACAGTTTTTCAGATGACACAACCATTTTATGGCAGGACAAAAATGCTAATGATCTACAAGAAAAAATCCTTACTGACATTAACATAGTATCCTTTAGGTGTGAACTGAGCAATATGAAATAAGATAATAGTTACATCTAGAGCTGCGCCAACACTTTTTTTTTAATTTGACAAGAAATTGAAATCAACAATCAGCAATTCGAATAAGAATTCAGCTTCTAGATGTTTTGCTGTGATACAAGCAACAAAATAAACTTCGACACTCTGTAGCAACAACAGCTTGATAGAGGAACAGTTAGATATTTGTGTAAAGCAGAGGCACGTGATCTTTGTATACTCTAGACGAGAAGTGAATATCCTGCGAAAAATCGTTCCAAGTCTACTAAAAATATGAGCGATGGCTCATTCGATTCGGGATGTCATTCTGAGAAAGACGTATTTTTCGATTTTTTCCGCCAACGAAAATTTGCTATTTTTTTTACAAAAAAATAAAAACGGCCCTTTAGTTTTTTGGCAATAGCTCAAAAACTATTGATGATAGAGATTCTTGAAGAGGAGGAAATTTCCCATGAAAAAGTATGTACTGCTGGAACCATATCTCCATTATTTATAAATATGATTTTAGAAATAAAAATGAAAAATAGTAGCATCTGAACACTTGAAAGAATGAAATTCGGTTGAGAAAAATGGTTTTCATTGAATTTTCATAATGTGAGGCTATTGTTAATCAAGTAGTTTTTTTGGAACCGACGATTTTATTTAAAAGCGAATTAATTGTTTTAAGAATGACTCCATAATTTTTTTGCTTCCTGGAACACATTTTACATGTGTACTCAATAATATCACTCTTCAAAATTGTTTAAAAGTTGATTATTTTGTTAATTATAAATTTCTAAAGTTAACAAAATCACAAAAACCCAACTCACAAACGGATATTTCCTAACCGAATTGATGAAAATCCTAATCCACCAAATTCCCTACATTCACGGATCCGAAGAATTGTGAACACAATTGATTTCAACTCCATATACCCTGTCAACCTAAATACTCCACCTCCCTGGACAATAGAGATCCCCCAGTGCAACACCGAACTCCTAAAACTCCCGAAAAATGATACTCCTACCATCCTTATACTAAACTCTTTCAAAGCGATCTCCTCTAAGTACTGCAACTTCAACCACATTTATACTGATGCTTCAAAAACCGAAGAAGGCCTGGGTACAGCTGTAATCAGTGAATACACTTGTGAATGCTACCGACTACCACAAACTTGTAACGTCTACACTGGAGAGGTACATGCGATATCACAAGCAATACTGAAGGCGAGAGAGATGCCTGGAAACACTGTGCTATTCACAGATTCACTGAGTGCAATAAAAGGAATCCGACAACTCTACCCTAGGCATCCTCTCTTGCAACAAATGAAAGTCAACCTAAGTAAATTGTATCAAGAAGGGAAAACAATTGAAATAGTATGGGTCCCATCACACATGGGAATACCCGGGAACGAAAAGGCGGATATATGGCTCGAAATACCTTTTCAAATCCAGGAGCAAAAACAGTAAAAAAAACACCATATCGAGACTTATACAGCCAAATAAAAATCGATATAAACAATTTATGGAAAGAGAGATGGCAGACAATGACTACAAATAAATTGTACAAAATAAACCCTCACATGAAAAACCCAAACTACTCTGTACTCAGTCGAAAACACCAGACGATCCTAACACGCCTGAGAATTGGACACACCAAACTCACACACCAGCATATTTTGAAGAGAGAGACACCAAGACGCTGTGAACGATGTAACACACAACTATCTATTGAGCACCTATTCGTCTGCCCACAATACCACCAGGAAAGGAACAACCTCAAGCTAACCAGTGACATATCAGTGATTTTAAACAGTGACTCGAAAAGTGTATTCCAGTATATCCAACAGATCAATGTAATGAACCTGATATAATAAAATTATACCACCGCTAATGACCCTACGAGGTCGATGCGGGTTGAATTTAATAATAAAACAAAAAAAAATATGTGAAATCGAGTGTGTATGTATACATAAAACCATTAAACCTATTTATTCGAAGAGATTTACATACGATAATGATTGAATTTCGAAGAAATAATTGAAATGTTATAAAATGTCAAAATGTTTCAATTTCATTTAAATTATGTATTTCATCAATGACTATTTCTTGTTGAAAAAATGAGGGAAACCACTGAAATTGGCACCAAATTATTGTTATTGTGAATGAAATTGTTTTAGATTAGAATAATACATGTTTTTACTTTATGTTTTCCTTGGCTTTTTGCTGCTGAACATTTAGTGGAAGCATTGGATAATAATTGTATGTCAGATAACCTGCTTGCTATGTGCTTCCATAATCGATTATCTGTACTGTAAGTACCTGTGTTGAGAAATGTAGTTAATTAATATACAATAAAATTAAAGTTTGTGTTTAAACGTACCTAGTTTTATTTCTTGAAAATACATGTACATCCGAAAAATGCCTTTTTGGGAAAAAAATTATTGGTCGCTTTACATAATTCAGTTTTATTACTAGTTTGATTCTCTGGATTATAAATATCCACATCCTAAAAAAGATCAAATTATTCTAGGAACCTATACAAATGTAGTCTTTTAGTCTGCGTTCATCATATGATTTGATAAAAAACAGATAGTCAGTAATTTGTCGTATTCTCAGTTTTCCTATCAAAATAATAGGTTTTAGGGACAATATCCTTTCAGTTCTTTTGCAGATTTTTGTCTGGATCATCGTTATTGACTGATGTCAGAGAGATATCTGTCAAAGATAAGCAACTTTTATACTTTTTGGACAGATCTAAAAAGAATTAATCGACGCGGTCGATACTTGATGAAAATTGATAATAAAGTAAACAAAAAAAAACTTCCGGTAAATATATTCAATTATAATCATATGTGCTGGAAAATAATTCATAACATTCACGACATACACAAACAGATATTATGTCAAAAAATTATGTTTCTTGTCAATGAGGAAATGAAGTTGTTGCGCATTAGATACATCAGAGGGAAAACATTTGTAGATGGAAATAAAACGATAATTTTCTTGACTACGATTAATACTGTGTCTTACGCCTTTGTGTATTCCAATAGTCCTTGGAATAAAATTCGTATTTCCGATACGAAATGAACGGCAGCAGTTCAATATGCACTCTATTTCAATTCAATGTTCTCTCTACGTAGACTACGTGATCACTAACTAAACGGAGAAACCTTCTTGAAAACATTCATGTACTATCGATTTGTAGCTTTCCTCTTTGGACGGTTTCCAAATCGCTCTTCTGATGACAATGGGGGAGCGAAATGAGGAATAATGACAAAGGTGCACCGAAATATCTTATCGAACTTTGTTCCACTTATTTGAAATTGCATATCGACCAACGAAGTCATCGAAGCATTTGTTGGAAGAAAAATATTTCAACATTTCTTTGAGCAACTCGTTTATCTAACCAAGATGAATTTATTAAGGTATAAAATTCAATCAGCGTGACACTTCATCATCGCCGAACCGAAACTGCTAAAGCTATGAATATGAAATTTGGTCACTATAGTGCAGGCGTTTTCGGATGGCGAAGTAGGCATCTTATCTGCCTGTAGTAATAAAAATGAGTGGCAGCTGCAGGGCCAGCCCAAATTACACTAAGAGTAACGTCTTTGAGAATGCATGTGCGGTGGAAATGATGGAATGATTTATTGCCTACTTCGCCATCCGAAAACACCTGCACTGTAGTTTCATTTTAGATATAAGGACCCACTAAGAAGAGAATATCAAAAATTATTTTTCTTTTTAAGGGGTTGAAACTACCCCCTGAATGGGAACTTTCTCACTATAGTTTTCCTTCAATGTTAACGTTTTTGTTCTTCATATTTTTTCAATTGATATTTCAAGAAAAAACAGACGGGACAAGATTTTTTTCAATATTAATAACCCCCCTTCTCAGGAAAATTGGGATTTCAAGACATTTTGGCATAAATAAGTAAAATGACCTGAATAGTGATCTTTTCAAACGATCGACCACCTAAAATCAAGATTTAAAAAATTTGGAGGTTAACAAAAAAATGTGAGATTTTTCTTACAATTCCATCTGCACTAATATGGAACGAATAGTGTTGACAGGAAAACATTTAAATTGTTTTTTCGAAATTATTTTGCATCGATTCAAAAAATAATATAAAAGTAGGGCTTTCTGTAAATCAACGTGGGCAAAACCTAAGGAACCTTCCTCACTATAGCCTCGAAAATATATTATATCCTTGTCTTACTTTGGTTTGGTGCGCTTCGATAATATCTGTCAGTTTTTTTTTTTCCTGCGACAATGTGAAAAACGACTGTTATCATTCTCTCGGAATGAGTAGTCAGACAAGATTATTTTGTTCTGTCTATTCACTTTCTTTTGCGAAAAGGTTCAGAGGATCGAGAAAAAGTTAAATTGGGATTTATGGTGGCAATACAATAATTTGAGATTCATGAAAGCTTGGGAACACTAATCAGTAATATGTATGCATACACAAGCTGGAACCGATTCCCTTGAGTAAATAGGATTGACAAAATTACTGTAACATTGATTCAGGTTGTACGATAAGATGCCCTTCAAATACTAATATTAGATGTTTGGGGCTTGTGGGCTAAAAGCCTCTTCACTGCGACCTATTCTGATCTATTGTATGTGCCCTCATGTTGTTAAAAGTTCCTTGACTAGTACCTTCCTTGTCAGCAGACTCCACAGGTGGGACTTAAGGTCTTCCATGTGGTTTTTACTCCCCTAGCGTTGTAAACCTCAGCCTTGATAGGCCTTCACACTGGCACAGTACGTGTACTGAGGTTTCCCCATCTTTCCTGCAGAACCTACATATGGTTTCCTCTGCAAGTCCGATGTTGCTCATGTGTTTTTCAAGTCTACATGGCCCTATTAGGAGGCCAACTATGTTGTGTTGTGTTGTGTGCTTCTAATCTGGCTTAGTAGATTTTTAATGAACTCTTTTGCCTGTCTCATTCGTGGCGTCTTGTCCCACCATTCCTGTGATTTCTTTTCCAGCCATGTCCAGATGTTAGTTTTTAGCGGAGTTTTTGCTGTGCCACAAAATGTTTCAGGGCCGTATAGAGCACGTCGTGTTCCTTCTCGTGCTAAAGAGTTGGCCTCTTCGTTGCCCTCGTAACCTGAGTATCCTGGAACCCACGCACGAGTGAGTCTGTTTAACTGACCAGCTCTTGTAAGGAACTCAAGCAGTCCCATTGAACTGAATGCACTAAGTGGGTATGTCGCAATGCTATGCAAACTTTGAATAAGCGACATAGGTGTGGAATTAATAATTCCTGTCCCTTTGGTAGTAAGATGGGGGTACATTCCATCTTCTACAGGAGATTTATATGGTTGAAATTAATGTATAGCCCACCTAATTTTATTAGGCCTCAATATTTCTGTGTCTAGCCTCCAATCCAAGGGTTTTGGCCTTTTTGGGTTTGCCTTGCAGGCTGTTCACTACTATCGGTTTATTTAGGATTGTTGCGGCAGGGAAAGTGTGTATCTATGAGCCTAGACAGACTTTCCCTTAACGTTGTTTTGTAGGTGTCGTCGTCCTTCTATAGGAAACCTACTTTAAAAGGGAAACATCTGATTTTATGAACATCCCGTTCATATTTTCAAACAAAAGAAACCTACTTATTTTACATTACCTTCTTTGGCTAGTATCTCGTTGATTCTGGAGCATGTGGGGTATCTAATACCTCTTCGCAGAACTTCTACGGTTGCCTTTTTGCTTTTCTTACTTCTTTGTTGATGTAGGATGAAAAGGTAATAATAAAAATAGATAGACAGAGATTTATTGTAAAACATCGTATACATCTCACTTACATGCTCCATGAACAAAATGTAAATTCAATATTCGATGTCAAGGTATACAATAATAAAAATGAATACTATCGATTTTCGAGGTGAATTGAAATTTTATTAACAAGTACCTTAATCTAAAAATAAACCCATTTAATATAATCGCTATTGTTCAATTTTTAAATTTATTTAATCAATAGAACAATGTTAAAATCGAACCCTAATAATAGGCTTTAACATTTCTTTCATATCACATTTGTTTGTTGATGCCTAGTTGATACATAACCATCACAGAAAATGCGTAGCTCTCATATTCGAATAGATACAAACATATTTTACAGAAAATAAAGGAGGCACTGGTAGAAACACTGGTATTTTAAATATTAATCACTGTTTTTTGTACTTGGTGGCTGAATTCACAAATGTTCTGAACTAGTTTTACTAGTTCAACATTACTGCAATATTCCTGAGAAGAAACATCACATATCTGTTAAGGTAATTTTCGGAACAAAAATAAAACTTAACCTACATCAAAACATGAACAAGTTATTAATCATCATGGAGACGCGACAACACAAATCACATTTTGGAGCTGCTCCTAAAATAGTATCACAAAATTTATTGGATGGAGTCAAAGTTTGTGTGAAGATCATTCAGGTGTATTCACTCCTCTTCCTCATCTTCGTCTGCTCTCCAAATGGTAACGTTAACGGATAAGTTTTCATTTTTGGCAAAGTTTTGGACTGCACGTCCATCAACAGCAAAACAATTATAATTCGCCATACATTCATAAATACCTTCACGGCTGCAGCAAGGTACAGATTCGTAACTGAGTCGTCTTCCAATATTAGTCAGCTCCATCCTTTTTGAAACAAAAATAAATTAATATTTGTCAAAAAAAAAGTTCCCCTGCATTTTGTTTAGTTTTACTCCCCAGCAGCGGCGCAGAGAGGGCGATTTTGTGGATGCAGTCCCCCTAAAAGTCATCAATATGATTATCTCTTAAGTTTCTTCTTGATACAGACCCAAGAAGCACAGAGTCATAAAATGTACATAATGACTTCTTATTATGTCTTAAAGACTACGCATTTGCCATGTTTCACAACCAAAAAGTTAATGTGCGTTTTATAACTTTTAGGCGTTACTATGATGTTGTAGAGTAGTTATTATGAGAGTACAATAAAGAATTCTCGAGATTAAGTTGTATTGTGGTTTGTACGTGAATGAATTGTATGTGTCGTTAAGTAAAGCTGAAAAGCAGTTGTGTGAGGTTATTATGACAATGAATATATGTTTTGTACCGTAGGTTTATAAACAGATGAACATTGGCCGGGATGACTACATTATGTACCTTCAGTTAAAAAAAACTGTTGGTTATATTGTGTTATTACCAACATAACACAGTAGTTCTATAATCTGTAAATATAAATTAAAATGCCAAAGCATAAATCTAATCTGCCTTACAAGATATCTGAAGCGTATATATATATATATACAGGGTGTCCCAAACTCGATGGCCTATTAGACATTTCTGGAAAACGGGACATAGGATTATTTTGAAAATTTGGTTTCTTAGGTAATTAGTTCTGTTCTATCGATCTAAAATATTTTCAGCGCTGCGACGTTGCCGCTTATATTAAAAGGTAGCAACAACTTTGATATTTTAAATAGGACACCCTATATATTATTGCATTTCTCGCTTTGCTATTGCATTTCGATTATTTTTGTATGATACTTCTCTATACCTATCTCCAGTGGTTTTCGAGAAATTCATTGATTTCCTTATTTTTTGTGCGAAACATAGCTTTAATCAAATGTTTATTACTGCGGTATTTGGATTCGAAGACAGCTCAAATTTTGGATGTAGTTTGACAATGTCCTGTGTATTAGTTGTGTCTACGGAAATTCTTTCTCCATTATACAGGGTCGTTCAAAATTTGTGATTTTATCGATACAAGTGCTGAAAAGTGCATTTTTTCAAATGGAACATCCTTTATATTATCGAAAATCCTGAAAGACAATTGAAGTTCCTTTCAAATGATGTTTCATGTTCCTATACCTAAATAGTCAAGTTTCCGAAATAAAAGCAAGTTTCTATAAAAATTGGATTATTTTGCCATATTTTGTATTAGGTAGCTATGAAATGTCATCAATAATAAAACGTTTGCGCGTTCATTAACGTAAAATTGATTGGAAAAGAATCAAAATGGAAATTGTTTATTATTCATGGTCAATGTGATCAAATTGTAGCAAGAACATGCAAAATGTTCTGTAGTATATTGAAGTGTATGACTGTTAAGATGACGAACCGATTGTACAAAGAATGATTAATATAAAGGGTATTATAAACTCGATGGCCTATTAGACGTTTTTGGAGATCTGGGACATAAATACTTGAAATCTTGTATTCCACGATAAGTGATTGCGATCTACCTCTTGGAAATATGTTCACGGTTGCAGTGTTGCCACATCTGCTTGTAACTGATATCGACTTTCTAATTTCAAATGGGGAACACCCAGTATTTCATTCCGTATTTGAATTCTACTGATAAATACAAATAACTTTTACTGAACATGTCGTATACCTATCTCTACCTTTTATCGAATATTGATTATTTTGTAATTGTTTTGCTACCAAGATGGGCACCAACTTCAATTCAAATATCTTTTTTTCACTTGAGTTTTTTTTGGGTTTGTAACCTTCCACAACCTGAAAAATAATAGAATTAATATAGAAAATCTATACAAGTTTGCCCTTCTACACTTGTATAGATTTTCTATATCAATTCTATTATTTTTTAGGTTGTGGAAGGTTACAAACCCAAAAAAAACTCGAGTAAAAAATTGATTTTCCTCCACAAAAAATGACGTTCAAGCAATATCAAATACCTCCTTATCTGTTGCCCACACAGGACTCAAATTCAACTTTCATCAAGAAAATATTGAATAATTTCAGTATTATCGAATGATTCGACCATATTTCATACAGGGTGTCTGAAAAACACGTTCTTGTAGGCGATAAGGAAAAACGGCCATAAGTCATTTATTTACCTGTGCCTGGTGAGAAATCATGATTCACCTCAAGTAGAACTCAATTTTATTTCAATCAATAAACAAATGAAGGTCATATTAATCTCTAATTCATGTGTTCGAAGTGCTGACCATTTACACGCAAACATTCGTGGATCGAAGTCATTACATGGTTGGTTGTTGCTCTTTGAACCTCTTCTGGCCGAATTTCCTCGAAAGCACGTATTATCCTCTGTTCCAATTCGTGCCTTGAATTCACAGGTGTTTCATATACAATCTGTTTGATTTTTCCCCAGAGGTAAAAATCTAGAGGAGTTAGATCTGGGGATCGCGGTGGCCAAGGCTGTGGACCCAAGCGTCTTATCCACCGATCTTCAAAGGTTGTAGTCAGTTCTCTGCTCACTTCTTGTGTACAGTGAGGGGGATCACCGTCCAACTGAGACCAACAACTCCGATATACATGAAGCGGCAAATTGTCCAAAAAGTCGCTAACTGTTGCTCTCAAAATATTCAAATATTTTCCAGAATTCATCATAAATACAATATGATAATTTATCATTCATTAGTAAACAAAACACATTTGAACTGAATTTTTCTTGAAATCCCCTTTCTTTTATAAAATGGGGATTTTCTGCAGCCCAGAAATGATTGTTTTTGCGATTGAATATTCCCTCTCTCGAAAATTTAGATTCATCCGTCCGTATAACTTTCTGAAGGAAATTTGGATCTTCATATAAGTCCATGTTAAAATCCATTCACAGAAATCAACACGTTTTGGAGGATCACCTCTATGTAGGGCATGAGCATTGATAAATGTATAATCATGCATTTTATGTTTTTTTTTAAATTCTCCATGTTGAAGTGCGGGTCATATCTAAATCCACAGCGGCTCTTCTTAATGATACATGAGAGTAGGCGTGGAAATAACTCAAGACGTTAATTTCATTTACTTCGTCTCCAGTTATCGGCTTGATTTGATTTCTTGGTGCTTCAACATTCCCAAACACAGCATAATTCCGTTCAATTCTTCTGAATTTTTTTTTTTTCATATGCGGTAAATTTGGATAAAGTTCATTGAATTTTCTGCATGTTCTCGAAACAATTCTTTGGCACTCACCGTGAATATAAAACAAATGTAAAGTATCTGCATTTGAATATGCATTATAATCCATTTTTAATACTTTCTTCTGACAGAAACACTATGAAAATCACTGCTTGTCAAACTTGAAGTTTGTTTTGCTCTTTTCTGGTTACACTACAGATCATTTCAATTGGGAAATATGACCTATTTTGATTCGTTATACTGGGAATTGAAAATGATAGTCACACACTTCAATATACTATAGAACATTTTGCATTTTCTTGCTATAATTTGATCACATTGACCATGAAGAATAAACAATTTCCATTTTGATTCTTTTCTAATCAAATTTACGTTAATGAACGCGCAAACATTTTATTATTGATGACATTTCATAGCTACCTAATACAAAATATGGCAAAATAATCCAATTTTTATAGAAACTTGCATTTATTTCGGAAACTTGACTATTTAGGTATGGGAACATGAAACATCATTTGAAAGGAACTTCAATTGTCTTTCAGGATTTTCGATAATATACAGGATGTTCCATTTGAAAAAATGCACTTTTCACCACTTTTGTATGTATCGGAAAAATCACAAATTTTGAACGACCCTGTATAATGGAGGAAGAATTTCCTTAGACACAACTAATACACAGGACATTGTCAAATCTTCGAAATCCAAATGCCGCAGTAATAAACATTTGAAAAGCTATGTTTCGCACAAAAAATAAGGAAATCAATGAATTTCTCGAAAACCACTGGAGATAGGTATAGGGAAGTATCATACAAAAATAATTGAAAAGCAATAGCAAAGCGAGAAATGCAATAATATATAGGGTGTCCTATTTAAAATATCAAAGTTGTTGCTACTTTTCAATATAAGCGGCAACGTCGCAGCGCTAAAAATATTTCATATCGATAGGACAGAACTAATTACCTAAGAAACCAAATTTTCAAAATAATCCTATGTCCAGTTTTCCAGAAATGTCTAATAGGCCATCGAGTTTGGGATACCCTGTATATATATATATATATATATATATATATATATATATACAAAATTATTCAGACGTTCGAGAATCTGCAAATAACATTCAAAAGAAGGAAACTTTTATTGATATATAAACGAATAATTAAATTTCCATTTGATTTGATCAGATTATAAAAAAACTTCTTGCATATTTGTAATAATACCAGGTAAATTTGTGTTTGATAATTATTTATCATATATGTTCTGTGACCAATGTAACGATCTCGGATACATCAGTCTACAATATATATGCTTGAAGTAAATATTAGAACACTCTTTCATGGAACGATCAGACAAAAACCTGGTTTACTCATTCGCGCTGATTTATTTCACACTTCAACAGCATCTCTCTATATTCAAAGCTCAGCCTACTGAAGCCGTTGGATTCAATTAAAAAAAGAGCAAGTGAGCGACATCTGTCTGTTTTACAAATATTTTCATAGCAGAATTGACAAATGCATCGAGAGTTCAATCATTGTCTAAAGATACATTTTAGACAATGGTTCAATGCTGTGGGGTTGAAATTTGGTACAAAGGTATAACATTGAAAACAAATAATTTTTCCTTTGACGTTTTCCGAGATGTCCAGAATAAATTCGACTTTTTGTATTTTTTTTAACAGATATCAAAATCGACATGTTATTATTTCAGAAAAAAATAACCAACATATGATGCACAATTTAATGGTTTCTTCCAATTTCATCAGTATACCGATGTAAAAATTTAAGTTGCCAAAAACTCCTTTCCAAAAAAAAACACAAAAATAGGTACATATTTGAGTTTTCCCTATGGCTGAGACATCTTCTAGCGAAGTCCTGAACTGAGTTATGCTAGGAATTATTCAATTGAGAAAAAAAAAACTGTGTATAAAGATGGAATACGTGCGTTTAGTGAATACGTCACGACCGCATTTTTTTGTTGTGTTTGTTAGTCTTTGGATGCAAACAAACCGTAACTCGTATTTTGTTAACACAGCACTTTATCCAAACATTGTATTTAAAGAATTCTCGAGATATTGAATCACTTATAGCAATATACTTATGGGATTATAATAGGCTTTGTTGACATCCAAAGACTGATTTACACCAATAAAAATTGGTCGCGTGACGTCACACGTATTTGTTACTTCAGATCGCCGAATCTAAATCCTGCTCGCCCTGCCATCTATCTGTAAATAGTCGTGTTTAGAAGTAGTCAGGAACGAACAGTGAAAGTTATAAATTGGTTTCTCTTTTATTCTTCACACAATAACTATACCTGTAATATACTGATTACTCATTTATATTAGTAAAAGAATAGATTCAAAATGAATGTATATTTTTGTGATTCTTGACAGTTACATGACATTGTATAACATCCTCATAACAACATGCCTTTTTTATCTCTTAACTAAAACTAACTAACTAGATGCATGAACAAAATATTAATAATAGGTGATACTATACTACATCTCCCTCCTAATGAGAGGAAAAAAAATATAAATGCATGAAAAGAATATTAATAATGAGTGTACTATACATCTCCCATGCAATAACCATTGTATATATACTGCAATAATCATTGTTTATATAGAGAGAATATAGTTGGTCAGACGCAATCTTGTTTTATACAATCGCGAGTGCCATCTATCGTATTCGATATAGAAGTACCTCAAACCGGACACTCTGTTATGGCGTCCTCTTATACGGGAGGGAAATTATTCGGAACTACAAGTACACTAAGTAACAACAGGAAGTTTTCTTCTTCCCGACATCTTGATAACATTGAAACGCGAGATGGCACTGATCCCGTGCGCCACGAAAATAAAATGATATGCAACAAACATCACAGTACGCTTCATTCATGGAAATTCGAATAGGTAATTTCCGATTCGCCCTGAGGCACAGCCTGATGCAGAATTGCGGTGTGGTCTTGTCTACGTGTCGTCCAATTTATATTTGGAAGCACGAATTACTTATTTGCGTGGTATTTTGTTCAGTTAAGTTGCGGTTACCGATGCGTACTTTGACGGCCATCGAGTCGGAAGTACTCGTGCGTAGTTGGACGACTGAAACAATCATATTGAACTGGTATATTGCATGCGTAGAAAACGTCCGTCTATGCCAATAAACGCACGACCTAGTTTGGAAATCAAACTTTTTTGTTTATCCCTGCGTTTTTCGGGCGTATACTAGTAGTATACCTATGAGAAATATCCTGTTATCGCGTACTTTTGGAAAGCTATAGAAAAACTATAATAATTGTGTTACTCTGATCGATCAACATATGCCTTTTTTAGAATTTGAGTTCACCAAAAATTATGATACAGGTGTCATTCGACTCGTAATTGCATCTAATAAACTTTTTTTTTAAATTGCCAGTTATAAAAAATGTTGTTAAAAAAAAGGCTGGTTTCGTTTTTTACGAATATCTCAAAAACTATTGCAGATATCTGAAATCGAAAAAAAGATCCGTAAAGAGCAGGACATTTCCTCCTGGAATTCTACCAATATTTATAATTTTTATTGAGAGGTGAATATAGGGCTAAAAACGATGTGGCACTTGAACAAAAAAAAATGTAACCCATTAAATATGAATATTGTAAAGCAAAAATTGTATGTAAAATTAGGAAATTTAACAAATAAATAATAAAAAAAAAAATTTACATAATAAAAAAATCCGGAAAAATCCGCAACTTTTCTATTAATTGTGCTTTTGTTAATTAGTTTTACAAGTGGAAATTAACATAAAACCTGATAATTTTCAAACTAAAAACCCGAGATTCTTTCCACTTCTTGGATCTATTTAAAGGCTTTAAAAAAGATCCCCGTTGGGAAATTTTAACTTTTTTTTATAGATAGATATATAACATATTTTTACATTTGGTGAAAGAAAAGAGTGTTCTACAAGGACGAAAATTGGGTTTGGATGGTTCGCATGGTTGACATACTATATATGTTTTTATCATTAATGTCTCCTGACATTTTTTCACTTCAAACTCCGAAATGATTTGAGTTCTCAATTAAGACTGGAATAGAAAGTCCAATAACGGTATGAATAAAAATGCAAATCAATTATTTTTCTGGCGTTAGGGTACTTTCAAAATGTCTTTCGGATGTAGTTCAATGTAAACCATGGCTTTAGCCGGGGAAGTAGTTGTTTTCTCTTAAGATATTACAAAAAATATTTCTATTCAATATTCAATTGAGAATGTTACCCTTATTTTTAGATGAATAAATACTCATCACATTAGCATTCATTTGATACCTTACACATCTTATTAAAAAATCGGCGGCCCCATTTTCGCTCTCAAATGGAAATAACAAATTCAGGAACGGATTTTTTTTTTCTGAAATAGTTCAGTTTTCAAATTTGAACATAGCCAAAATTTAACTTTCTAGGTTACGATTTCAAAAAGCTCTGTATTGACAGACGGAAATAATGTCAAACCAATCACATTTCGAACCTTCGATGATGTCTGATAAATTTATATTCTCAAGCCAATCGCAAAATTTAGTTCCAATCATGTTTTTTTATACCAAATTTTACTATCCCAATCTTTTACAGATGATAATGCACAAGGTCATAATATTAATGCGTTTCCGATTTATTTTATACTTGAATTAAATGTTCAAACTAACCGCCACTCACCTCTTGACCATCAGCAAGGCAATTTTTTAATTGCGGATGTCATTTTGTATGACCACAGGGCTTACCCATTTTATAAACTCACAATATTATCTGGCCAATCACAAAACACTTTTGATTTCAAATAGCCCCAAAAGTAATTAAGAGGGGTCAAATCGGGAGACCGAGGTGGCCATTCAATACTTCCAGGTATTTCAATCCATCAACCAAATAGACCTGTCGATTTCATTTGAATAAATAACGTCTGGAAAAAGTATTTTGAATGTCTAGATAAATATTAGTGTTAACTGTGTCTTCAAAAAAAAAGTGCCAACAATTCTGGCGGTTCACCATTCATCCAATTGAAATGTGGCTTCATAAAAAAAACAATTTTATTTATAAACTGAAAATCCTGTGAATAATAACCTATGTATCTGATTTCGGAAATAAATTGTCTAAAAAAGCCACAATACTCAATAGCGAATTCTAATTGAAATTCTTGGATTTGCTAATTTCCAATATAATTTTTGTTGTGAAATATTTCAGAGAAATCGTTTTTGAACTGTACATTACTGACAAATTGGAAATTTTCCAAGTATATTTTTCAATCTAGAATACCAAAACGCAGTAAAGTGTATTGGGGCAAATGTAATAATTTCCCCCTTTTGAATAGATAAACGACATTTTTCACTTCCATGGGGGGAGAAGACCCAAAAATAGAAAGTTATATTCCTATGCGTCCCCAAAAAACGTGTAGGCGTTAAACTCTATAATGATGGTATTTTTCTTCCTCTAAAACTCGCAGAATAGATAATTTAGATTCATTATTCACGGCAGCAAGTGTATTAATATAAAAAAGTTGAATAATCCAATAGTTGCATCTCATTTTTAACTTAAAAAATCATTTTGATATCCTGAATAACGATTGAGACTGCACTTGATTTTCTGTAAAGGGTTGAGGTGGGTATAATTTTGTAATTCAAATTAGAAAAATCACAATAGATCAGTTTGAATGTTCCATCAAAACATCAAAAAAATTCTCAACTGAGTTTGCATGTCAACAAAATATTTCCAAAATTAATCATTTCCAAAATTAATTTTCCCAGTAATTAATGCACCAAATTTAAAAAAATAATATGGAATAGAGAATCAGAGGTATTGCACGACCCCTTTTCGAACGAAAATTCATAATTAAGCTTAAAATGAACTTATTCCATATATATGAACTGCACAGGACTATGATGAAAGGGTATCGGTTTCAACATTATCCATTACAGTCAACATGATAACATTTCTTGCACTAGAGTAGAAGTATTTACCACGTTTTACAAATACAAAATTTAATGTACCATGTATCTTGCATAGTTTTCGTATTTTCCCAGGAGTCGTCTGCCAATCTCCTCGTTCATCACTAGGTGCTATCATAGAGGGGCCCTTTTTTAAATTTATTAAGATGATAATGTGTAATTGATTCAATTTGACTGTGGAAAGTGGTTTTGAAAATAATTATTTTCAAATTTCAATTATAATTGGTGAATATTAAAAAAAGAAACTTTCAACTTTGCGTAACTCTTGGAAAATTATAGCAATTCAAATTAAATATATTTTGAATAATTGTTATATAACTCTTGGAAAATTATAGCAATTCAAATTAAATATATTTTGAATAATTGTTATATTCCGTCTAAGTAACGTGCACTACCCCAATTATAAAGCCACGCAGAAACTGAAATATTACCTGTCTGTCATTCAAAAACGTATTTCAACAATCCTAAATATTTTTTCTGAAGAATAACTTAGTAATGGGCATTGAACTCAAAGGAAACATGATAATGCCAAGATAAGTATACAGTAGCGAGATGTTAACCCTCTTGACTCTATACTTTCTTTGGACCTCTTCTTTCAAAATTTGGTAATCCCGTAGATTCCTATGAGCTGCATTATGTTATTCCCCAGAAAAATTATTCAGGTGATTGTAATTGACATTCTAATTAAAGGGAAGTTGATCACCATGGACCATTACCGTAATTTTTGCTGATAACCAATAAAACGCTTGGTAACTTGACTCATCGACTTATATGTTACAATCTTGAATGAGTCCGATCCGACCCAATGTGCGGACTAGTTAGTCAGACTGAAAGTGAGTACATTGAATCTCAAATCCTCTAGGTTCAGGATAATGTTCCCAAAGGCGGCCCTCCTATGGTGCACCAAAGTGGGGCACTCAGTGAGGTTGTGCGTTGATGTCTCATTATCTTCCAGGAAGAGGGGATCATCTGTGATCCCAATAAGTTCCATGTACCTGTCCAGGGTATTATGACCCATCATGAGCCCAGTCACCATCCTAAGATCTCGTCTGTTGAGTGACAGGATCTCTTTAGGCATTTTCTTCGAACGCCCTTTTATAAAGAGCTTTGATTGTCTCTTACATGGCGCATCTTGCCATGTTCTAACGAACTGGTTTTGTAGCAGTCACTTCATGGTGGAGACCGCCATGCTGCTGGGTAATCCCAAGAATGGTTCCGGTCCGGACATTCCCTATCCTATCTTAGCTAGTCTACATGTCTTCTTGTTCCCCAGAACACCTGGGTGTTCACATGGGTCTTCCTTGAGGCTTGAGTGTTCACAAGGGGCTTCATTGTTTGTGCCAGCCTTTCTAAGGCATTTCTACACTCAGACCATGATTGCTGCTTTGCTATCTGAGCTGATAACCATTGGTCCTCGACTTGTTTTGTTGTTTTTCTGGACGCACGTGAGTATAGCATATACTTCTGCCTGGAAAATTGTGGTACATTTGTCTAGAACTGAGATTTCTCTCCTTGTTCCTTCTTCTTATATCCCCGCAGCAGACCCAAATCATGGTCCGTCTGTAGTACCAAGCTGACACATAGATAAGACCCAAGCTGACACATAGATAAGGGGCATATGGTATTTTTCTCCTCAGAACCTGCAGGTTCTCTTGCCCCTGAGATGTTCTATGAGTCTACATCGTCCATTAGAAATCTCTTTATTGACTTGAAACTCATGTCACTGTGGCTAACTGATGCTTTGGATCTTACTCGGGTGAAATTGAGATCCTTAGCTTGGGACAGCCCTAGAAGTATCTGCCATTGTGTCGTTTTCAATTTATTCCTCTTTGTTGAGATCTTCCTGAAAGTAATATTTTCACAGGGTGCAGAATGGTTCTAGCCCGAACAGTGGCATTGATGCAGACAGATTAGCCAAGATAGGATGGGGAAAGTCCCCAGTCGGACCGGAACCAATCTTGGAAATACCCAGCAGCATGGCCGTCTTAAACATAAAGGGACTGCTACAAAAGCAGTTCATCAAAACATGGCATATAGAGGGGCCATCGAAGAAGTTGTCAAAAGGGAAACCAGCCAATTCCACTCCAGCCAGGACGACCAAGACGAGAAGATTGGAAGCAAATGAAAGCAACAAAGCAGCATGGGCCATCAACTATTTAGAACTGCACAAGACACCTTCATTACTACAAAATGAAACCGAGATAAAGCCCATACTCACCTACCTTCAAGCTGGATGTTGGTATATACATACGTTAAGTCGGGAACAATAAAAACCTTCCCAAATCCCTTCGTCTGATCAGCCTGACATCATTTCTGCTGAAAACCACAGAGAAACTTCTAGATAAGCACATACTAGAAGAGGTACTGAGAGAAAACCCCTCTCAGCGCACACCAGCATGCAGGCAGGCAAATCATCAGAAACTGCATTAGACAACCAAGTCGGGAAACTGAACCACTCTCTGAAATGCGGAGAAATCTCAGTAGCAGCCTTCCTCGAAATTGAAGGAGCATTCAACAATTCACTACCAACAGGAGGACTTCTTCAAAATATCAAAGAGCAAAGCCAAAGAAGTGTTCTAAGACTGGACAGAGCAGAAAAAACGCGAGAACTAGTATGAAACAGTGAGACAGTCCACTCGAAGGTATTTATATCAAACCCTTCGAAAAGAAGCACTGCAGCCTTGTTAGAGTAGCGAAAACCTGAGGATCATAACAGGATTACTGACAGATTACTGTATACTATGAAAGCATCTCCATAAAATCGGACTTGTTGATAGTGCAGATTGTCGCTTCTGCCAAGACAAAAATAAACATGATTCCACTGTATAGATCACAAACTAGACCACGGGAAATTGGAGCCAAAAACCTGGAAAAAGTATAACCGAACGTTATCGTCGACTTCATCAGAAGTGCAGAACCCGAAGGTGAACTCTAATTCAATTAGGATCCAGCCACAATAGATCTGAAAAAGTTATCACTTGAAACATTCGAAAATAACCTAACCTCACCTCAAAAAAATTACTTGCAGATGTCTAATGAGTGAAGAATAGAAAAAACATTTCAAATGCCACTTTATCCGATGAAACCCTCAAGACACATCTGACAAATTCATGATCCAATTCTAATTTATAAGCAAATAAATAAATTTTCAAGAAGATATTTAACAAGTGGGTACTGAATATGAAAATCAAAACCAAATATTTATTGCAAATTATCGTTTATAATTCACTTACAGAGCTAAATAAACAATAATATACTATAATTATACAAAATTATTAATGATAATCAGTTAAATAAACAATAGGACAATCCGGTTTCATGAATTTTGTTATGTCAAAGGTATCATCCATGAAACGATTAGAGAAACCATTTCAAGCAAAAGATCTGATAAAACATTTTTCAAACTTTTCTATGGAACTTGATGTGAGAGCCATTTTCCACCTTCATTTATTTATTTTCCATTTTGGAATTAAAACCAGTGTATGTTTAGTGGTATAACTAATCTTGGAAAATTTAACTGGAATATTTACAAATTATGATTGTAATTTCAAACACTTATGAGTTACATACTGTCAGTCCAAAATGAAATATTTAAATTTCAATTCTTCACCAAGGATATGTTCACTTTTTATTTACAATGTGTAAAATATATTCTAGTTATTCAACAAAAAAATGCGGTAACAAGACCTGTTTTTCTAATATTTATTCCTCGACTTTGTTTATCAATATGAAAAATAGCACTCAACGCCTAATTAGTATCAATTTTCTGATGATTGATCACTCATTCATAAAATGGGAATTCAGAAAATGAACTACCTATATCTCAAACATTTCCTCAAAGGTGGTTTTTGACAGATGGCACAATCCATAACTTGGAAATACAAATGAAAGGGTCGGTTTACACTGTATTTATTTTCAGTTACCTACATTGGGAGATTCAATTTTGTTATATTTTTCTGTCCCAATGAAAAAAAAATCAATGAGCCAGAAAAAATGATTTAATTTCTTTATCATTTTGATAATAATTGAACCGCCCTTACATTTCTGGGTTAGCAGAGCACCACTGAAAAAGTCACTTCTAAATAATGGAAATGACACTGAAATAAAATGGTATAAATATAAAAAATGAATTCAATGTTAAGAAAAACCTAAACATTAAGATTAACTGTACTTTCATATAATTTTAACCAAGGGGGAAAAACCAAAAAATTTAAATGCCAATCATAATCTCATTCAAATATCAAACTGCATAAAACAGTGAGCTATTCACACACATTTGAGAAATATGCTCCTAGAAGAGTTTAGTTCAAAATTCACAAAATCCTATGAATTGCAGAAACTTCAATATCTCACCAATCCGTTTAAGAGAGATAATCAACTGCAAATATTATTTTTGTCATGAATGTTTCGTTATCACGTAAAAAATATTAATTAGTGTTTTGGTAAGTATTGGAAATAAAGATATATCAAAACTGGCAGGCACACCTTACAAGAAAAATGATGAATCCACTAAATTGAAAGAGGTAATTATAAAAACAGAACTATGTCCATTATTTATTATTGGTGTTTCTGTTCTGATTCTATATATATATAAATATATATATATATATATATATATATATATATATTATATATATATATATATATATATATATATATATATATATATATATATATATATATATATATATAGCACTTTGAAGCCATAATAATTTTTTAGGCAAAAAATATTATCCAATTAAAACCAAAACAAGTTATTTCAAATATTTTCCAACTCAACTCGCATAATAAAGTGTCAAAACAAGTAAAAATGAGACACAAAATGAACCAACCTATACAAGAAAAACTATGGTACAATATCAGTCATATTTAAATAAATAAAGTAGGTTAATTTAAATTTTATATATTTTGGGAAAAATAATTTGTGCAAAGGATATAGTGAATGTTACTGATTCCAGTAGATTGTGAAGTAATTCAAAAAAAAAAAAAAATGCCAAAGAATTCGTTGGGGAAGTACCTACATAAACAGATAATTTGAATGACAAAATTCAAAGACAATATAAAAATTGTGACAATGTAAATACTATACAAAATAATTCAGAAATCTACTTCTCACCTGATGAATTGAAGAAGAAATCACTGCTAATTACAAGAAATATAATTTAAAAAGTAGGGGAGAGGGTAAATGGGATCTGAACAATAAACATATTGACTATTTCGAGGAATATGTTTGTAATATTATAATATAAAGAGAAATATATAAAAGATGAAGTATGGCAACAGGATATTATTTCCTTTCTGAGTTAGTGACATTACTATTTTCAATGCATAAATATAAATAGTCATCTTGTACCAATTTATTCAAAACAAAGTAGAAATGAAAAAAACTCAAAAAAAAAGACATGTCAAAAATTATTATAAGGAAGACTTTTTCTTTTCCCAGCTCATATTCGAGAGCACATTCGAGACAAATTTAAAAAAAAATGTCGTTACGCTTACATTGGTACATATTTTTCTTAAATCAAAATATTTGATATGAGATATACAAGTTGGATGGTAAAAAACATACATCCGAATGTTTGGCATAATCTGGATTTAAGGTTTGCTAAAACAAATTGAAAATTTGCAGAAATACTGAAAAATCATGAATGGAGGTATTTTATCGCTTTTGTATATAAAAATACTACAAATATGGGAAAAGTTGATGATATCTCTTTTATAAAGCATGAAATGTTCTTTCAGAAGAAACAAATAAGGTTTATCTATCAATTCAGGCCCGTTTATAAAAGTAATATGTACAAATTAATATACAATTTGACCAAAATCATGACTGTTCAGCAGTGAACACTTTTTTTTAACTTCTTAGGTGTCGATTTCAATTTATGATGGTGACATGTATTTGAGTATTACTTAAACTAAATCGAGTAATAGGTACCAAACGACTACAAGAATGGGGAAACTTATTGACACCATTGACTTGTTGATAGAAATTTGAAATGCATATTTATTTTGCAACTGAAATCGGCGTTACATTCAGATCCTTTAATTCAACTAGATATTTTTGTAGCAAAAAAGAGAGCATCCAAGAGTAGTCTCAATCTTAGGTTGGTGACGTTATCTTTTTCAAGGTTTCAAATTCCGCACGGCTCCTTTTACATGTGCCAAGTACTCAATATTAGTTCTAATAATACCATACTGTGTTTACTAAATATGACCCTGTTCCTATAGTTTCAAAGTGATTATTAAAGTGGCCCTCATTATATTAAAGGCTATAAAATAAAAATTTATTACTATTATTGGTGCAACGTTATAGATTTGTAACGCCAATTTCCGGGAGTTTTTGCTGTTTGAATATTGAATTTCGTTTGTTTCATAAAAGAGTTATATCTTTCTTGGTGAAAAGTTAGACATTATCTTGAATCATACTTCCCTCCATCCACTTTTCACGATACAGACAGTTCACTATTTTTATGTAAAGAATCTACGGCACATGCAACAAACGGAAAAAAATTATACCCTGGCCTGCCTGTTAAAACTGTACCAAACAAATTTTGGATATTGAATAACTTTCGTAAAAATAATTACGGATAAAAATCCCTGACATACTGCCCCGAATATGATGTAGTGATTTTTATTGCCATAAGCCCATTTTCCATGATTCAGACTACTTTTGACTGAGCTATATCTCACTACCTCAATCCATGTCAATATTTGGTGAACAATAATTTAATTTATTTCTCATGTAGATCTTAGAACATTTATCAACAACAAATCATGAAAACGTCAGAAAAGGAGTGCGAATACCTTCCCCAACTGAGACAAAGGTGAGCCAGATAGATTTACTAATAGAGAGTAGTTTGCTCTACACAAAAATTTGAATTCAATTTTTCCATGTTTTCGATACAAAAGCCATGCCAGGCCACTGAACAAAAATAAATGTTTATTTTCTACCATCCAACATACCTACATTTTTGGCGTATTCGAGGTCATTTGTGTTTTTTATTTCATAATTGCGTGGCTATATGCCTTTTTGTTGGAGTGTTACATGGTGGGAATTATTTAATAAGAGTCATTTTATCTTAAATGAAATTATACTATAACTCAGGAAAGAAATAATGGAAAAATATATATTCAATATAAAGTATTTCAACATGCTTTCTCCAGACCACTTATTTACAAACAAAATTATTATAAAAATATACATTTCAACACCAGCAAGGTTAAAAATACAAATTTAAAAGTTCAAATAAATATTACACAATTTTTTCACTCAGACTGCTTGACATTAAAACCTTTAAAACTCTAGCTATGTACAAAATCAGTATTTAAAATAGTTTCATGTCTCATTGTCACTTTTTTCACTCACAAAAATACAAACCTAGCATACTAACGATATTGTAACGTTAATACCTAAATTCCCATTATCCGCAAAGTGTTGGGCTATGGAGTTATCGAAAACAAGACAGTCACTGCCCATTATCGCAGATGCAACACCCTCGTGACTGCTTCTAGGCATAGCCTCCCAAATCAGTCGTCTTCTGTTACCATTCAGCTCGAGCCTTTTTGAAACATACGTCTTGTATCAGGTCAAACGGATTTATTAGGTATGAATGGACAAAAAGAAATAGAATTTCTGCCTACCCACTCTTTGTCAAATGGCCATATTTGATAGGATTTAAATTCCTTCAAGTTGGCAATCATGCGATTTTTTAAAGTCACATTGCACCAAATGAAACTTTTGCTGGCCATTTTGGAAAGTTATTATCAAATATATTGTTACAAAAATAAATACAGTACGCCACTAAGTGATTATAGTATGCCAGACAACGTAATAGTTGGGGATTTCCGAAACAAACATGGAATTATCAAGATGTTTCCAAGAACCGACAAGCAGGTGCCAGAAACTTCTGGATGCTAAGAACGATTATAGATAAGGTCGAACGTACCGCGGGAGGGCAGGTAGTAATTCATTCGAATATAGTACAGTTACGAAGAAAGATTGATTCAGATACAGTATCATGTGCAATATTTTAGTGGTGAACTGTTATTGATTTATTTAGTTGTCAGAGTACAGTGTTGTGTTGTTAGAGTGAAGTGTAAATAAATGAACATTAATTAGACAAGTATTTTAATAAAGAGGAACTCCAGAGATACGTAACAGTTGGTGTCAGTACTGACTTTTTGAGAACAATTTATGATGAATACGAGAAATACACCCTACGGCGATATGGTGGCCATATTGGAAATGATCAAGCAGCAGTTTGCCAAGCAAAAACAAGAGGGGCAAGAACGTCGACAGAAGGAAGAGGAGCGACGAAAAAGAGAAAAACAAGAGGAGGAGGAGGAACATCTGCAAAAAAGGAAGAACAACGAGAAAGAGAAAAACAAGAGGAGAAGAAACAACAAGTACAACAGAAAGCACTTCTTAAACAGATTATCCAGAAAATCGAGGGGCAGATCATAGGCCTGAAGGAAGATGTTGATAAAATTGGGACCGAAATCAACACAGTCTGGAAAACGATGAAGGGAATGGACAGGGAGATAAAAAACGAAGTCAAAGCACTCCAAGAAGATGCAAAGTGTAGGTGGTGCATGAGAAAATAATGCAACATTGGAAAGGAAAGAAAATTGCTTTGTTGAAAATCCAAAACCACCACTACAGGGTTGCCAATCAAATAATTCCATGAAACCTCTGACTTTTGATAGACGGGACGATGAAGAAAAGGCTACGGCACATAAAGTGGCTTTGAGGGGACCTGTTTGGTACTGTTACAGACCATCCTAGCACACATGATATAGGACCAGGAAATCTATCGAATTATTGGGGACTTTCTACATTGGGAAGAGGACAGAACTGGCAGACCATCTTGGAGAGATGTTTCGGACAGAGATCCCATCTTCGAGGCAATGGTTGTTGGTTGAGGAAAATGGATTATTTAAATGGGTATGGGAGTCAGCTGATGGGAGGTCGTCAATTCCTAAATGATTTTGCTCAGGAAGAGGATAGGTGAGGTGCTGAGGGAAATTCATGAAGGAAAATCAGGAGGACATCTAGGAGTCAGCAAGACCTTGGACAAGATCAGGAAGTGGTTCTACTGGGTTCAATGTCGATGTAGAAAGCTGTTGCATAT
Source organism: Gonioctena quinquepunctata (assembly GCA_018342105.1). Taxonomy (NCBI): domain Eukaryota; kingdom Metazoa; phylum Arthropoda; class Insecta; order Coleoptera; family Chrysomelidae; genus Gonioctena; species Gonioctena quinquepunctata. The sequence continues at coordinate 100,399 of JAFIRS010000169.1, forward strand.
GTTCAGAGTGCGGAGCAACTAAAGATCCCAAGACAAAGTCCAGGGATATGAAGAAATACAACGTAGGTGCACCATAAACAGTACCTAGGTTCTAATGTATGTATGTATAGATGCAGGAGCTATTGCTCAAATATCCACAAAAGTCTATGAGGCATACTTCTTATGGTTCTGTATTTCCAAAGAACACCCTTTTCAGTCATGTGAGGAATCATTCCAAAACTTTTTTCCAGAATTTTGAGTATTATTAATGTTCAATACTCGATATGTAAAACTGGTATGGAAAACCTGTTTATTGCTATATGAAAAAAAGAAATCTAGCAAAAGAAATTTCTGGTAGTTCTACTTAATAATAATAAAGGTCTTTATTTTCCAAGAAAAAAAATACAAAGATACAGTATCTCACTATACTATATACACAAAATTGGTTCTGAAAAAAACGCGAGGTGTCAGTTGAGTGTGCTTGATGCACGCTCTCTGTTTTACAACCTAACCTCAACTTATTAATTATCATTTATTGACCTCTACTAGGAGCTTACACAAAGGCTTGAAAATATGACCAATTAGTAAAATACTTCAATTAATGTAAACTACTTCTCAAAAATGTATAAGCAACAGAAATGTAATATGTAAATTTAAATAAAACAATTTTTTTTAGTGAAATCCACAATGTGAAAAAATATATACATGTATTCAGATATTCCCTGAATCATCACCTTTGTATAGAGAAGTATCATTCAATTCATGATATTTTTCTTTATGGCGAAATTTAAAATACAAGTTTTTTCTATTTATGAAAAAAAACTAATAATTACACAGTCTAATGAAAATCACACATACATGGTATATGCATTGAGATTATGTACGTTCAAATACACAAATTTCTCAAGTAAAGAGACAAATGATACCCCATCCATTTTCTGTAGATAGATAGATAGATAAGTTTATTGTGTAAAAAAAATACATGTATTTTTATTCACAAGGGCTCGGCTAATAAGCGAGCGTAATTCCACATGGATCATAAGTATAATATAGAGTTGTACAAATTTCTACGTTGTAGCTAATAGCCACATTTACACAGTCATCCATTCATAATGAACAAACGTAGCGTCATTATATTCATCAGGGACTTCGCTAGGTTTGCTAACAGTAACATGTTTTGTGTATTGAGTACAAGTACTAGACCATCAATATTGCCGATTTCCGACAGAATCGCATTTTGCCTTATGCCCAAGTAGATAGGGCATTCAAACAGGATGTGTTGCAATGACTCGGTCACTTGTAAGTTACAAATTGAACACAACTCTGTAGTGTCGATCCGTAATAAGAGCCGTGAAACGAAAACATCAAACACTCCTTGCTAGAGGTTCTGATTTGAGCAATAATACGTGTTATATAAATTTGTGAGGGAATACTCAAGTAGGATTTTGAAGAATCGGAGGCTGTTAAGCCATTGTATATGAGCGGGTAGGAAGAACTTGCAAGTCTCTCTGAGTCAAGCGAAATTAGCTTTTGCTTGAATTTTCTGTACACATTTGAATTGATTTTCAAAACGTAAATGCCGTTTTTTTTTTAAAAAACTTAAAAATTTGTGAAAATTGGAAAATTTCACAACAATTCAATATATTATGATGTGGTTTTGGTACATGTGAAAATATATGTTGTGAGCTCAAAGGGGTGTTTTTATTCTAGTTTTCCATAAACAATGTTATCCCACTCGCCTGAATTCCACAACTTTTTTTATGCAGAGGGTTGAAAGTTTCTGGAAATTTCTCTGAATTCTAAATTTCTTGCCAAGCTTGCACCCTTGCTATATGGAAAGCTACTAAAAAAATTAAGGTTTTTTTTTTGGAAATTTTAAAAAAAAAAAAATATGATGTGTATTCAAAAGTTGAATTATATAATATTGTAAAGAGCACCAGACAGAAATTTCAATTGTTTCCATCTGAAGGGCGGAGCTGATTTAGCAAAAGTTATCGCAGGGATTGTTGCATGCATGCCAACTCACAGAAGATGAATGAGGCACCAATAAAAATGTTAAAAATGTTATCTAATATGGTCAATTGTTTTACTCCGTTCTGGTTCTTGAGGGGTCACTTGCTGTACAAACTGGAGAGAGTAAACCTCACATAATCTACAGTAAAAATGATATTGGCAGAAAAAAACGAGATATTGAGCTCAACCAACAAAATAATAATATGCAAATCAAAATGCTTGAAAAAAAAATTTGTTTTCTACCAAACAAAAAAATTGGAACTACATGGAAATCAAGTTCAAGAGCTTGGAAGTTAAAAACAAGGATTAAACATCTACTACTAGTTATATAAAAAGGTACTGGTCACCAGGAACTAACATTTAGATGCTTATTAGCTGAAAAAAGTGATAGAAAGAATTTTGAAACACAATAAAAGATTCCGTCCTCAGAGCATAGGAGTCACAAACAAGGACTAATCTTGTATTACTAGATATAAACAGGTACTGGATAAATAATTTTGAAATGCCTCAGAAGATCAAATTCTCAGAGTTTGGAACTTACAAACAAAGACTAAACCCTCTACTACTAGTTATAAAAAGGCTCTGAATCACTAGAAATTAAGAATTTGTATCTCATTCTCTAAAAAAATATCTTTCCAACGAAAATTATTGGTTATTTTCGTCAAATAAATTTTGTTTAAGTGCGTTTTTCTCGTTATCAAATAATCTTTACTTTTTTTAGTTCTGTTAAATCTAAGAATTCTAACAAAAACCATAGCACAAACGTTTTATCAGACCATTATTCTGAATCTCTAAAATGAATCAAGACAATTCTAATAACATGGAAATTGTTTCTTAAAAAAACTATTTATTGGTAAAATAGTTCTAATGGAGTTTCCTGCATTTCTGGTATCTTGTATTTTCCAGCAAAATGTGCAAAATAATAAAATACACAGATACAGAGTGTTGAAATGGAAAAGCGGTCATTGAATTCTGTGTCATTTTGAGGATTCAATTTTTTGTTTCATGTATACCAATTTCAAATAATGGTAACGTTCAAATATTAAAAAAAATTTATTGAAAAAATGTGAACCATTGAAAATAATATTTCATTCTATCTTTAATTTTTTAATTTATACATCAAATATGTAGATATCACCCAATATTGTTTGTGACCCACTCTGTAAATTACCAGCAATTTTTTTAATTTGAACAATAACAGATTATTCGGAAATACAAAATTATATACAAACAGAAAAATCGAATCCTTAAAATATCGACAAATACAAATACTTTCAATTCAACCTGTATCTCCAAAACTAGGCATCATTGGACCTTCTGATGTTGCGTAATGAGTACATTTTGCAATTCATCTAACTAAAAATTCAGACAATATCACTCTAGACTCACCTAGTATCAATCTTGATATTATTGAACTCTTGATAATATAAAGTCAAAAGGGGTAACCCCCTCATAGCTCTTTATTTCCCTTGGTATTATCACTAGTCCAATAAAATCAAAATTCCAACAAACTATAGGTTGGTTTGCTCAATTTAATAAAAGAGACATGGGGTTGATAGAGAACTGATACTCTTGAATCATAATGATAAAAAAAATATTAAACAAGGGAAGGCTTTATAGACACTCTAAAAATCATGCAAAATGATATAGGAAATATCTCTTGAAACCTATTTAGGAATATTCAGAATTTCCTAAATGCCCTGTGCCTACCTGAAGCATAATTTCTGCCAATCACTAAGCATCAGTAATTTTTGGCGAGAAAAAACTTACCTGTAGGCAAAATGTTCAGCTTGTTTGCGAGATCCAATAAGTTGGACAATGGCAAAAAATTGGGTGTGTCCGTCTGTCTTTTCTTGCTTCTCCAAAACTAACATGAAATGGTGTCCGAAGCAGCTTTGCATCATCACCCAATCCACGGCACCAGCCAAATTTATTTCGGTGGCTAGGAACACGATGTCTTCTCCATTCAGGGTAGTGATGTTTTTGTGAGCATGTTGCAAATGCACCATTACTTTATCTAATTGTCCCTATCAATACAAAAGTTTTCTTTAAGATAGTACTTTCCTCAAAAAAAAAACAGTATAAATAAAAACGCCAAAATTAAACAAATGAATAGTAATTGAATACATTACATCATTAGCGAAACGGAGCGTCATGACAAATAATAATTATACCCATCATTGGAGTGAATAATCCGGAAGATTATTATTGGTTTACGAATAACTGATACGTTTGGTGATCCTGAGTTTATTTTTCTGGAGGTTTGGTGGGATGTGAATCATTAAATTCGGATAAAAACTATTGTTTTTATTGCCAACGTTTCGAATTATATTTAATTCATCATCACTCAGAAAAACTATTTTTTGGTAAGTCCCTCAATTTTTTTTCAAACTCTATCCCAACTATAAACCAAAAAAAAAACCGGTTACAGCCCAATGATGAATTAAATATAATTCGAAACGTTGGCAATAAAAAACAATAGTTTTTCTCCGAATTTAATGATCCACATTCCAGCAAACCTCCAGAAAAATTATTATTAGTGTCAGAAATGAAATATTCTAGCATATACAGTGTGGTCATTTAAGTGTGTAACAAATGGGAATTTTTTAAATTAATTGCACAACCAAAATACAAATATTGCCGAAAGTTGGTGCATGTGCGATAATTGTATTAGGTGCACTTAAAATCGTTGCAAGTCAAACAGCATACAGGGTAAACCAAAAAAATATAAAAATTCTACAAGAGTAAAGTAACCTTATTTCAGCAAATTCAGCAAAATGTTATTGAGAAAAGTTATTTAGAATTAAAAGTTATGACCAAAAATCAAAACATGGCCACCCAAGTTTTTTTTTTAAATAATTTCCCATTTTTTTTTATATTCACCCTAAACACTTTCATAAATTAATCAAAATCAAATCAATTTCGCAAAACTTATGTTCAAATTCACGCATAATTGTGAAATTAACTTAGATTTTTAATATTTTTAGGGAATCGCAAACTTCATTTTTGTTGCAACGACATTAAACACAACTTTAAAATTTCGCAAAAATTATTTTTAACAAGGTAAAACAGTAGTAATGATAATATGCATATTGAAAAACTAATTGAAAGTGCAATTTTTTTATTTTTAATGTTTATTAAAAAACTGTACAAATCAATTGACAAACATGAAATCCTACTAAAATAATCGCGGATAATATGAGTTTACAAGAACGAAATAAATTATGGTTAGTACATGATGGATGTTCCGCTCATTCTGCTAGAATTGTTTCAGAATGAGTAAATGGGAAATTTGGTGATAAATGGTTAGGATGAAATACCGATCCACGGTGGCCTCCTCGTTCGCCAGATCCCACGCCAATAGATTTTTGGTTGGCAAAAAGTATACAAGGATCGACCATTTAATAATGTTGAGGAGTTTGAAAATTTTATACGATTTCTTGCAGAAATATTCCAGCAAATGTAATGCGATCTACTCTTAGTGAGTTTAATGATCGGTAAATTAGATGCATTGAACGAGAAGGTGGACATACCGAGACACCTCGATATTTTTTTTATACAGATTTTTTGCATTTTAAATATTTTATGTTCTAATTTATTTTGATTTGTTAATTGTTGAGTTATAATAAAAATAAGCAGATAAAAATTGGCAAAACCAACGGCACCACATTTAAATACGTTTAAAAACATTGTTTTATTGCTTTTTAGATTTGGGTGCGTTTAGTGCATACATTATGATTACATTATTCTGTTAATATTAATCAATAATAATGTTTACTTTTAACCCTCATTTGTTTTTTTCCATGGGTATCCTGCGATTCCTATGATTTCCAATGTTGCCAACATGATATGAGCTAAATGAGTGCTCTCCAACTATGTGGAGTCCAGAAATGTCAAATAAATGTTTTCAAAGTCAATCGCAGAAGAATAGATACAATTTCACTAGATTTAGTACATTTTCTCCTTCAAATCTGGTACAATCTGTCATATAGGAAGCTCAACCCTACCATGCCCTCAATTTAGAATGTATTTTTTCATCAGAATATTTTTTATTAATAAGTGTTTAGTCTCAATATTTTGAATCTTTGTTTCTTACGTTATTTTTCCATTTCAACTTTTATACTCCAAGTTGTCGAGTTACTTGTTCTAACTCAATATTTCACAGTGCTTCATTATTTATTATAATTGTTGATCAATCCAAAATTCCACCTTCATACTGATGCAGCTTTTGCGAAAATAAACGTCACATTTTCATTTGGCCTTATTAAACTGAATAAAAAAATATGTTTTCAAACCTTACTCAAAACAAAAACATCGCGAATTCTAAAAGCCCCCTAGACCGCATGGGCGATGTGATAAACGCTTATGCTTCTAAAACGAAGAAATAAATGATTACCTGCCAAGAACAGGAGGCACCAGGGCAAGGACAGCTGTAAGGTCGAAATTCGCAAATCTCCTCGTGCTCAGCCTTATCGTTCAGTCCAAGTGACATCCGACAACCAGTGGATTTATGTTTGCAGGGGAACATCAAATTGCTAGCCACCTTCTCCATGGCCAAATTTCTAATATTTCCTAGGGTTCCGCGACAAGTTGGGCAGCAAGACAATTTTGGGCGACAACTAGCACAAACTAAGTGTCCAACTTGACATTGCATAATAGGTGGAAGGACAACTTCAAAACAAACGGGACATTCAAAAAGGGCAGCGATTTCATCGGTTATTTGTTGATTAGCGGAGCTGGAAGAAGCAGAGGACGTCTCTCCTCCCCTTCGTTTGACTACAGCTTGAGACATGGCTGAATCTGGAATTACAAATACTTGATTTAAAAATAGGTTTTGATAAATATGAACTTGATTGTATGCCAATGTAGCTCACACCCATTGTTTACCATGTCAAAATCCAATCAAAATGAAAAATAGTTGCACTCTAAGATATTAAACTTTCCAAATGCTGTTGATTTATGTATACGTGACCTAGGCATCTAAATATCTTGTTCTTGCATTTCAAATGCTTCAAATCAATTCAGCTATGCTTTCAATGAAGCAGAATACTATACATTAATGCAGATTTTCCGGATTCTGTACTTATACTGGGAAAAGGCAGAGTTGGATGCTTTTGGCCATTGTCTGCTTGCTGCTTGCAACTTATTGCATGTATGGGGGTTTGGGCTATGGAATGATGGGTAAACTTAGCCATCAGGTGTTTGCTTCCACGTAACACCCCTGGATACGGAAACAACAAGATCATACGTGGTTTTTATATTTCCTTCACCCCAACGAAGGTACCAGGAGGATGGAACCTATTCTCCGGTGTATGGGGGGGCGGACGTCCTGTCCGGAGCAATCCCGGTGAGCCAAAACCTGGTACAGACCTCGTTTTTGGCAAGTAATTATATACGTGGGGGCTTGCCCTATCCGGCCAGCAGAGCAGACGAGAACTAAAATAAAAATCTCCCCCCATTGAAGGTGGAACAGCATAAGCTGAAGGCTACACGACTAGTGGGTGGATTAGTTAGTTACGATTATGTAAACTCCAGGGTATCAGGCGCCCCCCCCCCCCGGTTTCACTTGCCTTCCTGCGGCATGCAGGGCTCTGCCGCAGGTGACTATCTTTCCCTAGCTTCTTGTGGGACCTATTGCTGAAAACACGATGAAAAATAGGGCGACTAACTCCCCAAAAATCATTGAAGAGGCAGCAGTGCCTCACAACGAGATATTGGTGACACTTCTACCCAGATGAGCCAAAAGCCCAAGGCTGTTCAAATAAACCTCCAACATTCAAAAGCAGTCACAAGTGTGCTTAGAAGGAGGTTTATTGAAGAAAACCTCAGTATAGGGCCCTGGATTAAAAGAGGATGAATACAAGGCTCACAATAAATTACTTTATTGCAACACTTATGAAAAACCACGAGCAGCCATATTGCTCGCACCCTACATTAAATTTACTCTGGTCCAGATTTGGCAACCGACATCGCTGAAGTGCCAACTGAAACAGGCAAGAGGCAGATTGTTATTGCCTCAGCCTACCTCCTAGGGAACTCACCGGCACACCCACCACCAGAGGAACTCTAAAGCCTCATTAGATGGTGTCAAAGAGGAAACAGGCATTTCATTCTGTGCTGCAACGCGAACGTGCACCATCTCACATGGTGAAGCACGGACACAAACGCACGAGGCTAGTACCTTTTAGAATATTCGTCTGCTACTAATATAGACATTGTCAATAGAGGTAACAAACTCACCTTTATAAATGCGATTAGAAAAGAGGTTCTTGAACTAACCCTTGCTGCATTTATAACAAACCACATCCACAACTGGATCTGATGACTCCTCGATGTCGGATCACCAACACATAATAATTGACCTGGAGTCATCAGAAACACGCTTCGAGGGATACAGGATATCCAAGCTGACCAAAGGGATGCGTATAGAGATTATTTCGAAAGGCAGCTAGCAGACCAACAAGTATCCATCGACTCAGCAGAGGAACTCGACATAGCCTCCTCCAAAATGCTATAATAAAAGCATATGAAAGTAGCTGCCCAGAAAAACAGAAATTGGTCAACAAAGACATGCCTTAGTGGAACAAAGACTTATCCAAACTTAGGAAGAAAGTCAGGAAACTCTTTGTAGTCGGGGACTACAAGGCAGCTCTTTTTGAATACAAGGAACTCAGAAAATCCAAAAGAAGAACATGGAGGCAAATGAGTGAGGGAATTACGGGATTGGCCCCAGCTAAACGCCTCCAGAAAGTTCTACCCAAAGAACATACCAATGGTATGGGTCTGATCAAAAAGCTGAATGGTGGATATGCAGAAAACTGAGAATCACAGGGGCAAAGTTCACGGAAATAAGTGCCTTCAGACTGCACCAGACATCAAACTTGAGACCTGGAAATCTGACTGGACACCTGAAGATTCTGGAAAATATTCCCGTAGAATTCAGGTACAAACCATCAGATATTATGCCAACTAGGCATGACTTTGAAGTGCACTGGGGCTGCTCACCGGGCATTGTCGTCTGAGGTATCACCTCAAAAAAATGGATAGATCAGACAGTGAACTGTGCCATTACTGTGAGAACTTCGCTGAAAGTGCAGAACACCTACTTTGCGGCTGCCAAGGGCTGTTTTGCAAAAGGCTTAAGTTCCTCGAAGAGGTTTCATTAACACCCTCAGATATCAGGAACTTAGCTCCCAGGAAACTGATAATTTCACAAGGAGTCTCGGAATCCCAGATCTTGAATAGGTGAAGGGTAATGTACAAAATATTTTATAGGTCAAGGTACGGAGTTGCAGAAGAGCCATATCGACCCCCCTAACAATCTACAATATTGACTACAATATTTTTTTTATATTTCGAAGTAGGTTGCCTTAATCATTATTTCAAATAGATCTCAATATTCAATTAGAAGCTGGTCAATGATCTGCTTCAATGTGATGTTCCTAAATGAACTAGTTCTTCATATTTATATTCCTTATTACAGGATATAAAAGTAGGAAACGTGTAATAAAAATACAGCTGATTTAAGAAGAAAGCAGATCTGAACAAACTGAAAACTGAATTGGCAAGTGAACAGTTGTTAGTTAAAAACAACAGTGATGTTTGTCTATTGATATAAAAGATCATCTGAATCCAAGTAAAAGTTGGAAAAACAAGGGAGGAAAACCTTTTTCATGTGCCAGAAACTTAATCTAGCATTGTGTACTAAGTTCTCATAATAAAACTATTCAGAAAAATAATTTCTATTCCAAATTGAGAGTATTGGCATGAGTTATGGTGAAAAAAATATTACAAACCAGATTGAGATTCTAAATTGTCAGGTACCCCCTCAGACACATAGGGACCATCATCTCCATGGTGAAAATGATTTGTAAACTTTCCTCTCAAAATATATAAGTACTGAAAACCGAAAGAACAGTCAAGAAGTTTTTATAGCCAGAGTGAACATGTTTTTTTCAAATTCAAAACACATAAACTAGAGGGAGTAGAGGGTGTATTGCTACATGCTGCCGTTAGACACCTATTAATGTTTACTTGCATAGAAGATTTGACAACTCTCATATTTTGTGTGTTTACCCTTACATTGTTTATATAATGATCTTCAGATATGCAAATGTTGATTGCCAATTAAGAGTCGAAACCGACAGTACGAAATTTCATTTTCCGTCTGCGGACATTGGACCTGTAAGTCATAATGCTCCCGAATCTGAAACGTTAAAATTGTTCATGATTTTCTAGAAAGGAGTATTTGTGTTCCTAAAACACTGCACCATCACAGATATCACACTCATCTACTCATCATCACCAATACCACTACAAATGTCAAATTTCATTTGGAAATGTAAATGTTAAAACTCAGGCAATTTCTCTGGAAACTATCGATTTAAAAATGGGGGTACTTGTGATAAACTGATTTAAAGTTGAGTCGTTAAAAATTGCCACAATGCGCATTTCCCACTGCAACCCAGTGAATGGTGTTAAAATATACATGTGTCATCTCCTTAAAAACTGTTGACATAGGGTCCATTTAATGAAGCCTTAAAGACCATCCACCAAATGGAAAGGTTGCATTTCGTGCGTCTAACAGCGTGCAGCAGATAAAGCAGCTTTTACGCTGGTGGTATAATAATTGATTACAATAATTCCAGCTGGTGAATCTAATGGTATGTTGATTAATATTCAAAATAACTGAGTTGTTATATCCAGTGTAAATTTGACCAATTCTCAGCTTCGTGAAGCCCAATATACTCCATCTAGTGAAGCGTTTCCGCTAAACGCAACTATTATAAAGGGAATGGGTTTGAGAAGAAGGGAAGGACGATAAATCACAAAACATTTCCGCCATCTAGAGTAGGAAACACGCATGATTCCATTTTTTATTTGCATTAGTTCGGTGCTCCAAAATTACATTTTGTTAAAATGATTTCTCGAATCCCAAAAAGTCTTCAAATTCAAAGGTGCTCCTTAATTCCAACTCGATTTGACCTTCACTTGAATAATTCCCCCCAAACACTAGCACCTATTGTGGTTGTTTCAGGAATATTGATAGAAAATACTATTTCTACAACCCAAACATAAATTCAATCTCGATTTTAATGTGATATTTCAGTAGCAATTGAAAAAACTATGATAATAAAATTTTGTATAACATATAAACGACGACATATCAAATTATAGTTGACAGTTCGAAGCAACTAGCGCTAAAAGTTTGAACTGTGTGAAGTAACGATGCATATGTCCATCAGATGCGCTTGGAATACGATTTTGAATGTGATGAGAAAATTAGCGTCTCCATTTTCGAATTATGAAAAACATTAAACATTTTTAATTATTGCTGGACTTTCTAGGTGGTAATCTTAATGTGCAAGTCAAAATATTTTAGAAAAACGGTAAATGCATGTTGCTTATCATTATCCTCATTCTTGAGTGTTGGTGCCTATCCCAATCTGATTAATGTTTTCGTGCATTTTCGACGCCACTTCTTGTTGCTTGACTTCCGTTGTTATCAGTTGCTATTGTGTATTCACATATTCAATCTTATTTTCACAAAATATGCTTTGCACTACCAACTGCTCACAATTGTCGACACAAAATTTCTATGAATGACACATTTCATATGAAAAATATATAAGCTCTTCTTGGCCGAAAGTAATTGAATTGGAATATCAAATTGGTGATTTTCCTTACAACCAAAGTCAAACAATTTCCATTAGAGAGACAGAACTTTTGAAGGTTTTTTTAAGGTGGCAACTTGTGCGAGACTCCCCTATTGAGTAGCACCTTTATTCCAAAATTTCGCAAAAAATTTCAGGATTTGAGAAATTATTTTCACTAAATGTAATTTTTGAGGACTGAACTGATGCAAAGAAAAATTAAAATAAAATCATGGGTGTTTGCTATTCCATCTGAGCAGATAGCAAACAGATCACATAATTTGCTTATTTATCTTACGAGGGAAGGAAATCAACCGATGAGGGCACCACCGTTTTCTACAAATGGCGGCCGTAATATTTGTGTGTGTTGTGTTCAAATTTTTATCTGTACGTTTGATAACATTTAGGACTCTATTGAAGTGGTGGATATTCTTCCCACAGCAAATCGTGAAAATAACACAATAGTCATATGGTGGTAATATAAACATACCTTTTCTCAACAGTTCAGTTCATCTCCGATAGGGGTCGGATCAGGATGATTAATTCTCCTATTCTGTGTTCAGATTCTATCTCTCTCTCTAGTTGTATTGGCATACTGTTCAGAATTGCAGATATTAAATATTATTAATAGTTTGACTTTGACAGCTGAGTAAGTGTGTGTTATGGAAGTATTGCGGTAGTTGTATTTTTTACTTTTGGTGTCTAATACAAGTCGATGAAAGAAGAATGTCTGAAGCTATAGAAATTAGAACAATTATTAACAACAGGAATATTAACACTGTCACAGACACTCCTGTAACAGATCCCGCTTCAGGAGCTAAGGTAAAATATAAGGAATTACATTTTTATTCTCGAAAAACTTGACATACATAACAATAAATTCCAAAACAACTGTAAATATATTACTTTTTTCAATCGAAAGTTGTTGATCTGAGAAAATGGAGTGGAAATTGTGTATTCAGTATTTATACCTACTATTAAAAGAACATGTAATACACGATTCAGACATTTCTCTATATATATTATCGTGATATTGGGTTCACTCCAACTACTTCCAAAATTATAGAGCATGAATGAGATACCTAACATATATTTCAAAAATGTACATCTTCTAGGTTCTTCGAGTTTACCAGTATCGCAATAATATTACATGTATTCATATGAGATTTATTTCTAGGGTTTGGATGGAAGTAATGCCTTTATCTGCCAAAGATCTAAGTTGGTAAGATATACATGTATATATGTGTATGCTTTACCTACTTTGGGTCTTTTTTTCATTTCTTGCTGTATTTTATAATGCAGTAGACAAACTATAGTAGATATAGAGGTATGCATGTCAAATAATTTTTGAGCTTTGCTATCACTTACTTACCTTAGGTTTTCTGCATTTCATTTATCTCTAAAATATGTGAATCAACCAACCTATTTTAACCTAGTTTATTTAAGCTTTATAATGTCGAGCAAATTTTGAATAAGTCTTCAGTGCAAATGTCAACTGATTAATGAATTAATCCATATAAAATAAATAAAAATGAATTTCCAATACTGAGTCTTTCTTTTGAAAATAACTCTACCATCGATTATATTTTTGTATTTATTAGCTAATGTTTGGACATAACTTTCAGTATCAGATATAGTTGGATAGTACCTCACTTTTAAAAGTTTTTTTTCAGAAATACAAGTAATAAGATTGAATATTTATTATTAATATTATATCCCATGTTTGATATTCATTCTTTCATTTCCTCCATGCCGACCCTTTTTTATTAAAGAAATAACTTGTGGTTACTTGGTTACTAAGCAGTTCATCAAGGTTAAATTTTACTTGGCTTGATTGATTCCAATGACAATGGGATTAGCACATTCTATAAGAAATATTTACTCGAAGGTGAACACTGATCATGATGGATTACTAAGGGGTAAACAGTTTTTTTTATATCCATGGATTTATTTTATCTTATCCAGATATTGGATTATTTGATTTGTACATGTTGAGCAATGTATCAGCAGTTTATTTTTATTGGATTTGTCAATGAAAGGACTTTCTGTCATCAGGAGGTTTATAGAAAATATAGAATTGTTGTTTGGTGCTCCCAATTTCAATACCTGAAAAATTATTTTTCATTGACAAATTTGATATTGCTCTGTGAATAAAATGCATTTCTGGAAACTGGGCCTCACCTCTCAAAAATCTAGTGGATACCCAATCTGGCATAGCAGAATGAAGAATAAGTAAAATAACTGCAAACTTGAGTTTTATTTTGGCATATTCCTGAATGTAACTTTGGATATCTAGGTATGTGCGTTTTAAGACTGCAGCCCGCACCTATTTTGGAACATGTTGGTGGATAATAATACCAATTACCTCTCTTAGTCCATGGATTATTTCCAAGGCCCATTTAGGTTGATTTAATGGGTAAAAATTTCAAGATTGACTACCTAGTATTTTTTAATCAAAATAATGTATGGATTTTTCGACCGATCCTGTACACAAGTTGGTCATGTATACTTGAGAGTAACCATTAAATGAATTACTTCGTTAAATACTTAATTATAGTTTCATCATTGTAACCCTTACTATTTCACCAATATAATAATACACGAATTCAAACAAAATATCACTTTCTCTGATAACATGAGTCAAATCAAATATCGACAAGAGTCAACATATTTCAAAATTGAAGTAGAATAAATACAGCTAATAGGAAAATTCAGGTTAACAACAAAAAAGTAAATATAACATCAAATTTTAGTGTTTTCAATATAACTCCCAATACCAGATGTTTCCAACTTGTTAGCATCATATGGAATTTGGCAGAAATAAGTAAATACATTGTATTGATAAAATAAATTCGAAAGTGATAAAAGAAATCCATGAACACATACTTAAGCTTGAGCCTCTTGTTCATATAATAAACCTAATTTTTGAAACTGGGAAGATACTAGAAGAATTCAAAATTACAGTAACCCCAACCTCAAAAAAAACTTTAAAAAAAGATATAACTAATTATGGACCAATTACCCAAATAATTTTTATTTTTACGAACTAATATCAAACATTAAAACAAATTACAGGTGTTTTTATTGACCCAGCAAAAGCTTTTGGCACTATATCTCATACAGCTATTTAATGTTATGGAATATTATGGAGTAAGGGGAACAGGAACAGGAAAACTACCTTCAAGAAAGGAAACAAATTGTAAAAATCAGAAATGAAAATAGTGACACTAAAACAATAAAAATAGGTGTTTCGCAAGGCACAGTTCTTAGCCCTATACTGTTTATCATCTATATTAACTCAATATTTATGCAGACGCTACAGTGATAATCTTTGAAGGAAATACATGGCATATGGTCAAACAAAGGGTTATAAAGGGTATAAAAATTATCAAAACTGATTAGATTTCAACAAGTTATCTCTGAACATATCAAAATCTCATTACATAGCTTTTACTCTAACTGATGCAAATATGCCAGACCTTGACCAGATACACATTGAAGATCCTGATTTCTTTATTAATCCTTTGAGGACTACTGGTTATCAGTGAAAACCATACTACTGCTATCCACCCTATTATTTTCTTACGGGTTTTACGTGGTAACCACGGCGTTTAATGTGTTGCCTACGCATCAGTTTTCCTCTGCTTGTCGATTGCAACGATTTTGGGTCGTCTTTAGTGACATTGATGATGCCGAATTGATAGCGTTTCGACTATTTAGTTTCTAGTGGTTAGCATCAGTAACCACATCCTTTTTTGTTTATTTAAATCTCATTTCAACTAAAGCGTATGTTAATAAACACATTTCTATAAAAAAAATCTCATTATTTTTGACTTTAACCATTTTCGAATTAATTTAGGCCTCAAAGGATTAAAGAGGTTGAAAACACTAAATACCTGGGAATACTTATTGATTTAAATTTAAAGTGGGCACCCCAAATTCAGTATCTGACCAATAAAATAAGAAAATATATAAATTCTACTTAATTAGAAACATCCAGAACACAAAAAACTACTAACACTAGTCTACCAGTCCCTTGTTGAGTCTCTGATACTTTATGGCATAATTGTATGGGTAGGGCTTTATGATAAGGCACTTCAACAACTAAATATAATTCAAAATTAAATTTAAAAAATAATAAGTTGCAAGAATAAACACTCTTATACAATAAGACAATATTAAATGTCAAATCTCTATATTTTCACGCAAGTTGTATATTCTATTTCAAACTGAAAAATAAAAACTATATTAACCACTTGTACTCAACAAGACAACAAAACAAAAGATACATACCTTTTTGTAAATATGACGGAAACCAAAGGTTTATTTCTGAGATAGGGCAAAAAATTCACAAGATTTTACCCTCAAGTATTGAACAAATTAAAATTGTTAAAACCTTTTCTAAGGCAACAAAATTAATAATTAACGAAAACTACAATACTCTAGTAGCATCATTATAAAATACTCAAAATATTACTCTGTGTAAAAATGTTTTATGTTAAAATTTCTAATTTTAATTATTCATTGTGTACATATGTGTATGTACCTATACATACTAAAATATACAATTTTTCTTCTGATTCTAAACTGATATTCTGTCCTGAATTGAATTTGTTACTGAATCAAAATTGTCTATAAAAACTAGAAATTTCTACTGGCATTACTATGAAAATGTATTTCTGAATCAAAAATATTACATGAAATGTCTACACTGTAGAAACTATGTAATATTCTTTTTTTTTGCTGCACATACAGGTGCTTGCACCTAGGTGCGATAAGAAGCAGTAAATAACAATAATAAGTACATATTGTAAGTATTGTAAATTGAATGTATAAAACACCAATAAATTATCTATTTGACTATCATCCATTCAATTGAAGATATATTTGGTAAACGGGGAAATTTGTTGATGAATTGTTAATAAATCTATGAAACTTTTGAGATCTGTTGAAAGAGAGTGGTAGTTTTCCAATTCAAACATTCAAAATTTTTTACTGCTTTCTCATACATTCATATTTGGGATATGCTTCATCAGTATGGAATTTCAAATATATATATATATGTGTATGTGTGTGTGTGGGTAGTATTTGCTGACTAGTTAGGTACAAAACTAGGGATATTGGGGTAAGCAGCAATGAAAAAGTAAACTCTTTAAGGTTTATCCAAGCTTTCAGAAATGTTTATTTCCATCATCAGGGAGAAACTTTGTTGAGGTTGGTTACAATGATGTTAAACATATTCATCTAACATAGTGATACAAAAGAAAAAAACGTAGATCAAGGAATAAAACGAAGTTCAAAGTTAATTCAACCACATTAGCATTGTTTAAAATTATATAAATATAAATGTGTACTCTATGTGGTGTGACAAGTGAAACAATAATATATATATATATATATATATATATATATATATATATCAAATTGAGAAAGTCCAGAAAAAAAAGAATGCTAGCAGTCCTGTTCAAAACTGATAAAATGCACTGTTCAGGACTACTTAATTCTATAAAATTCATAGTCAATACGAGAAGAACGAGAATATCTGAATGATTCGATATTCCTTTCCATAACACCAATTATGGTTTTAATCTATTACAGAATAATTCATTGATGAAATGTGAAATAGATCTGCTGTATAAGTTACAATAATGAAATATTATAGCTGTGTATCCATTGCAATATCACCAATCTAGACATTGGTAATGAGGCATGTAAACAATACAACAACCAGGTTCTTAGGTTTACATATCGATAACAATCTGAGGATTAGTGATCATGTAATAAATTAGCATCTGCCAGAACAGCATATTTTGCTCTACTTGAATCCCATTTATGATTTGCAATAGATTTTTGGGGGACATGCAGTAATCATTTATTCCAGAAGAGTTTTGTTTTACAAAAACCAGTCATGAGATATAGGTGTAAGGTATATTTATTTAGGAAATGTTACTATAATGTGTTTTATACATTATAGAAATGTACATCCACTGCTACTTTTGTCATTACAAGGTTGCACAAAAGAAACTGGCTAGTTTAAGTTGATAAGTTCTGCACTACTATGATTAAGGACTCAATAATATATACCAGGATGAAAATATATAACCATCTGTCAAACAAACTTTCAGAGCCAAAGTTGAGGCAATACTTACTGAAAGATTTTATAATTTGGAAGAATAGTGTTTTACATAAAATTTGAATCTGTCACCAGAGGGTATTCTGAAATTTTAATTAGTGAACAATCATATTTTATATGAACTGTTTGAGTGAATTTATATAAGTTTGAATACCGTGCCACATTTTTTTAATATGTTGGTAGTTTGCATTGCTCTTTTATTTATTGTTATCTGTCACTAATTACTTGTCTAACAATGTTATTTGACTACTTCACTTCTCAAATAAACATCACAAATATCCATACAAGATCAGTCAAAAAATCAAAAGTTTGAAAATTTGCTATTGTGTAACATCTTCAACTTCGTTAGAGGTAGTTGATGACATTTTTGATTGACATGTCTGAATCAAAAACGCTATGTATTATTTATATAAATTAATGCCGATCTCGAAATTTCGACCCATTTAGTGGATCTGAGTAGAACTTGAGAATATGAATATTTCAAATGTTGTTCTAAACATGGTCTAATAGAGCTCATACTATATGTCAACATTTAGGTATTTTTTTCAAATCTGTTGAAACATTCCGAAATAAGAGGTTGTTTCGTTCTCAAATCACAACACTATATATTGATAACCTTTCTTTTATTTTACAAATGAATTATACATACTGATATTTGATAACCTATCCATGCGAACAAAAAAAGCATGATTCTTTACCTAGCTAAATATTCAGATTCTGGTTATATTTTCGAAACACTGGAGATACCATACCTACTCGAATTTAATGAATAAGGAGTATTATTTTATGTTGGCTATGTCAAACTTCATATGGTAACTCCCAATTTGGTTTTCAACAATATTTGTTGGAGATACCTATAGGGTACAGGAAGTAAGATATATTTTTCTTGAACACACCTGAATGGAAAAAAAACGTTTTCATCATTGAGGTTAATCGATTCAATAACGAGGTAATATAACTTTTAATTTTCAAATACCATTGGCGTAGTTATGCTTGTTTGTCGAAATGGGTTTATCAATGCTGGTCCTAAAAGTCATTATATTTTACATTTCACATATGTTGAAGAAAATCTTCGCTATGGTCCCCTAAAAATTAATCAATTCATTTTATGTTACGGTATACAATTTTTGGCTAATTTCTAATTGAATTGTGTAGAAAATAAATATTTTTCTGTCTTGGAAGTCATACTTTCAAAATTATTAAAAAAATGTGTACATACCTTCTTTTTTGTATTGCAAAAGGTTCAATAATATATCTAGCAAAAACAGCAAACATAAAAGAACTCTAGAGCAAATGTTCAGTACATAATTGACTGTTCCCAACTATTAACTGTCACTTATCGAAGATCCCTGGTGTATCCTAGATTATCGTTGTTTTTGGAATTATATGAAGAGTAACAGCAAAATGTATAGCTTACCTTCCAGATGTAACATGCAGCAATAATAATTACATTGTAAATCTCTTTGCAAACCATATTTCCACAACTTTATAATTATTAAAGTCAGATTCCGGAATATAGACCCACAGAAAGTGTGTATGTTTGCAATTATATTGAAATAACAAAAATAATTGACCCACTCATATCAGCTCACGGAAAACTTCCAACTGGACCAGATGAAATTCCTCTACATCTCATAAAAACTTGTGAATTTACTCTAGTAAAGCCTCTACAATATTCAATTTTCCTTTGTCCTTGGGAACATTTCTAGAATTTTGGAAGCAAAGAACTAGGAATAACATAATTATTGCCCTTTGAGTAAGCAATCTGAAATTCCAAGATTATATTATTAACAAATACCAACTCGGCTTTACTTCGGGGAGGTCTACTAGCACACACTTGGTAAATTACTGATATTTCCTTTAAAACAGTCTAGAGAGAAAGCACCCGGTTGACTCTAGCTATACTGACCTCTCGAGAGCTTTTTAATTAGTCAATCTCCTAACAACAAAACTGTCGGCTTTTGGCATTAATGGTATTTTTTCAAAACTGGATTGAGTATTATTTGAAAAATAGAACTCATTGTGTCAAATATGCCGATTCTGTATTTTCAAAAATGTCAGTAACATCTCCCCAGAGATCACATATGGGACCATTACTCTTTTTGCTATTATGATATATCAGAATTAATTCAACACAGCTGTTTTGCAGATTATCTCAAACTCTATGGGTTCATTAACAATAGGCCAGTAGAGATAGACATGATTTTCCCAAAATTTGATAATTACAAAAGTTTTGAAACTTCAGTAGAGTGAAGAGTACGTTCAAATGATAATTAGTCTGATTTTGCAACCCTTTTTTCTGAGCGGAAGATGTTGAAAATCAGGATTTTATTAATTTTCACATTAGCGCGGAAAAATTTGCAAAAGTTCTGCAAACTTTCGATGTTTTGAAAAATAGCAATTTACATCCTCTGATAAATTTGCAACACTTCAAACAAAACGGAAATATTTATTTTATCGAAAAAAAATTGTTATTAATACCAATTTTTTGATGAAAATCCCAAAACTCGAAAAAATAACTGAAATAATGTTCTTGAGAAGAGTTTTACTTTGCAACCCCTTGCGTCAAACGGAAAATATATTTTTCCATTAAATTGTTTTTTTTTATTAAAATAAGTATCGGAATTATTACAAAAGTTTCAAATAATGGTTGCAAGTGGAGATGTCCTGACGTATGATGTTTTCATTAATTTGCAACCTCGTCTGCAACACGGAAATAAGGGTAAAATCAAAAGAAAAATATTTTCGTATTCGTACTCTACCAAAAAAAGCAAAAGTTCTGCAAATCGGGCGGACAAGTAATTTTACCAATTGGTGGCACTGTAATCATCATATTACAATTAGGAATTTGCATAAAAAATCCTCTGAGTACGTTTGATGTAGGATCGAGAATCTCTGGACACGTTTTCATAATTTTCTTGATTCATTACAAAATGAAAGAAATATTGAGATTTAAAAAAGACTCGTACAGTTGTATTAAAAGAGCAAACAATAGCACTTCACAGGAAACAGTCGAATTTCTTCCTCACCCTGCCCAGGTTGAGTCTCTAGGCATATATTTACAAAGAGTAGGAGTGCAGATAGTGAACTGTTCGAACATTGGCAACACAGCTTCTGTCCGTTCTCGATTTATCTTGGATTTGGCTATTCATTGGAATCGATCGATGGATGGAAGCAGTGGCGCCAACAAAAGTTCACACAGACCAAACAGCCGATTTATTTCATGATTTGTTTTTCAATGTTATTTTCTGAGGATGATTGAAATCAAGTTTTTAATGGCCATATAAATTATTTTTCAATTACTCAATGCTAGAATCGAAATGTATTGCGAAAAATGTAATTTCAAATGATACACAGGGTGTGTTTCGTTCTACCTTTGAAATTGATTCTCAATGGTAACTGGGGCCGAAGATATTATTAATTTAATGTCAAAATTAAAAAATGGCGGAAATATTTTGTGATTTATGTTCTGATTCGATTCAAAATTGTTATCTGGAGATTTTTGGGATCGCAATAAATTATGAATTACATGTCTAAATTCGAGAATTCAAGATGGCGGATGAAGTTTGTGATCTATGTTTTCACTCGTATAGGAGTGTTCGATGTCGATGATTATGGATTTTTTTTCAACATTCAAGGTGGCGGACGGGTTTTTTTACCAATGGTCCTATGGTTTTTGAGGTCTAGAATAATGGATTCCATGATATAATCACAAAAATTAAGGGGGCAAAAATAAAATAAACATAACACTAACATTTATTCAAATTTACTAAAATGGAACAATGTTTTATTAGATGTGTGAAGCAAGTTATTCTGTGTTTAAACTGAATTGGTCGCATGACAAACTTCTGTCTGTAATTACCGGTTATCAGATGAGAATATCACCACACATCTAACTAAATATGATGTTTTTCAGTGCATCTGAACAAAAGGATGTTTTGGAAAAGTTTTCAGTTTTTACAATTGTCAGCTTTCTGTCTTAAATTTCCCGATCGTAAAATCGGTTTTTTGGCAAAACCAATGATTTCATGAAAGATATATTTTTTGTATGGACTCGGTGGTCCCATAAGAATTCGGGAATCTCCCATTCATCATGTAATATCACTTTTTTCCTTAAAAATCATCATAACCAAAAATCACTAAAGTTCTCGAATTTACAAAAATTTGTTGAATCATTTGCTCAAAAAAAAATCGTTGAAAAAACTGAACTGAACGTCTCCTCTTTATTTAAAAATTTATATGAATCAAGAAAATGATTTTCACGTGTCGATTATATTTCAGTCCTCCATTCGAATTCAATAGAATTTTTCATGCAAAACCACAATTGGCGTAAGAAAGTCGAGTGGAAAGGTAAATTATAATTCAAGAAATAAATACCTGTAAAAATTAAATTTGAGATGTAATATCGATCTCACCTTTTTTTTTCAGCAACGTTTCTGTTTGATGATGAAAATTATGTACTTGCGAGATTTACAATCGATATCCTTACTTCCATAGAGCATCGATTATTCATTTTAAAATCTCTTCGATTGCTATAAAGTCATGTTCTGACAAGTGAACATTTTAAATGAAGAATGATTGTATGTCGTTTCTAATGCAATAGAGAATAAATGTCTTCCAATACTTTTTTAGCAGAATTTAGCAAAATTTTGTACTCCTTCGATTGTTGCATTCGAAATTGTTGGATTCAATTTATTTCGCTGATTGGTCGAAAACAGTGATTGTTTCTAAGATTAATTATTAGTTTAAAATTTTGTAGTGGTTAACTACGTAACCGTATTATTTTTCGGATGCAATTTCAATTAATCAGTACAAAATATAATAGATATACCCGATGGATAATCAAGTATTTAACTGGACCACTGTAGACATATGTCGGTCGAATATATATCTCAAACCTATTTCCACAATGTTTACAATGTATGGCCAAATTATTAAAAAAACATACCAATTATATAAAAAAATGTTCCGTTGAACAATGATGGTTGCAAATCTCTTGCGTCACGTAAAATATTAGTCGAAATTATAACTGCAATTTGCAGAACTTTTGCAATTATTTCAGCAATTGTAAAAATGCAAAAAATTATATTAGTGAATAAATAGGTTCCGTTTTTCGTATGAGGTTGCAAATTCCTTTTTTTTAAAATTTTTTTTTTAATTTTAAAAAGCGTCGATAAAAAAGTTTTATAAATAAATGATGCGTTTTTCAGAAATTGTTGCAAATGTACGTGAATATGTTAATTTTTTTTCCATTCACTTATCCAATTTGCAGAACTTTTGTAATTTTTTTAAACAAATGACAATGAAAAACTTAAAAATATAACAAAAAACTAGGTTCCGTAACTTTTACAAGGTTGCAAACTTAATGTATGTTGAAAACATCATTACTATCGGACCGGCGTGAAGTTAGCAGCTAATTTCCAGCAGCCAAAATTCCCATGAGATCTGGCAGCTACTTTTTGGCAGCTAAATTTCTCACGATCCTTTTAAGGAGGGAACAGCTCTAGATTGCCATTCGAAGAAGGGGACTGGTCTTCATTTTCATATAGATTGAAAAAGGGATATGATTGTTGTTCGTTGTGTCATAAATGACTGAAAATAATTGAAGAAATTTTATGAATTTCTAGTTGTAATTGCTCATTCAACCTATACATTTTTACAATCGCATCGTTGAAAGTGTTATCACAGCGTATTTCATAAGGAAAATATGTAGTTGCATGGCTTATGAAATTTCAGAAAACTCCAATTCTGCTGCTGTGAGAGGGGCAGAAATCGCTCTCTAATGATTTTGATTAAAAGAAATCCATACCATCTTTTAAAAATGTTGTGTAAAGATGATTTTTATATGGAGTTGTAGTCTTTGCATGGTTTATGAGTTTGCAGAAAACTACAATTACTTACTTGCCGTCGGAGGGGGTGAAATCATCCCCAGATGAATTTAATTTAAAAAAATCCATACCATCGTTAAATAATGTTGTGTAACTATGATTTTTATATGGAGAGGTAGTATTTGCATGAATTACGAGATTTCAGAAAAATATTATTCCTTACTTGCCGTCGGAGGGGTTGAAATCATCCCCTGATGAATTTAATTTAAAAAAATCCATACCATCGTTAAATAATGTGGTGTAACTATGATTTTTATATGAAGAGGTAGTATTTGCATGAATTACGAGATTTCAGAAAAATATTATTCCTTACTTGCCGTCGGAGTTGTGTAACTATGATTTTCATATGAAGAGGTAGTATTTGCATGAATTACGAGATTTCAGAAAAATATTATTCCTTACTTGCCGTCGGAGGGGTTGAAATCATCCCCCGATGACTTCAATTTTTCAAAAAAATCCATATCATCGTTAAAAAATGTTGTGTAACTATGATTTTCATATCGAGAGGTAGTATTTGCATGGCTCATGAGATTTCAGAGGAATATTGTTCCTTACTTGCCGTCGGAGGGGTTGAAATCATCCCCTGATGAATTTAATTTAAAAAAACACATACCATCGTTAAATAATGTTGTGTAACTATGATTTTATATGAAGAGGTAGTATTTGCATGAATTAAGAGATTTCAGAAAAATATTTTTCCTTACTTGCCGTCGGAGGGATTGAAATCTTCCCCAATGACTCTAATTTTTCAAAAAAATCCATATCATCGTTAAAAAATGTTGTGTAACTATGATTTTCATATCGAGAGGTAGTATTTGCATGGCTCATGAGATTCCAGAGGAATATTATTCCTTACCAGCCGTCGGAGGGGTTGAAATCATCCCCCGATGACTTCAATTTTTCAAAAAAATCCATATCATCGTTAAAAAATGTTGTGTAACTATGATTTTCATATCGAGAGGTAGTATTTGCATGGCTCATGAGATTCCAGAGGAATATTATTCCTTACCAGCCGTCGGAGGGGTTGAAATCATCCCCCGATGACTTCAATTTTTCAAAAAAATCCATATCATCGTTAAAAAATGTTGTGTAACTATGATTTTCATATCGAAAGGTAGTATTTGCATGGCTCATGAGATTCCAGAGAAATATTGTTCCTTACTTGCCGTCGTTCAAAAAAATCCATATCATCTTTAAAAAAAATTAACATCGTTAAAAATGTTGTGTAACTATGATTTTCATATCGAGAGGTAGTATTTGCATGGCTCATGAGATTTCAGAGGAATATTGTTCCTTACTTGCCGTCGGAGGGGTTGAAATCATCCCCCGATGACTTCAATTTTTCAAAAAAATCCATATCATCGTTAAAAAATGTTGTGTAACTATGATGTTCATATCGAGAGGTAGTATTTGCATACTTCATGAGATTTCAGAAAAATATTTTTCCTCACTTGCCGTCGGAGGGGTTGAAATCTTCCCCCGATGACTTCAATTTTTCAAAAAAATCCATATCCTCCAAAATCCATCATCCTCCTAGACGTAAGAAATTTGTATATGAATATTTTGTATACCCATCTGATGTTCCTTTGTTATTTGTTCATTGATGATTTAAAAAGAATTGATTTGAACAGGTAGTTTTATTGCCTTATCTTGAAGAGTCGAGAAACTAGAAATGGCACATAATGGATTTGCTTTGGTCAGTTTGTGCTAACATATTTCAAAACAAAATATATAGAGATAGTTATATACGAGAGCTTCAAGTATATCCGATCAGAGATTGCAATACAGTCATATATTTTGAATTATTTTTATTAATCAGTTTGACAATTTTTTTCCAAATTCCCGATCATTTTCAAAATAATGTGTGTTACAATAATTGTCATACGGAGTGTCAGCCGTATGACAATTATTGTGACACACATTATTTTGAAAATGATCGGGAATTTGGAAAAAAAATGTCAAATGGAGTTGGTATCAACTATGATTAAAGCATTTCACAAATTTATGAAGCATAAATTCACTATATCTTCATATGAAATCAGCACCACCGACGGCAAGTAAGGAATAAGAGTTTTCTGCAGTCTCATCAGCTATGCAAACACTACCTGTTCATGGGAAAATCATTCCTACACAACATTTTTTAACGATGATATGGACTTTTTTAAATTAAATTCATCAGGGGATGATTTTAACCCCTCCGACGGCAAGTAAGGAATAATATTTCTGAAATCTCATGACCATGCAAAACTACCTCTCATATAAAATCATAGTTACACAACATTTTTTAACGATGTATGGATTTTTTTAAATTAAATTCATCAGGGGAGGGATGATTTCAACCTCTCCGACGGCATGTAAGGAATAATATTTTTCTGAAATCTCGTAATTCATGCAAATACTACCTCTTCATATAAAAATCATAGTTACACAACATTATTTAACGATGGTATGGATTTTTTTAAATTAAATTCATCAGGGGATGATTTCAACCCCTCCGACAGCAAGTAAGGAATAATATTTTTCTGAAATCTCGTAATTCATGCAAATACCACCTCTTCATATAAAAATCATAGTCACACAACATTATTTAACGATGGTATGGATTTTTTTAAATTAAATTCATCAGGGGATGATTTCAACCCCTCCGACGGCAAGTAAGGAATTATATTTTTCTGAAATCTCATCAGATATGCAAATTCTATCTCTCTATATAAAAATCATCCTTACTCAACATTTTTTAACGATCATAAGGCGTTTTTAAAAAAAATTATCAGGGGATGATTTCACCCCCTCCGACGGCAAGTAAGTAATTGTAGTTTTCTGCAAACTCATAAGCCTTGCACAGACTACATCTCCATATAAAAATCATCTTTACACAACATTTTTTAAAGATGGTATGGATTTTTTTTAATTAAAATCATCAGAGAGCGATTTTCGCCCCTCTCACGGCAGGTAAGGAATTGGAGTTTTCTGCAATTTCATAAGCCAGCAACTACATATTTTCCTTATGAAATACACTGTGATAACACTTTCAACGGTGCGCATGTAAAAATGTATAGGTTGAATGAGCAATTACAACTAGAAATCCATAAAACTTCTTCAACTATTTTCAGTCATTTATGACACAACGAACAACAATCACATCCCTTTTTCAATCTATATGAAAATGAAGACCAGTCCCCTTCTTCGAATGGCAATCGAGAGCTGTTCCCTTCTTAAAAGGATCGTGAAAAATTTAGCTGCCAAAAAGTAGCTGCCAGATCTCATGGGAATTTTGGTGCTGGAAATTAGCTGCTAACTTCACGCCGGTTACTATCGGTATGTCTAGTTTGCAGAACTTTTGCAATTTTCACTGCAAAAATAAAGCATGAAAACGTTTTTTGCAATTAAAACAATGTTCCGTTCATCGCAGACTTCTGCAAAATTTTATAGTTTGTTTTCATTAATGCACTAACATACCATTGAAGTTTGAAAACTTTTGGAATTAATGTGAATTGATTGTCTATTTCTACTGGCCTACAATGTGTGTGTGTTGAACTATGGCAATCAGATTTGAGTAATCTATTCCGTTGGTGCAATATAAATGTGCTACATCAGAATATAAATAAATATTATCAAACCACATTTTCAAGAATAGTGAATCCAATTGAACACTCTTACCAAGTGATGAATGTTACTTTGTCAGTGACTGATAGTGTCGGAAATCTTGGAGTATTATTTGATGCCGAGGTAAATTTGAGGCATGTATTGATAACATTGTTCAAATTGCTGCATTTTAAATAATATCTTATTACTCTTTGGTTCGGTTGGTTATGGAATAAAATTATAAGGGTTATAAATTGAGCCGTAAGCTGTTCAAATTCAATCTCATTCATCAGTCTAAATGTGAATCCCAGGAGAAGTTCATGGGGATCATAGTACAAAATATGGCCAAAATGATTTGTCTTCCTCTTCCCAACAAATTACACGTTCTGCCAAATCTCAATCCAACTCGTTATCAAGCAGCTACCACACCATTAGACCACTTGGACTTTGGGTTGAAGAACATTGGCAACACATGCTTCATGAATAGCGTAATACAATGTTTATCGAATACCAGATGGTTGCTCGAGTATCTGAGAAAAGATGAGCATATGAAGGATATTAACACAAGCATATAAAGAATGAAGGGTGCTCTGATAAAATAACTTTGGTCGGAAGATTTGTCTGATAGGGAGGTGTTTCATTGAAAAGCCATGGGGTACACTCAACAGGACGCCCAAGAATATCTCAGATATTTATTGAAAGGTCTTCATAAAGATATAAACAGAGTGATAGAAAAGCCCAAACCTATCAGAAATTGATGAAAAATTGAGCGACCATGAAAAGGCACAGGAGTCTTGGTCAAGGTATCTAAGAATGGACAACTCAAAAATGGTTGATAACTTTGTTGGTCAACCAAAATCATCGTTGAACTGTACTTCATGTGGCCATTATTCTGTCTCTTTTGACCCCTTCTGGGACCATTCACTTGATATTTCACAGAGAACTACCCAGCTGAGACTGTCACAATGTTTAGACTAGAGAAGAAACTTTAGATGGCGAAGAGAAACCAACTTGTTGTAAATGTAAGAAAATGATAAAATGCACATCATTATGTATACATAAATTTCCCAAAATATTAGTAATTCACTTGGAACTATTTTCACCGATGGAGAGATTTAGGGGAAAAATAAATGTCACCATTGATTTTCCTCTCGAAGGATTAGATATGAGTAATTATGCAGCAGATAATGTAGCTCCGTGTCTATACAACTCTTATGCTGTATCCAACCATAGTGAACAACTCACAGCGGACAACACTTGGCTTACTGTAAGCATGTAAGCACATACCGAAATATTGAAGAAACAGATTTATTTGATTAACCTACTGATTATTTTAAAAAGCAAATGAGACTCATTGATTTGTTTTAAGTTGGTGAGCTCTTATCGTTGATTATATTTAAATGTGCTGTACAATTTCCCCAAATATCTCAAAGCTCTTTAGAAACTGGCATGTCTGTAAATAAATGAATAAACAAAATAATCACCCCATATTTATTAATTTAGATGTTGAGTAGGGTTAGTATCAGCTTTTCGCAAATATCTTCGGATTCTGAAAATGTATGTAGAGAAGTCATGCCTTTTTTGTTCAGCATAGTTAGGGCTATCAAATATCGAAGATGTTGCTACAGCAGTTGCCATAAAAATATGAAGCAAATTTGTAGATAGCTGCGATTATACCACTGGTTAGTTAAAGGAAATTTCATTAAGATTACATCATCCTACCTATATTGTGTTTAAAATTTTAGATTTTTTCGTCTAGAGGTTTTCAAGTAATTAATTAAAAACAAAATTTTCGACCAGCTTTAACGCCCTGTATCTCTGCCAGGGAGCAATTTCGCAATGTTTATAGCAACATTCTGTTCTCAATAACAAGAAATCAGCACGAGTTTTTCGACTTATTCTGTATATATCATTGATTTCAATGCCATCCCAGTATTTATCATTGTTTTTATAAATTCATTATCTAAATTTGGTCAAGAAAACACCTTATAACTACCATTGACTATAAATATTTTAAGAAAATTATTGCCTTACTTTTAATGGAAGTTTTCAACAACCTGTCCGTTTCTAGAGGCTTACAATTTATATAATGATTGAAAGATGCCATTGTATATGTATCTTGGAATAAAACATGTCTAGCCGATTAAGCATATGAAAAGTGTTCCTGTGCTGGGTCATGCTATAGATGAC
The DNA here is from genome assembly GCA_018342105.1 of Gonioctena quinquepunctata. Classification (NCBI taxonomy): domain Eukaryota; kingdom Metazoa; phylum Arthropoda; class Insecta; order Coleoptera; family Chrysomelidae; genus Gonioctena; species Gonioctena quinquepunctata. Next base: position 129,840 of record JAFIRS010000169.1, read on the forward strand.
CCAGTTGATATTTTCGATCGGATTTCACCACTAGAAACTCCAAAAACACCCAACTTTTTCCCTATTTAACCAACCTTATAACTTTTATGGTTTAGAGGTTAAACCAACCAGTTTTTAAATATGAAAGAAACAGGGGTGTTGTACCCCCTTAGGGATGGAATTTATGAAAATATCGTTTTATCTCGCGCATACACCCAAAGGAACCTTGAAGCAAAGTCTCTACAACGATAAGTCAGTAGTCAGTCATAGGGAGTTTATACAGCACGTAAAATAAAATAAGTTAAAACTACACACAAGTTTATACAGAAATAAAATAAAATTAGATGCAATATAAAATAAGCAGTAAAATCAAAGATGGTTATCTTTTATTTTATTTTGGATAGTTGTTAGGCACTTCTACATATTGAATAATTTAGACAAATTGACATGATAGATGACATGATATAATAGCTCTAGTTATTCAGTCGTACATGTCAACAAGTTTTTGTTTTCATAACCGGAAGGCAGTGTGTACATTGCCATTTAAAAAAGAAACGTTTTTACCCACTGGTCATTAGGAGTGCAGCTATTGTTTCAGTTTCAACATAAATGTTACAAAATACTAAAATCCGTGTGTAAATAAATAAAACAAAATATGTCCAGAAAAATTATATATATTTTTTTGTAGAAATATGCCGACTAGCCTCAACTTATTTGGCGGAACGCGATAGACTTATAATACGGTCACTTATTGAAGGATTTTCATTCATTCAATAGGTTCACAAGTCTTCATCAACTGCAATAGGACGATTTACTGAACGTTTTCTATGTCCTGAAAACACCCATTTTCACTGAACTGCACACAATGGTTTTCTTTTATTTCACCTCACCATTGTGATAATCATATCATAGTATTCCTATGACGTAAACACTAGTAAATTGAAAGTTATCTATTATTGGAATTAATGGAGAATTGAATGATAACAGCAAAGCTCAATAATTTTGATACAAATGCCTGAGGATATACAACTCCAATATCATAGATGCCAATTGAAATCCACATTAGAATGTACCCACTATAAGCATTGCTCAGTTACTTTCGAGGCCTTGAGGCATTTTGGGACCTTTCGGTTCTTTCAACTCCTCAAGTGCCAAGAAACCGACCGTTCAAACTGTAAAGACAGGATAAAGTGCAAAAATCATTATCAATCCACAAATCTACAAAAATATTAGTGATTCAAGGGATTCTTTTCTACAGAAAAAATGAAAGGGAAATATCACAATTGCTTTTCCTTCAAAAGGTTTAGATTTGAGTAACTATGCTATAAACGGAAAATATTTTATGCACGCTTTATTGACTTCACCTGTATATATGTATGAATACATGTAACGGAATCTTTGAAATCAATTTTCACCCACTTTCAGATGTCCGAATTATTTGAAATTTTGCACACTTATTAAGAACCGATGACAATCTAATAATTGCATAGCTATGACCTGGTATTCTCACCAAGATCGTCAGAAAAAAATAATTTATATTACAAAGATATGGCGAATGCGTTGGATGGACTCGGCACCTTCACAAAAATTTAGTAAAAAATTCCATCCCATGTGGATGAATCAATCGAAGAGTTTTTCTCCTAGTCTTTTTTAGTCTTATGTGGCAGTATGGACTAGAGAGTTAAAAATAAAATTAAATTTTAGTAAGTTTAGTGATCCGATTAAACATATAATATTAAGGAGGTTTGTTGGGATTTGGATCAATTGTGTTGAAGAAAAACTATTGTTTCCTTGCCAACGTTTCGAATTTTATTAAATTCATCTTCAGGGCTCTGTAACAATGAGTTTTTGTAAGTTGAAGAGGTTAAGAAATAGTATAAATAAAGAAACATTTGGCCACAAGAATTGGAACATTTCACAGTGAAATAGATTATTAAAAAGGAAAGACTCAACAAAAATTAGTTTTTCCGAGTTATATGTAAATAAAAATAATACATAAACAGACATTCTAGATACAAACGAAAAACACTTTCACGGGACAACAGGTTTAACATCAAGTGCGAAACAAACGAATACTGAGATAAAATTCAAAAAATATCCGTGAACCATATAGTTCTTTTATTGATATACAAAAAAGTTTTTGATGACTTACTCAGACCTTTCTCAAACAAAACCCTGAATGATAATAACGAGAGCAGACAAGTGCAAAACTATTGTTATTCTGGACAAAAAAGAATTTATTGAAAAGGCTAATGGAATGTTGAGTGATAACAATACCTATAAAATGTTAACTAAGGACCCTACCACTAAAATACAAAATAGTAAAAGAACTTTTAGAAAACAATTACAGAGATAAAAAATGTGCAAAATACCTCACAACTAAAAATGGTGTGTTTCCTAAAATGTATTTTTTACCCAAAATACACCTTTGAGACCCATTGTCAATTTTACAGGTTCCCCTATCTATAAGCTGTCTAAATGGCTTAGTGAAATATTAAAACATGGATTTGAAAAAGACGAATATCATGTTAATGACTCTCTCAAATTTTCCAATTTCATTCGTGACAAAACAATTCCTGAAAATTACGTACTTATTTCTTTAGATGTAACATCTTTTTTCACCAACATTCCAGTTGACCTTACAATAAAAATTATAAAAAAACGTTGGGATAAAATTTCTGAATTCACCACGTTGTGCCTAGATACATACTTTCATTAAAGTTTTTGAATTCCATCTGTGCTGATCTCATTATGTCAGAACTACAACAACAATGCTTAGACAAACTATATTTCTGTCCCCTTCTTCAAAAGATATGTTGACGACATTTTCACAGCAATTCCTGAAAACAATAAATCTGAAATTCTGGACGTTTTCCAGAGTTTCCACTCACGATTGAAGTTTACTATAGTGGAAGAAAATAATGCTTTAGCTTTTCTAGACACCAATATCATTAAAACTAACAACGTGTTGAAAATAGATTGGTATCACAAACCAACTTTTCAGAGAGGTTTCTCAACTATTTTTCACATCATAATTTTCAACATAAAATAAACATCATTAAGAATTTGAAAACAAAAGCGCCCAAAATTTCAAACCCAGAATATCATAAAAAAATCTTGAACAAATCAAACAATTTCTATTAAAAAACAATTACCCTACATCACTAATAAAAAAAATCTCCAGGATAACAAACCTTCTAACAAAACCAATAATTTGACTATAAATATTACAAAATACCGTATGTGAAAAATCTCTCTGAAAAACTTGCAAAAACTTGAACGAAAAAATTCCAAGATCGCATTTTCAAATGTTGGCACAAAGTTTTATTCACGCCAAAAAAACCGAAAACCTCTACCAATCTACAATCAAACGTCGTTTTTAAAATCAACTGTTATAATTGTACAAAATGCTACGTTGGTCAAACAGGCCGATATTTAAAAAAACGCATATCTGAACACGATAGAGACACAAAAAAACTCAATGCCCAAAATCCCACTGCTCTAGTAGAACATACTAGAGAAAATGGGCATTCTTTTTATTTCGAAAACCCCATCATCTTCGATAAAAAACCTTTCCTGTCAAAAAGACTTCTAAGCGAAGTGATCGAAATTGTCCACCAAGACACCGTCAATACCAGGAGAGACATAGAAGGATTGAACCGTCCTATTTCAACTAGTTGAATTCCATTTTTGGTTATTGCTTTTTTTTTTTTTTTTTTTTCTAGAATGTCTGTATTATTATTTTTATTTACATCCAACTCGGAAAAACAATTTTTGGTGAGTCTTTCTTTTTTAATAATCTATTTACTGTGAAATTAATTTTAAATGTTTCTTTATTTTTACTATTTCTTAACCCCTTCAACTTACAAAAACTCATTGTTACAGAGCCCTGAAGATGAATTTAATAAAATTCGAAACGTTGGCAAGGAAACAATAGTTTTTCTTCAACAAAATTTATCCAAATCCCAACAAACCTCCTTAATATAATAAAATTATAGTTTGAAAAACTCAAAAAACACGCTTATATAGCAATAAGGACAAAACATTTAAAAGTAATAAGAATAAAGTCATTGACCAAAAAATTTTCTCTTATGTAAAAAGCGTGAGGTGCTCTTTACTTATTTTTCATAATTATATTAAGATAACTGATATCAAGCACCTCACGGCTTTTTTTACATAAGGGAAAATTGTTTGGTCAATGACTTTATTCTTATTTTCTTAACTTTCTAGTCTTTATTGCTATATAAGCGTGGTTTTTTAGCTTTTTTTAACCTATAATTTTATTCACTACAGTTAATATTCTATGTCTAATCACAGAGGAATGACTAACACTTCACGGCCTATTGTAGACAGCCCATATTAGAATTTGGCACAAGTACAATAAGCTGGTGCATATCAGAATTCAATGGCAATTTATAATTCTGCAACAGCTAATATGTTCACAGAATGAACAAATTAAGTTATGAGATGGGTGTGAATTGATATTGAATCTGAGGTTCGTGTCTTTTAACATATAGAACGAATGATTGCCTTTTATTTGCAATTCACAGCACAATAACGCATTCCGAGAACTAAATCAATCACAGCGATATGACGTCACCTCGCGTTAACTAGAATGAAGTGGCGTACAGTGTTTGTTTTCGTAATAATATCTTTTTCTTTTATAAGTTGAGTACCTACTTACTGGATTATTGATTTATGGATTTTTGTAGTGTAATAAAAACATATATTTGGATTATTTTCAACTCTTAAGACATATCCCCATGCGTGATCTTGATGTTTTTAATTATTCTGTATTTGTAAAATGAAGATCTATTACTATGTGAGGTAAAAAAAAATTGCAATTTTTAAAACCAATAGTTTACTATATTTATTCTTATAAATTGTAAATCTATCCCCATTGCATGTACTGTAATAATACACGTCTGTAAAACTATATCACGCATAAGCTCCAAAAGCTTCAGTGATCTTCCTTTATGTTTATTTTCAATACTTATCGAACTATTATACTTTGTATGTAAACATTTGAAAATAAACCTTATTATTATTAGATCTTTCGTTAATTCGCCTATTTATTTATTCATTTCATTTTTTTTCTATTGTTTTCCGATTATACATTAATTAAAATTTCATTGAGAATGGTTCTAAAGGAATTCGATTTTTGTGTTGAGGGTTGCCACCCCATAAACTATGAAAATATAAAAGGTGCGGGGCACTCATATGCTTAATCGGCCAAACCCTTTCTTGAGTTGTTTTCATTTGAATGATATCGTTATTTTTATGGTTGCCTCACATTTATCTGTTTTTCTTGAATTATCAAAATAATTATTGAACTTTTTGAAAATATGTCGTTTTTTTAGTGATTTGCTGTTTGATATCAAAGACTATTATTCAAAATTATATTATTGATACTTTTGAAATTGATATTTTGTATCTATTTCTAATGTGACAAAATGGGACTTGAATCAACGAAATATGAAGCGAGGGTTCTCTTAATTTTCCAGGTTTCCAATTCCAAGTTTGTCCAGTTTGGTGAGAACCCTGAGTGTGAGGTAAATGAATTTGCCTTACGAGGTATTGCTAGCTTTACAATCGATGATTACAATTTGAACTCATCCCTGAAAAAAAAATAACAGTTTTATGTATAATATCCGAAAATAAACTTGCAGATAGAATGGTGTTGGAATCAAAAACTAAGCGTCGATTGTAAAACTATGCCTTGATAATTCGGCGTACACCCTGCTTAGCAATCCTGAGATTTAGCACCCACCATGATGATTTAGCATTCCTTAGAATATATGTGCCTGATAAATATCAACAATACCCTTCCACGGCACGATCACCTCAGGACCATCGCGAAATCAGCTTCACAAATACTTGGCTTCCTCTTCCTTGCCTCACCAGCGTCTCATTATCTATAAAACTCAGATATAACTGGCGACGATAATCGTTTTAAATAAAAGTGAACTCCTCACTAAGGAAAAGTAAATGTTCTTTCGTCATTTAGAAACGAATAATCTCTATTTTCGGATCTACCGGGTGACGGGACTAGGGCCATGCCTATATCTCCTTCACTTATCGATTTGAATGAAATTTTGTACATTGATGTGAGACACAATTTCGAATTGACAGACATATGAATACAAATTGGCCGACTTCCGGTTTCGCCAGAATAGCCACCAACTTCGATTTTTCAAATGGAACACCCTGTATGTTTGATATTTTTCGGTTTCTATGGCTCAAATTACATACGACAGTGTTGCCAAATTTTTATTTTACAATTGAAAAAAAAAATGTTCAGCTCAGGAGGCCTTGATCAGGTTAAAATCTATACCAATTTACATCAGAAACTCATAGTAATAGTCATTTCATCGATAAGATCAATTACAAATCCTACAGCAGGAATTGAAATTTTCTGAACGCATTTTTTACGAAAAAATAGTTTTTTTCAATTGGTAACTACCGAGGGCCATCTTGCCATTCGATAGAGAATTTAATTACCAATTCAACGATATACATTATTACCACTTTCTTTTTGTTCAAACATAGAAAGCCATCTAACAAAATGAAATCAATCTGAAAAAATTGGTAGGTAACATGACATCTATTCATTCTTTCAAACTTTACTTCAGAATGGTAACAATGAATTACCAAAAATAATCGACCTAACAATATTAATGATCATAAACCCATTACAGAAAAGATAACTTTAATATAATCAAACTGTTTGATGAATAAATCTAACGACTGAAACAGTGAAACATTCAACGTACAAATTATTACACACAATTCCATTATCCTGTTCCCAATAGAAGAGTTTCACAACCATCGAAAAGTCATTTTATTTATTAATGACCAATGATATGTTCGAAGTGTTGCTCGTTTTCCCTAACACATAGACTAGTTCTATTTATTGTACACCTCGTCACATTTATCAGTTTGTGAGCAGGAATTTCCTGAACTGCGCGCTCAACTCTATCTCTCAAGTCCTCCAAAGAAGTTGATCTCCTCGAGTATACTTTGGATTTTATGTGACCCCATAAATAAAAATCAATAGGGGTTAAATCGGGCGATCTGGCTGGCCATCTGATTGGACCATTTGTTCCAATCCATCTCTGCCCATAGGTATCACTAAGATATTGCCGAACAATATTAGCATTATGTGGTCCTGCACCATCCTGCTGAAAAAACATTCTCTCTAATGTTCTAGGTAAATCGTTGATATTATTTTGAATATCGTTCTCTAAGAATTGTAGATATTTTTGGCCCGTTAAAGGCCCGTCGGAAAGAATTGGTCCAATGATTCTTGTCCCTATGATTCCTACCCAGTCGTTGAATCCAAATCTTTCTTGAAAATTACCTTCTCTCAGCAACCTAGGATTTTCTTGAGCCCAATACCTTGTATTATTCCTATTGAACATTATTCGTAAACCCAGACTCAGCTGTAAACAGTATCTTCGAGACAAAACCATTATTCAAATCATGATGACGCAAAAGCCAATTACAATAAGTTAGTCTCCGTTCTGGGTCATTTTCATATAGATGCTGATGCAAACTGTATTTATAGGAGCAATATTTATGTTTTTTCAATACTTTTCTGGCACTTTCCCTGCTGATTCAATTTCCAATTCTCGCACTGAGGAAGATGGAGAAAAATGAACATATGCTAAAACATTAGTTTCCGCTTCTTCACTGACGATGAAGTGGATGTGGTTTTGATCAGCTGGTTCTTTCCTTAGCATCATTTCCAATTTCCTGAAATAGGTCCTCGATGGGTGCCGTCTCAACGGATAATGAACAGCGTATAGCATACTATCATTGACAGCGTTCTTCTGACATTCTCCGTATATCAATATCATATTGATTTGTTCGTTTCGAGAATAACGATTATTATTTTCCATTTCAAAAATCATCAACCTAAACGGATAACTCATTGGAATATGTAGGCACCGTATAAAATATTGTACAAATTCAATAATTGATCGTTTTTAGTTTTGAACAAAAATAAAGTGGTACATAATGTATATCGTTGAATTCTCTATCGAATCAAGATAGCCCTCGGTAGGTACCTATCATTTGAAAAAAACTATTTTTTCCTTAAAAATGCGTTCAGAAAATTTCAATTCCTGCTGTATGATTTGTTATTGATCTTATCGATGAAATGACTATTACTAGGAGTTACTGATGTAAATTAGTATAGATTTTAACCTGATCAAGGCCTCCTGGGCTAAAAAAAATATTGAGAAATTAATTTTTTTTCAATTATAAAATAAAAAATTTGCAACACTGTCGTATGTAATTTGAGCCGTAGAATCGAAAAACATCAAACATACAGGGTGTTCCATTTGAAAAATCGAAGTTGATGGCTATTCTGGCGAAACCGGAAGTCGGCCATTTTGTTTCCAATGTCTGTCAATCCGAAATTGTGTCTCATATCTATGTACAAAATTTCATTCAAATCGGTTGATAAGTGAAGGATATATAGGCATGGCCCTAGTCCCATTGTCACCCGGTATGTCATTTGGCTCTCAAGCCGAAATAGTTCTGAATTAATGTAATTTAACACGTTAAGCTCCGGTATGAGCGAGAAAAAATCGTACGGCTGGGACCGGCGTTTTTTTTGTCTTTAAAGCACTGATTATGTCAATTAAAATGTCAATACCATTGAATTTGAGCCAAAAACCAATTTGGAAAGCTGATTTTTGAAAAAAAAAACATTACATGGTTGTCACCCGGTACGTGTTAAAATCGAACCTAACCTAACTTGGCTATTCGAATTGATAGCAATTTTAGGCAAAGAAGGGAGCACAACCTAACCCAATTTTCACTAACCTTGCTATCCAAATTAACCACTGGGCACGTTTTTATATCCAACAAATTGGTGTGGTTGAGGTGGAAGGTGGTATACGAGAATGGCGTCATTTTCATGAAATCCACCAGTTTTATAAAAACGATTTGGTGGTTTAAAAACTATTTAGTGGAACTGTAATTTCAACCACCACATTAGAGGTTATGTTGATGTGTTACAACATCAAAGATTAAATAATATACTGTGACTTTTGTTTTCAATTTTTGAAATGTAGTATTTTGCTAGCGAAATGATGCACTAAATCATCTTCAGATACATCCAGTTCATCAGACGATGGATTAATGATCTCCAATGTTTACAAAAGCCCCCAAAAACATTCAAAAATTTATAATTATTTCGAAATAATTACTAGATATTGCGATTTGTATTTGCAAGTCTCATTTCCGATTATCGAGAGTAATAGTTAGAGAGCCGAGGGTCTGAAACCGCGATGAGAAGCTATTCGCTGTGTGCAAGACTGGTAATGCCATCTAATGACTCGATAGCTGAAGTTTTCCTGGTTTAATTCCAATACTCACTGTGTAACAATTTAAATTTATAAACGACTTCTAAATAATCTACCACGATGTAACAATTTTGTGCTCACTACTAGTTCCAGATGAATCGAAGTTTTTTCTGTCATAGAAAAAAGTAAGTAAATGATAAAAAATATGTGTATTGATACGGTAGTTCACCGCATTTGAAGGTTATGCATGTCAAGTTATAGATATTTTGAATAACATAAAGTAATGCTACTTCTGTGTACTTTTATGTACGGCAATAATATGCTTGGGTCTTGAGAACATAAAAAAGTGAGGGCGCCAAGTAGTTTAACAAATTAAAAAAGACCCATATAACCCTGGCTAGCTTTAACCTGACGGGAAACCACTAAATAACATCAGATTCAACGCAAAACTATTTAATGGAATTCTCAAATAATATAATAACAGAAATGGAAAGGTTCACAATTTTTTGAATATGGGATCCCCTTTTACCCTTGCAAGGATGTGAGAACGTTGAACGGGCCCTAAATAATACTAACACGTTCAACACTCTCTACGTATAATTGTTAACAAAATATTGCGTATTGCTCGATGTTTACTCTTAGTACTTAAAGTGCATTACATTTAACATTAGTTCACATGTAAGGCCCATTGCTTTTGTAAACGAAACCAGTTCGTAAAAACTAAAACAGAAATCCTCTGCGAGGCACTTATCTTTGTCCTGATAGAATGCCAATGTATGATAGACAACCTGGAAAAACATCAAAAGTATCACTGTCCCCTGTTCATAAGGCTGATCGATCAGTTTACACCTCCGTCCAGGCGTTCCCGAACTCGCAGTTTAAGTCGCTATTTGCTTTTCATCACCGGCTCAACACCTTCCCACGGAACTTGTCCACTTCTAGGCGATCAAATGAAAACGGAAAACATCTCAAATATTTATCGAATGACAACCTCACGTCCCAGAACACTTATCTCTTTGCTGCAGCTTATGTGAAGTGAAGTGTTGGAAATGTATAAAATTTACACGTACTATTTTTGCAATCGACTACACAGCAATAGCGGGGGCTCATTGTTATTATATGTATGTTGTGCTACTACCCAACCGTGATCGTTGCTACTAGGATAATAATAATAATGTTTATTCATCTGAAGTATGGTACAATATTTTTAAGTGATTTGTGAATAAACTGGGAGACCACAGAAACTGAAAGTTTTCAGCTAATGTTTGTGATTACCAGGATTATTACCTACTCCTTCCACCATGTGCGCTGTCATAGTTTCATCTATCCCCTCTAGCCTAATGCACACAGCGAATACGTCTTCCGTTTGGTGAGATGAAAGTCCATCCCACGAAAACCCCAAATTCCAAATATTTTTGAAATCGGGTAGGGCCCACTCCAGTACGAAGGGAAAATGTCTATCGACTTTTTCGACGATTTCTATATGTCTTCCGTTATAATAATTTTGTTAAGAAAGTGACTAGTAAACATCTGACAAAGCGGAAGACGATTTGGTTGAGGCGCACTACTCAAAACCTATTTTTGAAAATTTTTGGCCCCAAACTCGATCATCGCAAACATTCGACGTCTCCTATATGCTTAATTTTGAGTTCCTTTACTTTGTTATGGTCTTTACATCGGGAAAATCCGAGTGGAAGACTATTTTAGTAGGGCCCGGCCTCAGGGTTGACCAAATGAACAAATTGAAAAATCGAAAACTGCACTTGGGTTCAATCTTAAGCTTTCAAATTTTGCATGGAGCTTCTTCAGGGTCCAGAAAACCTAATTTCCAAAGGAAAGACTTTTTGGCCAACTTTTCATCTCTTCCCACCCCTTTGAATTTCCTCTATTTTCTATGTTTATTACTGGTAATCTTTTTCGTTTGAAATTTTTTCTCATCGATAATTCAGAGTATAAAGTTTAATAAACTTACCTCAACTAGTAGTTAATGATAACAGAAATACATTTCAACCCCTATATAAGGGCTGTTCGCCCTCGCCGGCTCATAAATGAACTTGGTTGGTTGGATGAAAGCTGACGAGCCAGAGACAGGGTTGGCACTTAGCTTCCCTTGACACTGCGACCAGCTGGGGTCTATTGTATCACTCTGTCGTCGGTGGTTCATCATTCAAACAGGTTTGTGCCTTTAATTAAGTTTAGTAGCCTGTTAATGAGGTTCTTCGGATTCATGCCTGTTTCCGGGCTGATCTCTTCAAAGGTTCTGTGTCGCCTTCTACTTAGGGCGTCACAGTCGAAGATAATATGAGAGGCTGTTTCTTCCTCTTCATCACATAGCCTACACTCGACGGTTTCTCTGCGTACTCCCATGGTGTTTAGGTGGTTTCTTAGGCCGCAGTGTCCAGTCAACAGACCTACTATTATACGTGCCTTCGTTCTGTTCAGGTTCAGAAGGTCAGCCGTCAGGGTCCGGTTTGGGAGATGAATGAATGCCACCAATTTATTTCGCGTTAAGCTCGTTAATTGTTTTTTTGGTAAGAATTGTTTATAACTTCATCTATTTATAAACCGTTAATGAGCCTAACGCCAACGAATTCATTTGGTGGCATTCATTCATCTCCCTAAGTTAATTTATGTCCTCTTCTAGGGGTTGAAATATATTCCTGTTATCATTAACTACTAGTTGAGGTAAGTTTATTAGACCTTGTACACTGAATTATCAATGAGAAAAATTTCCAAACTAAAAAGATTACCAGGAATTAACAGAGAAAATAGAGGAAATTCAAAGGGATGGGAAGGCGTGAAAAGTTGGCCAAAAAGTCTTCCCTTTGAAAATTAGATTTTATGGCCCCTGAAGAAGCTCCTTGCAAAACTTAGCCGCTACGGCGAGTTTTTCAATTTATTTATTTGGTCAACCCTGAGGCCCTACTAAAAAAGTCTTCCACTCGGATTTTCCCGATGTAAAGACCATAACATAGTAAAGGAACGCAAAATTAAGCATATAGGAGACGTCGAATTTTTGCAATGATCGATTTTGGGGCCCAACATTTTCAAAGGTTTCGAGGAGTGCGCCTCAACCAAATGGTCATACGCTTTGTCAGATGATTACTAGTCACTTTCTAAACAAAATTATCATAACGGAAGACATATAGAAATCGTCGAAAAAGTCGATAGACATTTTTCCTTCGTACTGGAGTGGGCCCTGCCCGATTTTAAAAATATTTGGAATTTGGGTTCCCTAGAGTTGGACTTTCACCTCACCAAACGGAAGACGTATGTGGGTCATCGCGTCTCAGAACCCGCGGCTCCATTCACTGGGCGATAATTAGGAAAAGAAATCGTCCGATTAAGGTAGTACCGCCACGAGACAGTTGAATTAGGAAATTATTAAAATTTGACATACGTATTGTTTAACATGTGAACAACACCTCTATAAAATTTTAACAAGTTTCACCTTCTCGAACCCGAGATATATATATATATATATATATAATTGAAGTTGACTCAATTAACACGTAACATATGGACCATGCATAGGCAAACAGCACATTATTAATTCTACCGTTAGTACTAAAATTAAGAAGTTTATGAAAAACGAGGAGGAGCTAGAGCAGGATATCACAGATATTGTGAAAAAAAATCAAAGTGATTGACCATCTAGTTTGACAGATATAATCAAAACTACTCTCGTTATTCAAAATAGTCCACGGGGAAGCGCACATTATTAATTCTACCGTTAGTACTAAAATTAAGAAGTTTATGAAAAACGAGGAGGAGCTAGAGCAGGATATCACAGATATTGTGAAAAAAAATCAAAGTGATTGACCATCTAGTTTGACAGATATAATCAAAACTACTCTCGTTATTCAAAATAGTCCACGGGGAAGCGCACAGCCTAAAGGGGGGTCGTAGAGAAATGTGGATTGTGCCAGGGGACTTTTTAAAGAAGGACGGGGGACCATTTGAGGGTCTGAACGCGAAAAAAAACTCCTCCTAGTTGACCCCATCGATTTTTAACGATACCCCCCCTTCGCAAAATTGAATCGAAAGCAATTATATTGTTCAATCTGGTTGCTTGATAATCGCTTAGTGAATGTCGCCCTTAACTGTGGAAGAAAGTTTAAAGAATTCTGAAGTATACAAAATAATTACCCCCCAGTGGAAATTTCTTTTATTTCTTTGGCAGTTAATTGCAGTTATCGTCTCGCCCTCAACTTCCAGATTTATATCGAAAATTTCAATGGATTCTACTAAATGAGCCATGTTTCAAAAATATTTATTGACAAGTAAATACTGAGCATTCGATCATAAACCTAACCTTACAAATAATCATCATATCCACCAAACTCATCAACACTTCAAGCTGGTGGAAAAATCAAGATGTGGTGGACAAATTTGTTGGATTTAAAAACGAAAGTGGTTGACCCACCAATAATATAAAAACGACTTGGTGGAGACACCACACAAAGTTGATGAATATACAAACGCGTCCACTGTCTCACATAAAATAATAAGGAGCCGCCCTATTTAGCCGCTCATTTTTTTTTGCTGTACTGTCAGACCGATGACGAAGCCAATACAACATACCGGGTGACAATGGGACTAAGGCCATGCCTATATCTCCTTCACTTATCAACCGATTTGAATGAAATTTTGTACATAAATAAGAGACACAATTTCGGATTGACAGGCATATGAAAACAAAATGGCCGACGTCCAGTTTCGCCAAAATAGACACCAACTTCGATTTTTCAAATGGAACACCCTGTATGTTTGATGTTTTTCGGATTCTACGGCTCAAATTACATACGACAGTGTTGCCAAATTTTTATTTTACAATTGAAAAAAAAAGTTCATTTTTTTAGCCCAGGAGGCTTTGATCAGGTTAAAATCTATACCAATTTACATCAGTAACTCATAGTTATACTCATTTCATCGATAAGATCAAAAACAAATCCTACAGCAGGAATTGAAAATTTCTGAACGCATTTTTAACGAAAACATTTTTTTTTCAAATAGTACCTACCGAGGGCCATCTTGCCATTCGATAGAGAATTGTATTACCAATTCAACGATATACATTATGTACCACTTCCTTTTTGTTCAAAACGTATATAGAGAGCCATCTAACAAAATGAAATCAATCTGAAAAAATTGGTAGGTAAGCTGACATCTATTCATTCTTTCAAACTTTACTTCAGAATGGTAACAATGAATTAACACAAATAATCGACTTGACAATATGTAATGATCATAAACCCATTACAGAAAAGATAACTTTAATATAATCAAACTGTTTGAATAAATCTAACGACTGAAACAGTGAAACATTCAACGTACAAATTATTACTCACAATATCATTATCCTGTTTTCAATAGAAGAGTTTCACAACCATCGAAAATTCATTTTATTTATTTATGACTAATGCTATGTTCGAAGTGTTGCCCGTTTTCCCTAACACATAGACTAGTTCTATTTATTGTACACCTCATCACATTTATCAGTTCGTGAGCAGGAATTTCCTGAAATGCGCGCTCAACTCTATCTCTCAAGTCCTCCAAAGAAGTTGGTCTCCTCGAGTATACTTTGGATGTTATGTGACCCCATAAATAAATATCAGTAAGATATTGCCGAACAATATTATCATTATGTGGTCCTGCACCATCCTGCTGAAAAAACATATTTTCCCTGATGTTCTCAGGTAAATCGTTAATATTATTTTGAATATCGTTCTCTAAGAATTGTAGATATCTTTGGCCCGTCAAAGGCCCGTCGAAAAGAATTGGTCCAATGATTTTTGTCCCTATAATTCCTACGTTGAATCCAAATCTTTCTTGAAAATTCCCTTCTCTCAGCAACCTAGGATATTCTTGAGCCCAATACCTTGTATTATTCCTATTGAACATACAATTATTCGTAAACCTAGATTCATCTGTAAAACAGTATCTTCGAGACAAAACCATTATTCAAATCATGATGAAGCAATAGCCAATTACAATAAGTTAGTCCCGGTTCTGGGTCATTTTCATATAGATGCTGATGCAAACTGTATTTATAGGAGCGATATTAATGTTTTTTGAATACTTTTCTGGCACTTTCCCTGCTGATCCCACATTCAATTTCCAATTCTCGCACTGAGGCAGATGGAGAAAAATGAACATATGCTAAAACATTAGTTTCCGCTTCTTCACTGACGATGAAGTGGATGTGGTTTTGATCAGCTGGTTCCTTCCTTAGCATCATTTCCAATTTCCTGAAATAGGTCCTCGATGGGTGGCGTCTTAACGAACAGCGCATAGCATTGACAGCGTTCTTCTGACATTCTCCGTATATCAATATCATATCGATTTGTTCGTTCCGAAAATAACTATTATTATTTTCTATTTCAAAAAAACGTTTTACAAACGAAACGAGATGACAAGTAAAATTGGTATTTCACTTTTGACATGACATTAATGACCTTCTGTTTTCCATGATTCCACGGCTACCTTTCATTTCATCAAACCTAAAATCGTATAAAATATTGTACAAATTCAATAATTGATCGTTTTCAAAACGAACAAAAAGAAAGTGGTACATAATGTATATCGTTGAATTGGTCATTAAATTCGGATTTGTTATTGATCTTATCGATGAAATGACTATTACTATGAGTTACTTATGTAAATTAGTATAGATTTTAACCTGATTAAGGCCTCCTGGGCTAAAAAAAAATTTAGATTTTTTTTTCCCAATTGTAAAATAAAAATTTGGTAACACTGTCGTATGTAATTTGAGCCGTATAATCCGAAAAACATCAATCATACAGGGTGTTCCATTTGAAAAATCGAAGTTGGTGGCTATTCTGGCGAAACCGGAAGTCGGTCATTTTGTTTTCATATGTCTGTCAATCCGAAATTGTATCACATATCTAGCTACAAAATTTTATTCAAATCGGTTGATAAATGAAGGAGATATGATGTAGTTTGAATTCTGTGAGAACATACCTATTAGGAAAGCAAATTGCTGCTCATGAGGCTATTATCCGAGAGTAACCTGCTTCCATATTTTCACTGCTGATATTTCTCTGAAATCATTCCAAGCGGATTTTCATACTATGAATTCTATCAGTTCATATCTTTTCTCGCCGTGAGCCAATGGTATTCGGAGCATAAAAATCTGATTGCATATTTTCCGCTAGTGGGAACCTGTCTTTAGAAATCATTTCTTCTGCAATTCATTGCCTAAGACTTTCCGGGTGACTGACACATCTAAACCAAGACCGGATTTAATGGGGAGCTAAGGGACTTTCCGCTTCCGTCGGTTAATTTTTAGAGGCGACGATTTGTATTTTCAATTGGGCATCTTTTGAGGAATTTTTTTGATTTCTTGTCATAAAGAGTGTCAAGGTGCTGACATAATCGACTTAAAATGGCAACATGAGTTGAATGATAGCTCATTCAAAAAGTATTTTACTTACCTTTCCAACCATATTGGTTTAATTGGGATGAGCACGATTGGCAAAAAAATCAATTTACTATTATTTTACACATATTTTCCAAGAAAAATTATACAGACTGGGCATGAATAAAAGTCTGCCTGTTATGCCAAAGAGCTTATTTTAAACTTTAATTTACATAATTTATTGATAAATTAGAGACTTCGTGTAAGCTCGCGAAATGAAAAAAGCCCTCTTCTACCTTACCCGAATCCGATATAATTTGCTGCAGTTAGCTTGCTGTGTTTATATCAGGCGATTTTAATTTGTATTTGAATGATAGGGTGATTAATCCAAGTTCGTATTCTAGTAAGACGAATTTTGAACTAGTAAGATTTTTTTAGAAATGTCCAACCGTTTTCAATAACATTGCAATCTGAAAAATATCGTTTCGACAATATTATTTTTACTCCAACCCCTAAAAATATAAAGAAGAAAACAACAATTAGCTTACTTTCGTAGAGATCAGTCGACTTTTTTTTGTAAATATTCTACGTAAATATTCTTTCAAATATTGAGATGCCTGTAAAAATAACTTTTTTGTTGTGTGTGTGTTTAATTAAAACGCTTTTTGTGTACAAAATGCTTTCTTAGGAATCTGAAAGAATCATGGTATTGTAACACTCGTTTATTCAGAAATATTATATTTAAATTACAAGATATAATAATAATAAGAATATTTATTTGCTATTAAACAGAGAACAGAATGACAAAATTTACATTATTCAAATAAATATTGTAGGAACCACAGAAGCAACAAAAGTTACTTTCATCATAAGAAATATAGATATAACATACATATGGGCACAAAAACTAAACTAACTAAAATCATGTTAATGCATCTATAAAAACAAATTATCTATTAAAATTCGACACCTTATATGGATGGATAACACAATTATAAATGTAGAGTAACACAAATATACACTTACAAATATAAAATGACGCAAATGTAAAATTACACATGTATAAATATGTATGTATAGTTAGTTCTATATTTTCTTGAACCACGATATATGTTGATTTTTTTTTTCCTTTCTTGGACATAAGGTTCATTTAAATAGCATAGGTTTATTTCATGTTCTTTATTAATTATATCCATTGCTGATATGTGGCATTCCTTCACTCATGTTCAAATCTGTGTGTGCCCGTGTGTAATTATTTTCATAATTTGTATATTTGTACATGATATTTGTGCTGATGTCTGACCCATTGAGAAAGGCCAAAACCCTGGCTGAAACGTTTGGATATAATTAATATAGAACAGGAAATAACAACCTATGCTATTTAAATGAACCTTATGTCCAAGAAAGGAAAAAAAGCAATATATATATATATATATATATATATATATATATATATATAATCATTCAAATGTAGAAGCTCACAAGAATAAAATCACACAGTTATAAAATAAAACTCAATTAATATTGTAACGAACCTAGGCCGGACCTGTCGCCTCACGCGTTGCCATCGACAACGATGAGATCATCCCCGGAGATATTCGAGAACCATCCAGTCGCTCTGCCGCGGAAAACAACGGTCAATATTGGAAACAATTGGAACATGCCGGTCGCCAACTGCCAGAATTCGAAACATCGAGAATGCTGTATCGGAAATAAATAGGCAACCCTCAAGTGGAGTCGGACAGTCTGAACGAGCCCATACGATCGAGCTATACAGTGGCGTAGTTAGTAATATAAATTAAGTTGTATATTTAAGTGTTAAATAAATTAGTAAAACCAAGTTAAGTTTATTTACAATTGGTGTCGGAAGCGAGATTTTGAAAATAAACAAGTGATCGTGGAGTGGATAGTCAGAAAAATAAATTCATAGACCTTTTTGTACGCCCAAAATAGACAGTGGCCCGGTTTTCGCGAAGTGGACAATTGTGCGTGGGAATATAAACTGATACACTGTTCGCGTGAAACAGACAATAGACTGGTGGCCCGTGGAAAAGAATTCGCGAAGTGAATTTTTAACAAACTGATAAACTTTTCGTGTGAAACAGACTGATACCTCGTCGAAGACAAAATGTGTTCAAGAAAAGTGCGCCTTGCGGATTTGAAGGTAGCGGAATTGAAACAGGAATTGGAGGAAAGGGAACTGGAAACAACGCGTAAAAAGCAAGTACTCCAGGAAAGACTTGCAGAAGGACTTATACAAGAAGGTGAGGACCCCGAAACATTTTTATTCGAAGTTCCCGGAGGTGATTTGACTCCGATAATAGAATCCTTGAAAGAAGAGCTGCAACAAAATTCGAGGACTTTGGAAGAAAATTCAAGAAGCCTGGAAGAAAATGCTAGAAATCTGGAAGAGAAGCTTGAAGAAAATTCTAGAAATCTGGAAGAGAAGCTTCAAGAAAATTCTATAAATCTGGAAGAGAAGCTTTCTAGAAATCTGGAAGAGAAGCTTCAAGAAAATTCAAGAAGCCTGGAAGATAAGCTCCTTGAAAACACAGAAGGCCTAAAAAAAGAACTCTGTGGTGTGGCGAATCGTCTAGAAAAAAGAATAGGAACCGTCGAGGCAGAGATGGACAAGATGAAGGAAATAATCAGCGATGAAATCAAAGACGGAATCGAGGCAGAAATGGACAAAATAAAGGAAACGATCAGTAAGCTGGAAAAACGAATTAATAGTGCGCCCCCCACAGAGATGGTTTGGATAAAGTTCAAGAGGGTATAAAAGATGTCAAGGTCATTTCTGAAATAGGGAAGCTTTCCATGAAGCCGCCTCAATTCGACGGAAAAACACTTGCATTACGTGGAGAAGCGACGAATATTCTACAAACTCTTACCGCCCAAGAACAGGAGGACTATGATCAGCTGATTAAACATCTAGAATTACGATATGGCCAGGCCCATTCGGAACACGTATACCACTCCCAACTGAAAAATCGCTGCCAGAAATCGGGCGAATCCTTACAAGAATTCGAAGCTGACATTGCACGCTTGGTTCGTCTCGCATATCCAGCCACACCGGAAAATGTAATGGAGCGATTAGCGGTTCAGGCATTCTTGGATGGACTCCGTGACCAAGAAACCAGACAAGCGTTGACACTAGCTCGTCCAACACATCTCGTAGACGCACTGGCACGCGCTTTGGAATTTGAGGCAGCAAAGCAATCCTGCAAAAACCAAAGTAAAGTTCGAAGTATTGAAGAAGACTCACAGGAGCATGCTGACTTGGAAGCTGCCATAAGAAAAGTGATGAAGGAAGTTTTGCCTGAGAAAAGACAGATAAGATGCTGGAATTGTGGCAAAATTGGACATGTGCGTAGCGGACATCGAAGACGATGCAATCATCGGAATGGACATCATGAATTCCAGAGGGTTTGAATTGGATTTCAAAGACGGCGTCCTACGTGTCAACGGAGAAGAGCTGGTACTTCATGGGAGAAGTGAAGAGTTGATCCGTGTGCTGTTGGCTGAAGATGTAAGCGTACCTGAGAGGGCTGAAACCATCCTGGAGGCTCGCCTGGACGGGAGTGCGAGCAGTGGAGACGTGATGATGTTCGAGCCCAAACTTCATGATGAGAAAATTGGACGAGGGATTGCCCTAGGGAAAACCCTGTTACGTGCTGAAAAATTTGTACCGGTAAGGGTCATGAATGTCAATTACTTTCCAGTGACCTTAAAGAAAGGAACAATTTTAGGGCACTGCTCGTCAGTTTCATCTGTGATCCGGGGCGTACGAGGTACGATTAGCCAACCCAACAACTTGCCCACAGAACTAGAAAAATTAGTTGCCATCTCTTCCAAAGACATAAAACCAGCTCAACAGCCCAAACTAAGAGATTTAGTCAAAAAGTACCAAAACATCTTCGATACCGGACAAGGAAAAGGGGGTCGAACTAATGTGGTCCAGCACAAGATTGATACTGGGGGTGCCCGACCGATCCGGCAATCAGCAAGAAGACTTCCTCTTGCCAAGAAGGAAGAGGCTGACAAAATAGTCAGCGATATGGGAAAAGAAGGAGTTATCGAACCATCTGACAGTCCCTGGTCCTCCAGTCGTACTGGTGAAGAAAAAGGATGGATCGACACGCTTTGTGTAGACTATCGCCAACTTAATAATGTCACGAAGAAGGACAGCTACCCTCTCCCGAGAATAGATGACACCCTAGACACGTTGGCTGGTTCCACGATTTTCTCGACCCTTGATCTGAAGAGTGGATACTGGCAAGTAGAACTGGCTCAGGAAGATCGAGAAAAGACTGCTTTACCATCGGCTCAGGATTGTGGCAGTTCACCGTTATGCCATTCGGGCTCTGTAATGCTCCCGCCACATTCGAAAGATTGATGGAAACAGTACTGAAGGGACTCTCATGGAACACGTGTCTAGTGTATCTCGACGACATAATTGTGGTCGGCAGATCGTTTGAGGACCACGTGAAAACTTGGAGGAAGTATTCCTGCGACTGAGGAACTCCGGATTGAAGCTGAGCCCTAGAAATGCCATCTGTTCCAAAAGAAGTACGATACCTCGGCCACGTTGTCTCTGGGGAAGGAGTAGCAGTGGATGACCAGAAGATCAAAGCTGTTAAGGATTGGCCCATCCCAAAAGACATTCACCAACTTCGAAGTTTCCTTGGTTTATGCACATACTATCGCCGATATGTGCTGGGATTCGCCAACATCGCTAAACCACTGACCAAGCTCACGGAAGGCCAAACAAAGTTCCAGTGGTCCGAAGAATGTCAAGACTCATTCAGGAAGCTGAAAGGAGCTTTGATCAACGCACCTATACTGAGCTATCCCCTACCCAAAGGGAAATTCATTTTGGATACGGACGCCAGCAACGTGGGATTCGGAGCTGTCCTATCTCAGATCCAGGAGGGACAGGAGAAGGTCATTGGTTATTTCAGCAAGACGCTTAGCAAACCAGAGCGCAATTACTGTGTCACCAGGCTGTTAGCTGTTGTAAAGGGAGTGGAACACTTCTACAAGTACGTGTATGGAAGAAGATTCCTGTTGAGAACTGACCATGCAGCTCTCAAATGGCTCTTACAGTTCAAAAATCCTGAGGGTCAAGTAGCACGTTGGATCGAGAGACTCCAAAAATTCGATTTCGAGATCGAACATCGAGCCGGAACTAGCCATAAGAATGCAGATGCCTTGTTGCGAAGACCATGTCCAGATGATTGCTCACATTGCCGACGAGCAGAAGAGAAAGAAGCAACACTTTGTAGAACCGCGGCAATGGATGACAACTGGAATGACAGCAAGATCCAGAAAGACCAAGAGAGAGACCCCGACCTTGGCTTAGTCGTCAGCTGGAAGAAGGGCAATCGAAGACCATCATGGCAGGAAGTCGCAGGTTACTCGCCGGCTGTTAAATCCTATTGGGCACAATGGAACTCTCTTATTCTGGACAATGGGATCCTGAAACGTGTGTTGGAGGCCGATATTGGTGGGGAAGACAGACGCCAAATAATTGTTCCCAGGAACAGAAGAGAGGAAGTGCTGCGGGAAATCCATGATGGAGTCGCCGGAGGAACGTGTGTTGGAGGCCGATATTGGTGGGGAAGACAGACGCCAAATAATTGTTCCCAGGAACAGAAGAGAGGAAGTGCTGCGGGAAATCCATGATGGAGTCGCCGGAGGACATCTGGGAGTGACGAAGACCCTGCAGAAAGTGAGGCAACGGTTTTACTGGGCCAATTGTCAAGCTGACGTCCAGGACTGGTGCAGAAAGTGCGCTGTATGCGCTGCTAGCAATGGACCTCGAATACGACCCAAGGCCCCGATGCGTCAGTACAACGTAGGCAGCCCGTTCGAGAGAATCGCCATTGACATCGCCGGCCCGTTTCCCGTATCCGACCACGGGAATAAATACATCCTTGTGGCAATGGACTACTTCAGTAAGTGGGCGGAAGCCTATGCCCTGCCCAACCAGGAAGCCATCACCGTCGCCGACGTCTTGGTGAAAGAATGGATATGTCGATTCGGTATTCCAATGGAGCTGTACTCGGATCAAGGCAGAAATTTCGAATCCAACCTTTTCCAAGAAATATGTCTACTGCTGAACATCCGCAAGACAAGAACCACGGCCCTACATCCGCAGTCCGATGGAATGGTGGAACGGATGAACAGGACGATCAACCGCCACTTGTCCAAGGTTGTCTCTGACCATCAAAGAGACTGGGACCAGTATCTTCATTTGTTCCTGATGGCCTATCGATCCGCAGTACACGAGTCAACCGGTCAAACTCCTGCTAGTATTATAATGGGCCGAGAACTGCGACTGCCTTGTGACCTGAAGTTTGGGATACCGCCAGGACAAGACACTGCGGGAGAGGACTACGTCAGCAAACTTCGGCAGAGAATGGACGACATCCACGAACGAGTCCGGTTGAACATCCAGAGTGCCAGCGATAAAATGAAGAAGACCTATGACATCAAGGCCGACGCTGAAGGATTTAAGGTTGATGACCTGGTTTGGCTGTACAACCCCAAACGTCGTCGTGGACTATCACCAAAGTTGCGGAACTCGTGGGAAGGCCCGTATAAAATCGTGAAAAGGATAAACGACCTTGTGTACCGAATCCATAAGCCACCCGAGGGAAACCAAGGGTCGTCCATTTCAACAGGTTGGCCCCTTACGCTGGAAACCATGACCAAGTTCGCACCCTCAAGCCACCGGAGGATGATATGACGTTCGAGAAGTTTATGTCCTTGTATTCAAACGGGCAGAAAGTTCTACATGGGGTTACTAGAGAGGAGTCACGAGACC
This sequence comes from Gonioctena quinquepunctata, assembly GCA_018342105.1. Lineage (NCBI taxonomy): Eukaryota > Metazoa > Arthropoda > Insecta > Coleoptera > Chrysomelidae > Gonioctena > Gonioctena quinquepunctata. The sequence continues at coordinate 153,343 of JAFIRS010000169.1, forward strand.
TTTTCGAGGTGCCTGCTGACTACGCACTAGCGCACTGTGTGGCAGAAGATCTTCGAATGTCCAGGGGCATCGCCGTAGTGTTCTCCAAGAAATTTGGTCAACTCCAAACACTGCGGGAGCAGAATCCAGAAGTTGGTGGGTGCTACAGTTGAAGAAAGGCCAGAGAAACATCTACTACCTAGTTACCAAGAGGCATTCCCAAGATAAACCGTCCTATGAAGATGTCTGGAAGAGTCTCACCAAACTAAGAGATACTATGGTGGACCAGAATCTGGTGGATCTAGCAATTCCAAAATTATCCTGTGGTATTGATGGGTTGGACTGGAGAGTCATAAGAAGTATGCTGGAGGCGATATTCAGATCCAGCGGCGTCAAGATTTTGGTTTGCTGTAACCCTCTTCCACGACCGATCATGAAGACCGTGGAGTGTTACTTCCATCGAACTTCACGGTGCAGATATGGGGAGTCATGCAGATATCGTCACACTCCAAGGATGAAATTTCGGGACGAAATGTCTTTAAGAAGGGGGCAATGTAACGAACCTAGGCCGGACCTGTCGCCTCACGCGTTGCCATCGACAACGATGAGATCATCCCCGGAGATATTCGAGAACAATCCAGTCGCTCTGCCGCGGAAAACAACGGTCAATATTGGAAACAATTGGAACATGCCGGTCGCCAACTGCCAGAATTCGAAACATCGAGAATGCTGTATCGGAAATAAATAGGCAACCCTCAAGTGGAGTCGGACAGTCTGAACGAGCCCATACGATCGAGCTATACAGTGGCGTAGTTAGTAATATAAATTAAGTTGTATATTTAAGTGTTAAATAAATTAGTAAAACCAAGTTAAGTTTATTTACGTTACAATATGTTTAAAATTGATGGAAAGAAAAATGGTTTTTTTTTATCTTTCGATTGGGCAAGGAATTGTTCAATTCGGATCATATGATTCATGATGGATCGGTTGTAGAAACCTAATTTTTCCGGTCAAAGATTTCACTAATATTTCTACGAGGCATACTTGTTATAAATCTGTGGATAACTTTTTTCAATCGAGGAAGTGAATGGGTAGTTTGTATGTTTTCTGGTAAGGAATTGAACACAGTTGGACGTAGAAAAAGAAAAGATCTCTGCCCTATAGTTTTGAGTGCAAATGAAATGGTATATTTATTTTTGTGGCGTGTGATGTAGTTATGGCTTGGCCTATTGTGTTTTTCTAAATATTTATATTGATTCAAGACAAGTGTTTTATAAAATAACATATATATATATATATATATATATATATATATATATATATATATACCGGATTCTTCATTTAATTTGTCACTACTATATCGAAAAGACTTATTCAATATTAGTCTTATAATTTTTTTTGGATAACTTCTAATGGACGCAAGTAAGTTTTTGATACTCCACCCCACCCTATTTGGCAGAATATTAGGTGACTTTGTGCCAGACTATAGTAAAAAAAAATTGTTCTAGGATACGCTAAAAACTATAGTTTTATCGAAATTTTGTAGTAGAAATGATCAGGAAATTCAATGATTGTCACACATAAATACATAAGCGATTGGAAAGCTAAACCAAAAAAACATGCAGCACGTACGCCAATGGCTTTAGGGTACACCATTTTTATATTACAATCCGATTCGTCCGCAAAAGCTTCATGTTGCGTACTTCTTACATAAATGGATAGACCTTTTCCACAAAATCTTGACTTCGTTGAAAAATTCTAGATTTTTCCAAAATTTAATCTCATTCAATTTCATGAAATTCCGAGTATTTTTCATAATCTCAACTTCGCCTCTTTCAATTGTTATAATTTTTTTTTCTGAATGAAGAGTTGTTCTTTATCGAAATGTGTTTTTTTATATTTCATTTTGAAATGTCTATTGGAAAGTTGAAATACATTTTATTTGTGATCGTTTGACTACTACGCCTTCGTAACAAAAACACTTTATTTGAAAAAATCGCACTGCGGAGCTATTTGGGACTACCATTCAATTCAATAAAAAAGTACTGTTGATATTCAATACCGTGTCACCTTTTTATATTAACGTTGGTGAATACAATTTCCTGAGCCGAAACAAACTAAACTATGTCATGAAACGTATTTTAATTTTAGTTATTATTGGTCTCAGTTTTAGTATAATTTTAAAATGAAGCTATAAAATCGAATGCACCCGCCTATTCACTTCGATTAAACGGCCCACAGACGATGCAATTGGTTTTATAGTTATTCTAATCCCAATTGGAACGGCAATAAAAATAAGAGCACTACGAGGAGTGTTCATATGCACTGCCCGGCAAATGGGAAATTTATATACTACCACTGTTTTTACTTTCAAAACGTTCCTGGTATAATCATAAAAAAGTTCTGTCGTGTGGAAGAAACTCGAAACTTTTTACGTCGATCCAATTGGAATTAGAAATACTATACAACAAGTTGTACAATCTTGGTTGGTCCAACCGTTTGAACGACAATTGCAACGTGTGTAGCGTTATCGTTCAATCAATCGTACAACGCAGTCGAGTCGTATGAAAGTTTAGCATGTTTAAAAATCTGTCGTCAACTCGGTTGGATATACAACAAGTTTGAACGTGTGTATCTATTTGGTGACTTGTTGATACGATTTCATTTCAAAAATTAACATTGTGTAGTGAGATTGTCCGCTTAAATGAAGTCCATTCGTAGATAATTCTTAAAATCTGTTGGTTCTGTGGAGCGCAGTTCGTTAACTAAATTAATGTTTGAATACATATGTCTGTGCAGCAACCATTTATTACACCACACTTTTTTCTTCTTTTTCACATTATTATTGGTCCCATCCGAGAACAACGCGACAACTACAGCATCTATTTCCTTTTTTGAAACAGTCGGTGCCATGGTGAACAATTAAAATATACAAGATTAGTTGTACAACCGATCGCTTGAATTCTTTTCACGTCTGTGGGCAAAACTCTCTACGATCTGTCTGTACGATTTATAGTGCAACCTATTGTGCGATCGGTTTTACAACAAATGGCATCGTATGTGGGCCCTTTTAGTCTCAAGCATAGTTTTCGTCGTAATCTCTTTAAGCTTAGCCATGAAAACAGGCGTTATCAATTTTCATTAAAATAACGCTTGGGACTACAACTGTGACAGTGACTGAAATTGAAAATGGTTCCATAAATCCGCCTTTATTGTCCACCCTGCGTGACAGGGCCAAAGCACAATGGTATATTTTTGTATTTCCATAATATAAAAATATATATTTTTGTTACTGGACTGCATAATATAAACAGGCACAAACTTGCATGAGTAAAAGTGATGTTAGGTCAGGTTTCTGAAGAGTTGCCCCACTTTTTCTGAACAGCTTCAATGACCTTCCCAATATTAATACGATTAAAGTTCACGTTGGTTTTTTCATATGTTCTAATACAACCATTTTTCATTGGACCTGCCGCTAACATTCGATGCAAATCCATTATATCTCTGTTCATCCCATTTCCCAATAATTTTCAAAATTCAATCATAATGTACAATAAACTCATTGAATGTCAACATTTGTGATTTATTGAAACATGTTTTTGAAAACCCAAACACTGCATTTGTCTTTATCAGTAGAAGTGTGCATGAGTCAAGGTCTTCAGATTGGTTTCACTTTAATAATCCTGTTTCACCTGGCACCTATTGAAAAATAAACTGCTTCTGCATGCTTAGTTTATGTATACTGTTCCATTATAATGTTGTACTGCATCTAAACCATGAAATGCACTTAAGGTGTAAACTTTCATCTCATGGCTCCATTTTCCGACTGATGTCAAATTTAACCTGCTAATTTTGCTGATCGAAAGTTTCTCATATACACTATGAATCTCAATTACGGTCATTGTTTCGAGATATTATCCTAATCAGAAATATTAATTAATCTAAGAAGAGCGAGGAATATTTCAGTGATATCATATTATTAATTAGAGTATGACAAATTTTGGGAACATTTTTGGCTTTCTATTTCTCCATTTCGATTGAAATGAAATTTGAAAATTGGAAAAACTCGTGGGTGTGGAAAACACAAACAGTCAATTTATTAAGTCACACAAATATTTTTCAATAACATTTTCTTTTATTTAAGTTTTTGAACCAAACAACTCACCAGAAGAGTCTCTCAAATTCAAAGCCTACCGCGATTTCACAGCTTAAGAATGATTTCAGCTGATCGGCAATCGGAAAATTATTCCACAATGCAGTACGATCCCACTTATTACGTCAATTCATTCTCTATAATCCACTGAATGCTCCAATATTACCATTCACCAAAAAATTTATGAATTCAGTTTAAATTTCTTTAAAAAATAAAATTTCACAAACTTAATTCAACTCTAGAATATAATGATTCCGGAAAATGTATGAATGAAACATTAAGTTTTCGCATTTCATTGTCAATGAGGAGAAATCATATTTTGCCAGACATTTATATCTCGACGAGTTAACGCTATCTATACCGGGTGACACAGGATATCGGGCCACCCCTGTAACTTCTGCATTCGTGAACGGATTTTTCTGAAATTCGGTACAGTTATATAAGCAACCATTTCGGATTTGATCACATTACAATCCAATATGGCGGACTTCCGGTTTTTCTGGAAATGCCAGTAACTTTGTTTTTTCAAATGGAACACCCTGTATATTTTTACATATTCAAGTTCAACAGGTCAAAACAAGTCCAAACCTTATGTCAAATGTCATTTTTTTTAAACAATTGAAATTAAAATTGTTTTTTTATTTTACCTCGTTGATAAATGAGATTTGGTCGAAGCTATGTATGTCACTGGTTAATCAATTCAGTCACATCACATTTTGATCAAAAATTCATTTTTTTCAAATGAAACCCCTATGGGCCACCTACCTGTCTCTCTAGAACATTCATTAAGGAAAAAACTGACATATCATTTTTGTATTTCGGTGCAGTAACAAATTGTATAAATTCAAAAATCTACAACTAGTTCATGAGTTTTCTGGCAGTTCGAATAATTTTGCAACCTAGTAAGCTGTGGAAAACAACATTTCTGAATCTTGTCAACTAATTGTGTAAATTATACTTATAAGCACGAAATGGTGTTTTTTTTAAATTCTAGCGTTTTCTCGACTGACATTGCATTGGTCTTCCAATTCCCGCGTCGAAGCGGTTGGATCAAAATCAACATAAGCAAAACATTCATTTCTGCCTCCTCACTTACGATCATCTTCTCCATTGTTGGGTTCTTTTGGGAATCTTCTATCCACATTTTTGAAAAAGGTTCTTTGTGGGTGTCTTCTGTGTGGGTATCGTTCAAAGTATAACTGACAAGCGGCGACAATGTTTTCAAGACATTCTCCGTAAATTAATAACATATCAACCTGTTCACTTCTTGTGAACCTATAATTTTGATTTTACATTTCTACTAAACTAATTCCCGGAAGTTAACTAATTTTCGAGAGTTGAGATGAAAGATGACAGCGAAACACAATTAGTTTACAAGATTCAGAAATGTTGTTTTCCATAGCTTGCTAAGTTGAAAAATTATTCGAACTGCAAGGAAACTCATGAACTAGTTGTAGATTTTTGAGATTTTTTAATGTATACAGTTTGTTACTGCACCGATATACAAAAATTATATGTCATTTTTTTCCTCAATGAATGTTCTAGAGAGACAGGTAGGTGGCCCATAGGGGTTTCATTTGAAAAAAAAATTGATCAAAATGTGATGTGACTGAATTAATTCATCAATAAATGACACAAAAAATAATTTTTCAGAAAAAATTATGTTTTTCTGTTATGTGCGACTCATTGTGAATAGCCTTGACCAAATCTCATTTATCCACGAGGTAAAATAAAAAAACTATTTTAATTTGTTTCAAAAAAATGACATTTGACATAAGGTTTGGACTTGTTTTGACCTGTTAAACTTGAATATGTAAAAATATACAGGGTGTTCTATTTGAAAAAACAAAGTTGCCCAATTGGATTTTAATGTGATCAAATCCGAAATGGTTGCTTATATAACTGTACCGAATTTCAGAAAAATCCGTTCACGAATGCAGAAGTTACAGGGGTGGCCCGATATCCTGTGTCACCCGGTATATGGAAAACTAGATATGGCATGACATTTTGTATATTCTTCTAAAATAGTGTTACTAATCTGGGGTTTGTCTCTATTAAAATACTGAATTAATTATTCTCCGTTAATTTATACAAAACCATCAATCCTGACAACTGGATAACTCAATTCAAATTCATCGCTAAAATATATTACGCCGACACTGGACTATTTTCTGGCTTGAACCTAAATTAATACTAACTTATTCTGAAATAAACTGTCTTAATCCGAAGCCGTACTGTTTATATGGTCATTAGACACGTGGTAGAATTCAGTGGAGTGTTCAGGCGGCCGCTTCTCGAATCATCTGGCGTTTTCTGGGCACATTCTGGAACATGGTTAATCAGCTACGCGAAATCGGTGGTGACGCAAGAAATAATTGCGTAACATCGTAACCTCTAAGTTTGATCGTCTCGATCAAATGTCGTTTCACGATGATATGGCTTCAGTCTTTCTATTTGAACAACTTTCATCTGGGATTCTGTAATCACCATCGTTGATCTTTTTCTTTACCTCGTACGGTTCTTCCCAAAACATTAGTTTGGGAGATATACCTTTTTCCTACGTAGATTGTATAGTAATCCTACTGAATTAGCTTTCAAATCATAAAAAGCTTTCTCTCTGTTACTTGCCAATATCAATTCTCTGAACTGTTTCGAGAATTTTCAACATGCCGTCCCTCAATTTATCTGCATAGTCCCCCACTTCTACCTCTCTGGTGCTTGGTGATCCTAACACCAAGTAACAGGACAATCAGAGTTCTCTTCCAAAGATTATGCTAGTTGAGTTAAGCTTGGTTAAATCATGGATAGCTGCTCTATATGCCATCAGAAATAATAGAAGGTGTCTGTCTCAGTCCATTTGATGTATTTTGTCCACAACCTTCGAATAGTTCCGTTGAATCTTTCAACCATACTATCCGACTAAGGATGAAGAGCAGTTGTTCTGATCTTGCCGATCCCTATCAGCTCAATCCAAATTGGGAAAAAAACCAATTGAAAATTTGACTGCCAAACCCGTTTAAGTAGTCCATTTTCCACAACCAGAGAATCCCACTGTGTCCACTTTGCCATGTAAATATGATATCTGCCCAAAACAGCTCTCCAGGAGAATCTACTCGTTCTGTTCTTTTTTAGAGTAGAAAATCCCCAATGTTTGGGTCTGTTTCTTGGTCCTCCCTCATGTGTGCGTTAGTCCAGTGTTCTTCAGTTGATAGTCTCATTCATCTGACATTGACTACTCCTTCATAGCATCCAATTCGCTGTTAATACTCATCACACGTACAGTTTTCTAGATGAGACAACTGTATTACTATTTGGTCGTTCTGTGCCATGTTTGGTATTGAAATGGTACTGGTTCATCTCTCTAATGGGCAGATCATCGGCAATTCTTCTGATCCCGTAAACTTCGATGACCCTGGGAGCTTCGCTGTCACTAGCCAGCCAGCCCGATGACCCGGTCCTCGCCGAGAAGTGAGAACGTCCGCTCCAACCACATCTGAAACAGTTTCCTCTTGATTGGTTATTATCACTGTTATTCCTGGATTTTAATTACTCTTATATTCTGCTGAGCATCTGCTCTATACTTTCGCTTTGTTTCTCTTCCTGAATTCTGAAGCGGTCTTTAATTGATACCGCTCTCACTTTCGGCCACTTCCAAGAAAGATACTAAAGCTTCACTGTATTTATTGAAGTGTGTTAGTTCCAGGGTCTTTTGTATTTCAACTTCTCTCAATACGTGAATGCTCTGGCGTTTTCATTTGGGCCCGGTACAGCTGTTCTTGATGTTGGTCGCTGTATCTCAATTTCAAAACAGCAATCAGGTCCCCAGACTTGCGATGCTGGACTTCCGGGATGATCTGTAACATTGCTAAGGCAGGTCCTCCTCTCAAGGCCACTATAAGCGCAGTAGCCATGCATAGCCCACACTTCTTTATTTGCTTCTTCTCATACCGCACTAACTTCTTTTGTTATGTTACCGTCGATACCGTCCATCATCCTCCAGACTATGTCGATTTCGGCCCTGACCTCAGCAACAAGTTGCTTCAGGTCTACGATTTGCCACTCGGTTTTATGGACAATTTGCTCGAAATATGTGTGCTTTCTTTTCTTCCAGAATTCCCGGAAATTTTCCTGCAACCGTTCCTCCTCCTTTTTTCGACGTTCCTCCTATTATATTTCTATCTGCCTTCAATCCTCCTCAATTCGGTTTTCTTGCAGTAGTCGTCTTTCTTGCCTCCATATCGTCGTGTATTTCTAGTATTCACCAAAAATTGTTCTCAAATAGTTACTAATATCCTTGCTCCTGATAACTGAGTAAATAAACTCAAATTCATCGCCAAAATATATCACGAGGTGACTGGACTGTTTTCTGGCTTGAACTTATCGCGAAGCCGTACTGTATATAAGTCAGTGCTATAATTCTCTGGAGAGTTCAGGCGGCCGCTTCTCGAATCATCTGGCGTCCTCTCGGCGCGTTCGGGACCATCATTATGTCAGCGAGGTGAAATTGGCGGTTAAGCTAAAGGCAGTGGCACAACATCGTAACAATAGTTCTTGTGGCATTTCTTTTTTCTCCGTAGGTGACGTCATGTTTGTGATTTTCAGTTCAGTTCAATTCATTTTTGTTTTTTTACTCATGATCTTGATTCATTTTCGTACAACTTACTAAAATGAACTGCTTTTTAGTAGGTATTCACATTTTTGGAAAAAAGTTAAACATAGCCTCTCGAACATCTTTTTTATCTAAACTTATATTTTCGGGGGTAATATAACTAGTGCTATGATTATCATTGGTGATAGCAGCGAGTCAAAACTGATGAAAATAGAACGACAGTGCAGCGACTCATTCATTCAATACCTATTTTGTATTTGGGGATTAATTAAAAAAAATATTATCTTTACCACGACCACGCTTTTCACTTCACTCTAAATACACCTGTCACTTATTAATTATTTTGTAGAAACAAAATGGGGTAAAACTCGACCCTATAGCGATTGATATGATTGCATTTTGTGCACTTCGTCAATACATCTCTGTAGGCATAAAAAGGACAAAAAACTTGCAATATCATGTAAATTAATTTTTGCGAAGTGCATATTGCATCTCGAAAAAAACATCGGTGTGCCTAGCAATAGGTCTTCTATTAAGGATAAATCCTCCGCCAAGCGATTTTTGTTTCAATGTTCATAAAGACTTATGTAATTGGCTAGTATATTTAATGTTTTGGACAAATCTGTTGGGGAGTCAGAATAGAATCAGGTCAACTGCTTAAAAGGTTGTACGGATCATGCACCTCTTGAGATAGGTAGGTGTTCCGTAATTTAAATTAGTTTCACGAATTTAAATAGAAGCTTTATTATTGTCTCATACTTGATTCAATATTTGAGACCACATTCATCGTATTCGGTACAATTATTAACATCAATACAAGAACATGTGACCACTCTGTTTAATAGAGTATTGTATTTCCAAAGACTACCGATGATGTACCAACAAATGTTCAAGCACTGTCGTGTAATGTTACATAGATAATGTATATGCTCATAAATTAACGACAAAAGAGTATGGTCAGCAGAGTCGGAGATTTCGGAATGCTTTTTCAACCGATATGATCAGATAGGCAGGGCCGTATCTACGGAATATTTTTTTGGAGGGAGGAAGTATTGTTTTGCGCCCCTCGGAGTTACGAATTTAGCTATTAGATGAAACAGATAAAGACGAATTTTGGAACAAACTACCAAATTATGTAAACATACTATTTTTTTCTAAATATTGTTAAGAATCTGAACTAATTATTTATTTACCCTTCACAAATTCTGACAAACAAACATATATATATATATATATATATATATATATATATATATATAGAAGAATCCTTTTTAAATTCGGGTATGCAGTCAACAGGGTATGGAAAAAGTGTACTCTTTTTTCTATTCAAGCTTTCGAGTCATTTATTGTCTCTTCATCAGGAACTAAAAGTGAGGTTAAAATCCCTTTCACTTGCAGCAAATTATAAAATCAGTATAACAGACAACACTCTTGGTAAAGTCATATATATATGACTTTACCAAGAGTGTTGTCTGTTTGACATGGATTTATAATTTGCTGCAAGTGAAAGATTTTAACTTAGACAGTCGTCTAACCTTCACAAACTCTATAAATACTCGAAAGCTTGAATAGAAAAAAGAGTACACTTTTTCCATACCCCTGTTGACTGCATACCCGAATTTAAAAAGGATTCTTCTTTAACTTAGACAGTCGTCTAACCTTCACAAACTCTATATATATATATATACCTATATCAATAAAAATTCACTTCAATATACCGCGCACTTCATTCCCCTTCATTTATTCTGAATAACAACTCGTTTTCCTCAATATATCTCGTATATTCTTTAAATCCCTAGATTCATCCGCCGTAGTGCGTTCGTTTTCGTAACAATATAAATTATTTGAAAAAATATTGCAGGGTACTGGACAAATAAAAGTTATCTACGTCCTCGCTAACGTTTCACGATTATATTGTTTGCCTCTCCAGAGCTATATATAATAAAAGAAAGTGTGTTAATTCAAGATTCAAATATAAACTCACCTTAGGCTTGATTAATGGTACCTAGTATTTGGTCATCAATATGTGGGTTTTACATTGCGACAATGCGTCGTTGAACTTGTATAAATTCAATATATATATATATATATATATATATATATATATATATATATATATATTTATATATATTCTTAAATTTTTTGGAATAAAGGTCTGACTGATTCAGTCAATCCGTATAATTTCTTTAAACGACGCTTCGACATAGAATTTGTCATCTTCAGGTTAAAAACAATATTATTTTATTTAAATTTCTGCATTTGCATCGTACGAACGTTATTGTAGGTGTAGCTTTTCATCATTCATAAGAAGTTTTGTTACAGTATTATTTTCAGAATTATTTCTTAATTTTCATAGAATTCGTTGAGAAAAACATCAATTATGTATACCCCTGTCATTTTCAGGGGCGGGTCGAAGCGGGTAAATTTCAAAATGAGACTTATCACGTAAGCCTTGAGATATCATATCTATATACCAGCTTGACGGACCAAGGTGGTCCTTGAAAAATCTAGCCTATGAAAATTGCATATTTTTTACAGATCTTGTCTTATAAGACCAAAATGGCCTCAACATTTTTTTTCTGTCCTGAGTAAAAGCACAGCCCTTACCCTACATGCGTTTTTGGTTCCTTCCAAAAACTGTTTTTGACTTTGTTATAGCCAATCAAGTGTTTCTACTTTTTTTCTTCAGACGTAGGGTGCTTACGCTCCAAAATTATGCAAATTCAACCCTCTGCAACTTTCAGAAAAATAAACTCGGCAACTAACTTTCAATGCGGCGTATCCTTGGGGTCATTTAAAGATTTAATAAGCATCTCTTGGGGATGATAAGAATGTCGGATTTGACCACTTTTGACCGTTTTTTGCCCAAGCAAGATCACTATGCGACGGTCCATAATCCCTCGAGATCAATCTTGACGAATGACGAATAAATTGCGTGACTGTCACTGTAAGTGCGCGCAGTCAAGAAATCTTCGGTGACGTGTCAGTGACAATAAATTTATTGTCACCCTGACCAAAATCACTAGTGCGCACAGGCTCTAACAGACCCGAAATCCAATTATAAGACAACTTTACATCTATAAATATGTATAAGTATTATGGAGTAGAAAAAATCGAATTAAACGGTTTTCTTCACATAAAGGATTCAATATAAAATTGAACCAGAAAATGGTAGATCTCAGGTGAAAAACAACTACTTTCCTGGCAAATACCACGCAGAACGTTGAATGATATTCACCTGAAAATCCATGCATACTTCCATATAATATCAATGGACATTGAATGCAAATGTTTCTTTCTGATAAGCTCGATTATGTTTAATTTATGTCGTGTTCACCTAACAATCCGCATACCGGTTTCAGGCTTCTTGGCCCTCATCAGTACGGAGTATTCAACCAGCCAAAGGTCCAAAGAACTCTGGCTGAAGTGAGACACAACGTAAACAAACCATCATCGAGCTTGTAACACCATAGGTACGCCGGAAAAGATAAACTTTAACTGGCGGTACCTAGTGACAGAAAGAAACACTCAGAAAATCTCCCACCTCGATAGGTTTCTAAATAAAAGATTCCTTCTCAGTAGGAGTGGCAAGCCCGTCTAGCATATAGTGAAAGATAAGTGCCATGTGAAGTGGAATGAATAGAAAGAATCGAATTAAACGGTTTTCTTCACATAAAGGATTCAATATAAAATTGAACCAGAAAATGGTAGATCTCAGGTGAAAAACAACTACTTTTCCTGGCAAATACCACGTGGTATTTTTCTATTCATTCCACTTCACATGGCACTTATGCTAGACGGGCTTGCCACTCCTACTGAGAAGGAATCTTTTATTTAGAAACCTATCGAGGTGGGAGATTTTCGGAGTGTTTCTTTCTGTCACTAGGTACCGCCAGTTAAAGTTTATCTTTTCCGGCGTACCTATAGGTGTTACAAGCTCGATGATGGTTTGTTTACGTTGTGTCTCACTTCAGCCAGAGTTCTTGACCTTTGGCTGTTGACTACTCGTACTGATGAGGCCAAAGCCTGAAACCGGTATGCGGATTGTTAGGTGAACACGACATAAATTAAACATAATCGAGCTTATCAGAAAGAAACATTTGCATTCAATGTCCATTGATATTATATGGAAGTATGCATGGATTTTCAGGTGAATATCATTCAACGTTCTGCGTGGTATTTGCCAGGAAAGTAGTTGTTTTTCACCTGAGATCTACCATTTTCTGGTTCAATTTTATATTGAATCCTTTATGTGAAGAAACCGTTAATCGATTTTTCTATTCATTCCACTTCACATGGCACTTATCTAGTTTTTGGTAAATATGTGTTTTTTAGTTTGAAACCTACGAGGTGGGAGATTTTCGGAGTGTTTCTTTCTGTCACTAGGTACCGCCAGTTAAAGTTTATCTTTTCCGGCGTACCTATAGGTGTTACAAGCTCGATGATTGTTTGTTTACGTTGTGTCTCACTTCAGCCAGAGTTCTTTGGACCTTTGGCTGGTTGACTACTCCGTACTGATGAGGGCCAATAAGCCTGAAACCGGTATGCGGATTGTTAGGTGAACACGACATAAATTAAACATAATCGAGCTTATCAGAAAGAAACATTTGCATTCAATGTCCATTGATATTATATGGAAGTATGCATGGATTTTCAGGTGAATATCATTCAACGTTCTGCGTGGTATTTGCCAGGAAAGTAGTTGTTTTTACCTGAGATCTACCATTTTCTGGTTCAATTTTATATTGAATCCTTTATGTGAAGAAAACCGTTTAATTCGATTTTTTCTATTCATTCCACTTCACATGGCACTTATCTTTTATTATGGAGTACTTATCAATAATCTATATAATAATTATGAATCTCGATTCTTTGTAAGCGCAAAACGTGAGAACGGCTAGACCGATTTGTCTTTTTTTTTTTAATGTTCCTAATAGCCCGAGGATTAACATTTTTAGTGGACGGAACGTAGCGGCCACAATTCTGGAAAACTTTGAGGTGTTTGACCACAACCACTGTCACGTAATATACACGGTTCTGTCACGCGGCGCCTACCAAAATGGGAAACACTTTTTTGGTGGCTGCTATGTTCCTGGATCTCAGGTAGCCACATTCCAACCACGTGGTCACCTGGCAAAAATGTGGATATGTAGTGGCCGACACTAGACACGTTAAACAACTGACTGCGTTTGTGTAAATAATATGTAGCTCGAGCTCTGTTCAGCAACATATTTTTATGATAAATGTTCCTCTTTCTTCCATTTTGCCTGATTCATTTCTAATACTCGATCAACTATAAAAATATATAACATATAAACATACAAACGCGTAAGTAAGTATATTGAATTTGGATACTTCTGATCGGGATAAAATTAAAACGATTGAAAGTTTTATGTGAAATAGCTCGATTGTGAGCACGCGACATCTCAATACTCTTTATTTAAGGAAAACATAATTTTGGAAATAACTCGCCTCTGAAATTATTGTAACGTAAATAAACTTAACTTGGTTTAACTAATTTATTTAACACTTAATCTACAACTTAATTTATATTACTACTTCACTGTATAGCTCGATCATATGGGCTCGTTCAGACCGTTTTCTCCCTCTTGAGGGCTGTCTATTTATCTCCGATACAGCATTCTCGATGTTTCGAATTCTTCCAGTTGGCGACGGCATGTTCCAATTGTTTCCAATATTGACCGTTGCATTACGCGGAAGAGGGACTGGATGGTTCTCGAATATCTCCGGGGATGATCTCATCGCTGTCGATGGCGACGCGGGAGGCGACAGGTCCGGCCTAGGTTCGTTACATTGCCCCCTTCTTAAAGACATTTCGTCCCGAAATTTCATCCTTGGAGTGTGACGATATCTGCATGACTCCCCATATCTGCATCGTGAAGTTCGATGGAAGTAACACTCCACGGTCTTCATGATCGGTCGTGGAAGAGGGTTACAGCAAACCAAAATCTTGACGCCGCTGGATCTGAATATCGCCTCCAGCATACTTCTTATGACTCTCCAGTCCAACCCATCAATACCACAGGATAATTTTGGAATTGCTAGATCCACCAGATTCTGGTCCACCATAGTATCTCTTAGTTTGGTGAGACTCTTCCAGACATCTTCATAAGACGGTTTATCTTGGGAATGCCTCTTGGTGACTAGGTAGTAGATGTTTCTCTGGCCTTTCTTCAACTGTAGACCCACCAACTTCTGGATTCTGCTCCCGCAGTGTTTGGAGTTGACCAAATTTCTTGGAGAACACTACGGCGATGCCCCTGGACATTCGAAGATCTTCTGCCACACAGTGCGCTAGTGCGTAGTCAGCAGGCACCTCGAAAAGGTCTCGTGACTCCTCTCTAGTAACCCCATGTAGAACTTTCTGCCCGTTTGAATACAAGGACATAAACTTCTCGAACGTCATATCATCCTCCGGTGGCTTGAGGGTGCGAACTTGGTCATGGTTTCCAGCGCAAGGGCCAACCTGTTGAAATGGACGACCCTTGGTTTCCCTCGGGTGGCTTATGGATTCGGTACACAAGGTCGTTTATCCTTTTCACGATTTTATACGGGCCTTCCCACGAGTTCCGCAACTTTGGTGATAGTCCACGACGACGTTTGGGGTTGTACAGCCAAACCAGGTCATCAACCTTAAATCCTCCACTGTCGGCCTTGATGTCATAGGTCTTCTTCATTTTATCGCTGGCACTCTGGATGTTCAACCGGACTCGTTCGTGGATGTCGTCCATTCTCTGCCGAAGTTTGCTGACGTAGTCCTCTCCCGCAGTGTCTTGTCCTGGCGGTATCCCAAACTTCAGGTCACAAGGCAGTCGCAGTTCTCGGCCCATTATAATACTAGCAGGAGTTTGACCGGTTGACTCGTGTACTGCGGATCGATAGGCCATCAGGAACAAATGAAGATACTGGTCCCAGTCTGTTTGATGGTCAGAGACAACCTTGGACAAGTGGCGGTTGATCGTCCTGTTCATCCGTTCCACCATTCCATCGGACTGCGGATGTAGGGCCGTGGTTCTTGTCTTGCGGATGTTCAGCAGTAGACATATTTCTTGGAAAAGGTTGGATTCGAAATTTCTGCCTTGATACGAGTGCAGCTCCATTGGAATACCGAATCGACATATCCACTCTTTCACCAAGACGTCGGCGACGGTGATGGCTTCCTGGTTGGGCAGGGCATAGGCTTCCGCCCACTTACTGAAGTAGTCCATTGCCACAAGGATGTATTTATTCCCGTGGTCGGATACGGGAAACGGGCCGGCGATGTCAATGGCGATTCTCTCGAACGGGCTGCCTACGTTGTACTGACGCATCGGGGCCTTGGGTCGTATTCGAGGTCCATTGCTAGCAGCGCATACAGCGCACTTCCTGCACCAGTCCTGGACGTCAGCTTGACAATTGGCCCAGTAAAACCGTTGCCTCACTTTCTGCAGGGTCTTCGTCACTCCCAGATGTCCTCCGGCGACTCCATCATGGATTTCCCGCAGCACTTCCTCTCTTCTGTTCCTGGGAACAATTATTTGGCGTCTGTCTTCCCCACCAATATCGGCCTCCAACACACGTTTCAGGATCCCATTGTCCAGAATAAGAGAGTTCCATTGTGCCCAATAGGACTTAACAGCCGGCGAGTAACCTGCGACTTCCTGCCATGATGGTCTTCGATTGCCCTTCTTCCAGCTGACGACTAAGCCAAGGTCGGGGTCTCTCTCTTGGTCTTTCTGGATCTTGCTGTCATTCCAGTTGTCATCCATTGCCGCGGTTCTACAAAGTGTTGCTTCTTTCTCTTCTGCTCGTCGGCAATGTGAGCAATCATCTGGACATGGTCTTCGCGACAAGGCATCTGCATTCTTATGGCTAGTTCCGGCTCGATGTTCGATCTCGAAATCGAATTCTTGGAGTCTCTGATCCAACGTGCTACTTGACCCTCAGGATTTTTGAACTGTAAGAGCCATTTGAGAGCTGCATGGTCAGTTCTCAACAGGAATCTTCCTTCCATACACGTACTTGTAGAAGTGTTCCACTCCCTTTACAACAGCTAACAGCTCTCGCCTGGTGACACAGTAATTGCGCTCTGGTTTGCTAAGCGTCTTGCTGAAATAACCAATGACCTTCTCCTGTCCCTCCTGGATCTGAGATAGGACAGCTCAAGTCCCACGTTGCTGGCGTCCGTATCCAAAATGAATTTCCCTTTGGGTGGGGATAGCTCAGTATAGGTGCGTTGATCAAAGCTCCTTTCAGCTTCCTGAATGAGTCTTGACATTCTTCGGACCACTGAAACTTTGTTTGGCCTTCCGTGAGCTTGGTCAGTGGTTTAGCGATGTTGGCGAATCCCAGCACATATCGGCGATAGTATGTGCATAAACCAAGGAAACTTCGAAGTTGCTGAATGTCTTTTGGGATGGGCCAATCCTCAACAGCTTTGATCTTCTGGTCATCCACTGCTACTCCTTCCCCAGAGACAACGTGGCCGAGGTATCGTACTTTTTTGGAACAGATGGCATTTCTTAGGGCTCAGCTTCAATCCGGAGTTCCTCAGTCGCAGGAATACTTCCTCCAAGTTTTCACGTGGTCCTCGAACGATCTGCCGACCACAATTATGTCGTCGAGATACACTAGACACGTGTTCCATGAGAGTCCCTTCAGCACTGTCTCCATCAATCTTTCGAATGTGGCGGGAGCATTACAGAGCCCGAATGGCATAACGGTGAACTGCCACAATCCTGAGCCGATGGTAAAAGCAGTCTTTTCTCGATCTTCCTGAGCCAGTTCTACTTGCCAATATCCACTCTTCAGATCAAGGGTCGAGAAAATCGTGGAACCAGCCAACGTGTCTAGGGTGTCATCTATTCTCGGGAGAGGGTAACTGTCCTTCTTCGTGACATTATTAAGTTGGCGATAGTCTACACAAAAGCGTGTCGATCCATCCTTTTTCTTCACTAGTACGACTGGAGAGGACCAGGGACTGTCAGATGGTTCGATAACTCCTTCTTTTCCCATATCGCTGACTATTTTGTCAGCCTCTTCCTTCTTGGCAAGAGGAAGTCTTCTTGCTGATTGCCGGATCGGTCGGGCACCCCCAGTATCAATCTTGTGCTGGACCACATTAGTTCGACCTCCTTTTCCTTGTCCGGTATCGAAGATGTCTTGGTACTTCTTAACTAAATCTCTTAGTTTGGGCTGTTGAGCTGGTTTTATGTCTTTGGAAGAGATGGCAACTAATTTTTCTAGTTCTGTGGGCAAGTTGTTGGGTTGGCTAATCGTACCTCGTACGCCCCGGATCACAGATGAAACTGACGAGCAGTGCCCCAAAATTGTTCCTTTCTTCAAGGTCACTGGGAAATAATTGACATTCATGACCCTTACCGGCACAAATTTGTCAGCACGCAACAAGGTCTTCCCTAGTGCAATCCCTCGTCCAATTTTCTCATCATGAAGTTTGGGCTCGAACATCACCACGTCTCCACTGCTCGCACTCCCGTCCAGGCGAGCCTCCAGAATGGTTTCAGCCCTCTCAGGTACGCTTACATCTTCAGCCAACAGCACACGGATCAACTCCTCACTTCTCCCATGAAGCACCAGCTCTTCTCCGTTGACACGTAGGACGCCGTCTTTGAAATCCAATTCAAACCCTCTGGAATTCATGATGTCCATTCCGATGATCGCATCGTCTTCGATGTCCGCTACAAGTGCCTGATGTTTCACTTTAGGGCTGCCCAAAATTATTTCAATCGGTAGCTCGCCATATACAGTAGCTGGCTCCCCTGTTGCTGTGCGTAGCTTCCAAGTTGTCGGTTCAATCCGTCCCGGCGTTCTGGCAAAGGAAGGCCCGAGAATTGTCCTAGTCGCACCTGTATCTAGCAGCATGGTGCAAGGCTCGTTATTGATGAGACCGTCTACGAAGACACCTTTGTTCTGTCGTTGAAGGATAGCGACATATGCGTTGTTAACCGGGGCTTGCCGGACACATGCCGACGATTGCCCCTTCTCGTCGACCTTCTTTAGTTTTCCTGCATCGGAGTCGATGAATGTTGGACATTTGCTACGCACATGTCCAATTTTGCCACAATTCCGGCATCTTATCTGTCTTCTCTCAGGCAACACTTCCTTCATCACTTTTCTTATGGCAGCTTCCAAGTTAGCAGGCTCCTGTGAGTCTTCCTCAATCGTTTGAACTTTACTTTGGCTTTTGCAGCATTGTTTTGCTGCTTCGAATTCCAAAGCGCGTGCCAGTGCGTCTACAAGATGTGTTGGTCGAGCTAATATCAACGCTTGTCTGGTTTCTTGGTCACGGAGTCCATCCAAGAATGCCTGAACCGCTAATCGCTCCATTACATTTTCCGGTGTGGCTGGATATGCGAGACGAACCAAGCGTGCAATGTCAGCTTCGAATTCTTGTAAGGATTCGCCCGATTTTTGGCAGCGATTTTTCAGCTGGGAGTGGTATACGTGTTCCAAATGGGCCTGGCCATATCGTAATTCTAGATGTTTAATCAGCTGATCATAGTCCTCCTGTTCTTGGGCGGTAAGAGTTTGTAGAATATTCGTCGCTTCTCCACGTAATGCAAGTGTTAGTGCTACAGCTCTTTCCCCTGCATTCCATCCATTTGCTTTGGCCGCTGCTTCAAACTGTCGGCGGTAATTTTCCCATGGAGTTTTTCCGTCAAATTGAGGCGGCTTCATGGAAAGCTTCCCTATTTCAGAAATGACCTTGACATCTTTTATACCCTCTTGAACTTTATCCAAGTTCAAACTCAAGTCCAGCATTGCATTTTCGTTAACCATCTCTGTGGAGGGCGCACTATTAATTCGTTTTTCCAGCTTACTGATCGTTTCCTTTATTTTCCAGGAACTTCTCTTCCAGGCTTCTTGAATTTTCTAGAAGCTTCTCTTCCAGATTTCTAGAATTTTCTTCCAGGCTTCTTGAATTTTCTTGAAGCTTCTCTTCCAGATTTCTAGAAAGCTTCTCTTCCAGATTTATAGAATTTTCTTGAAGCTTCTCTTCCACATTTCTAGCATTCTCTTCCAAAGTCCTCGAATTTTGTTGCAGCTCTTCTTTCAAGGATTCTATTATCGGACTCAAATCACCTCCGGGAACTTCGAATAAAAATGTTTCGGGGTCCTCACCTTCTTGTATAAGTCCTTCTGCAAGTCTTTCCTGGAGTACTTGCTTTTTACCTGTTGTTTCCAGTTCCCTTTCCTCCAATTCCTGTTTCAATTCCGCTACCTTCAAGTCCGCAAGGCGCACTTTTCTTGAACACATTTTGTCTTTGACGAGGTATCAGTCTGTTTCACACGAAAAGTTTATCAGTTTGTTAAAAATTCACTTCGCGAATTCTTTTCCACGGGCCACCAGTCTATTGTCTGTTTCACGCGAAGAGTGTATCAGTTTATATTCCCACGCACAATTGTCCACTTCGCGAAAACCGGGCCACTGTCTATTTTCTGTTTCACGCGAACAGTGTATCAGTTTATATTCCCACGCACAATTTGTCCACTTCGCGAAAACCGGGCCACTGTCTATTTTTTTGGCGTACAAAAAGGTCTATCAATTTATTTTTCTGACTATCCACTCCACGATCACTTGTTTATTTTCAAAATCTCACTTCCGACACCAATTGTAACGTAAATAAACTTAACTTGGTTTAACTAATTTATTTAACACTTAATCTACAACTTAATTTATATTACTACTTCACTGTATAGCTCGATCGTATGGGCTCGTTCAGACCGTTTTCTCCCTCTTGAGGGCTGTCTATTTATCTCCGATACAGCATTCTCGATGTTTCGAATTCTTCCAGTTGGCGACGGCATGTTCCAATTGTTTCCAATATTGACCGTTGCATTACGCGGAAGAGGGACTGGATGGTTCTCGAATATCTCCGGGGATGATCTCATCGCTGTCGATGGCGACGCGGGAGGCGACAGGTCCGGCCTAGGTTCGTTACATTATGTACTTGAATCCCTCAAACATTGTTTCATCAATCTTGATTAGTTGAATCAAATACTTACGTAATAAATTACTACGTTTGATGCAGTGCTGATGACAAATGAATCTTTGTTGAATATTTCGATCATTTCTATAATAATGACGACCCAGCATATTCCTGTAAATATGGCGGCTTTTGGAGAATATAACTTTAAAGTGCCAGAAAGGGTAAATATACCACTCTAAAGCTCCTGCCATAATAAAGTGCCCAGTAGAACTAAATTGTCAACTTTTCCACCACTGGAAGTGGCACCCACGTCGCAGGTCCATGACTCACCACTTCAAAGTTATAACCTTAAAATTACAATAGGTCTCATACCCTTGAAAGGGGCGAACACGTCGGGCTATTATATCCTGCCACTTCAAAGTTATAACCTCGAAATTGCGGGTACATGTTCATTAATTGTTAAAAAAGGACATGTAGCAAGTATAGTGTATTCATGTAGCTCCAATCAACAATTATCAAGTAACAATTATCAATTAACAAGTAATGAATAATGATGGCATTTCTACAAATAGAATTAACAATTAAGGTATAAATATTAAGCAGGAGCGCAATTCAGAAACCCGATCTATTTAAATTAACCTTTTTATACAAAATCAAGAAAAATTGTCTATTGAAAAAGCATAACCCATTTTATTTTGAATGAATATCATTCACGTAACAGGTAAAACGAACTTTTTGTAAGCCACAATAAAATAATTTGAGAAAAGTTAGGTTAGTTTTCGTCATCGCACGGACCAATCCACGGTCACTTAAAATCAAGGAAAATTGTTTATTGAAAACGCATAACCCATTTCATATTGAATAAATATCATTCATGTTTCACGTAACAGGTTAAACTAACTTTTTGTAAGCCACAATAAATTAATTTGAGAAAACTTAGGTTAGCTTTCATCATCGCGGGGAATGGGGAATTTTTAAGGTTATTGTAATTTGTAGTGACTTTTATTAAATGCGTACTGTGGCTATCAATTATGGAGATAGCAAGAACGTGGCAACCATCACCACATATCCCAATCAACCAAGGTTTAATGGAAGTTACCAAAACGTCACCGAAGCTATCATACTCTCTAGAAAGTGACTGTGACTTCTAAGTGATATTTGAGTAGTATAGGATGGTTCCCGCAACGGTTATTTTCCACTTTTAAGTTTAAAAACCTATAAAGTGATTTGCTTAGTGGCCATAATGTTTCAGACACCTCAAACGACACTAATAAGTTATAGAACTGTGGAGTCGCTACCATAGATGGGAATTACGTGACTACAACCATACAAATATAAAAAAATTGTTATTCTTACTGTATAGTGGTAGATTTAGTGGTGATTACGTGATAACCACCGAGTCGAAAATGCAGATCAGTTTCCGTCACTAATGCTGCTTGGGGATGGTTGATACGGAAAAAAATCAGGAAAGTTGCCCTGAAATTGGAAAATTTGGGTATATAAGAAATTTGGCGGAGAAAAAGACTATCGAGTCAATTATTACCGAAGAGGAAATAGCTCAGTAGTTACACTGTCGCCTACCAAGCAGAAGGCCACAGGAACGAATCCCGGTCAGGGTAAATTTTTTTGTTATTTTATAAAAACAACGGCTGGACCGATTTGGCTAATTGTTGTTTTGAATGTTCGTAATACTCTTAATAAGGTTTCTAGGGAAAGAAAAGATTTTTAGAAAAGTTATTAGAAATTTATTTGTCCTGGAAAAGTATTCAGGAATATATAATAAAAATGAATGCCTGTTTGTGTTGGTAAGCTCATAACTTGAGAACGGCTGAACCGATTTGGCTAAAAAAAATCGGGAATAATGGGAAAACGGAAAAACTGGATAAAGGGAAAACGGATAAAGGGAAGCGGGCTGAGTCAAAGGCATAATCTAGATCGAACAACACAAAAAATAACAGGAAAAAAGAACTTCTACGCGGACGAGAGTATTCAGGAAAAAAAATTAGGGAATATAGAAATTTGGACAGGACAACGTCTGTCGGGTCAGCTAGTATTAACATAAAACTAAATATACTTGTTTGAAATTTGGAGAATTAAATTCCAGAGACGGTACAAGTTTAGATTGTCAATACATTCAATACCTATTTACTTATTACAATTTTATCAAATGATGTCCCGTTCAAACCAAATACTGAAATCTTGTAAGCCAAGCAACGATTCCAAATGGTATAGATGCAGGTTATGTTCAAATGTCAGTTAATGTTGTTGGAAATTAAATCTGAAATTAACATAGTGTATGAAATTTCTTTGAAATCATTCGTTGTGCGTATTTGATTTTATGTGATATAAAATGGATCCATACAACTTCCGATAATTCTATAACAGGTCATACAATTGCATGGTAAAGCTTGAATAATGTATTATTTAGGAACATTTCAGATATTCTCAGAATAAAGCCTGGGTTCTTCAACACCTTTCGAACAATAACATCGATATGTTTTTCGAATAACAGCTTGCGATCTGAGAGTATACCAAAATATTTCACGGTATCACCGGCTAAAAGAATGTTGGTATTAAATATCACTTAATAATTTATTGGGGCGACAGATCCGGAAAAATACTGTATTTGTTTGGATTTATCGAAAATTTGAGGCTGTATCTGTTACTTGTTTCCACAAAAGTCGAACAATCATGGTATGGGTCATTTTGAAATTGAATCGAAATCTGGAGTAAAATAAAAAAATGAAGTAAAATACAGGCTGTTTCATTGTCTCTTCCGAAGAAACTGGAAATGTTACAAGAACGAAAATATTTTACATTTATAGTCAAAATACCCCTCATCCTTGCTTGACCATATATAAATTGTGGTAACTCCTCAAGATATAATGAAGATATTCAGAGCACCATTTCTCCAAAAATGGCCAATATGAGCATTCATTTTAGTTAAGTTAATAATGATTGATTCCTCTTCAATTTATTTTAAGGGGTTCGTACATCAAAATAAAAAAAAGTGAACCCTTATAGGATCTTGTACGTTTATCTGTCTGTCACGGCTAATGACACTAATTGACAGCTAGAACTCTATAATCCAAAATTTTGCGGGAAGAAAGTATTCTACACGTTTTAATTTCCTTTATAGTCATGTGAGGTGTACTTTCAAAGGGCTTATATGCATTCAAATAATAGTTTTCAGCATTTTATGATTGCTGGTTCTGAAGATTTTGCTGAAAATGTGCATCAAGTTATATTTCCCCACTTTTTCTGCGAAACTACCAGAGCTAAAATTGTGAAAAACGCCATCTAGCGAGGAGTAGCTAAAATGAAGTAGCCTTCGCAAATGCTGACGGCGCCGCACGGAAATATACGTGTTTTAGATATTCTTCGCTAGATGGCGATGGCTGTCTTCTTTGTGGGATTGTTTTAACAAATTTGAACGACTGAGTTTCGAAGAGGTATTTGTCACGTACGTATGCTGTAATGATAAGACGAAACTTACTCTGCACTTTTCTGAGAGGGGCAAATGAAATTACGTTATGACATATTTGCTTTTTTTTAAGTTAATAAAATCAATATTAGTATGTAACCCTCAGTATGCGATTCACACTAGCACTTGATGGTTTTTCATCTTTTATTAAATAGCTTTTTTGTATTTTTTGTTGGCACTGTTGCTGTGATTGAATGTTTTATGAATTCTCAAGGAAACGCCTTCATAGACCTGCAGTATCTATGAAAGTGTCTGAATGTAGTCTAGAGTAAACTTTGTAGTAGTATGTATAAAGTGTTTTGCTTTTATGTTGGTATGTGTTTCGATAACTTTTTCAAAATCATAAATTGAAAATATTCTGCTTTTTAGGACACCAAAACTAGTGCATTAAAAAAATCTAGTCGTTATAGAAGTCGTTCGTTATCTGCATCTTCGACGGACTCCTACAGTTCTGGTAAGAAAACATTTGTTTACGGTATATTTCACTAAAAATTGATAATTTATCTTGTTCACTAAAGCATTTCTACTAATTGTTGAAATGTAGACTATTGTACACACACACAATTGCGATTGTTTTAAGCTGTCCTGTAAGTGGATATATACCTGTTTGGACAATTTTGTATTTATTTATTCGTTTATTGAAGTTATGTCATAGTTTTCGGAACATTAGAGCTTTGTATATAACTACCTGAAAATCTATAAATAATGTATTTTAGTAATGGGGAATGTTCAAGTATTACGTAAGCAGGTTTAGGGGTGGGTTTTCAATTTTCCTCATAAATATTTGCTGACAAGGAGGGAGGGGACATTAAAAGTCATCTTTCGTGAGATATTCAAATTTGGCAAAACTTGAATTCCAAGAATAGTATACCATACATCGTATAAATATAGTCTATTATACAGCAAGGTTGAGAAGGATTTAAGGCGCGTGGGCTATAATAATTGTCTTCTGAACCATGTTGTATATGCTATTCTTTTCACTGCTAGCAACATAAATTACTATTTATCGATACTCGTTTTGTGGGAGCAAAACATTCATATATTTTATATGGAAACGAAAATAAGTTTTACCGTTTTTGTTTTCCATGATAAACCTTGGCCAATAATGAAATTATTAACCAGTTGCTTTATAAAAACAATGATGAAAGTAATAAACCCTTTAAATACAAGTTTTGTTGACTTGTCAAAACTCTTTCACGAATAAAATGGCAACTCGGATATTCTACAATCTATGAGAAATGCACACGATCGTATGATTAATCATTCAGATGACGGAAGCAACATTTTACGGTTGTTTCATTATCTCATACCATACTCAGTGAACACTATTGCATTTGTACAGAACTGATTGTTGAGCAGAGCGTCGGGCAGAACTTTGTTGTGCAAACAACTTGTACCAATGAATGTAATTTAATGTGAATCCCAAACGTATTTATTAGTGAAAAAAAAAAGAATTAACAGTTGAAAATGTTTGACAAGACTATGACATATTTAAACATATCCATGAAAACGGTATGACTCGCATTTATCTTGAATTCATTTCAACACTTCCCCTCGAGGCAATTCCAGTTTCTTGAATGAAAAACAGGACCCAGTCCGAGCATCTCCACACAAGCTTCATTTTTCGCTTTCGGTAAACCCTTAGTGAAAATATCGGCTGTCATGTTTCTCGTTGACACATGTTTCACTGTGAATTCTTCGTTTCTAATCGAATCTCTGATGAAATGATATCTCAGATCGATGTGTTTACTTCTAGCATGAAATGTTGAATTTTCTGCTAGTTTGAGTGCGCTGAAATTATCATTGAAAATTATTATGTCCGTCAACTCTTCAAAATCCAAATTCTTCATGAAATTCCGAAGATATATCGCTTCTTTTGCAGCCTCAGTCATCCCCATATATTCTGCTTCGGTAGAGGAGAGGGCGACTGTGCGTTGCTTTTTCGAATCCCATGAAATTGGACTTCTGGATAAAATAAAAGTATATCCTGAATAGGATCTTCTGTCATCGAGACAAGATCCCCAATCAGCATCCACAAAACCTATCAAAACTTCTTGATCTGGTGAATAAACAAGTCCCAAATCAATGGTTCCTTTCAGGTAGCGTAGAACACGTTTACCTGCAGTCCAATGTAGCTTATCGTAGCAATTGTTGTACTGCCCAAGATAACTAACTGCAAAGCTAATATCCGGTCTCGTTGTAGTGCTCAGGTACGTCAAAGCACCAATTAATTCACGATACGGTATTTTTTGCACATCTTCGTTTGGGGCTCCTTCGGACTTTTTCAATTTCACATTGGGGTCCAATGGAGTTGACACTGGATTCGAATCTGTCATCCCAAAACGGTTCAGTAATTCTTTGATGTATCCTCTTTGATGCATTGCTATTCCATTTTCTTTCTTCGTAAACTCTATTCCAAGGCAATATCCGACTTCTCCCAAGTCCTTCACATCAAAATGATTCGATAGTTTCTGATATATCGTATCCGCCGTACTTGGATTTTTCGAAACTACCAGGATGTCGTCAACATAAATCACAATCATTCCCAAGTCTTCCCCTTGATTTATGCGATAGACGCATGGATCGGAATTTGATGGCTTGGCTCCGAATGATATCAAAACGCTATTCAGTTTGTTATACCAACTTCTTCCGGCTTGACAAAGACCGTATAGTGATTTTTTCAATAAACAAACTTGGTTTCCTAGACGAAGTTGATTCAACATATCAGCCGCTCTCGTGATAACATTGGAGTTCAAACTTTCCGCACTGACGATCGTTTCCAGAATTTCTTTCAACATTTTCGGTGGTTCCATGAATATTTCTTCCTCGATTTCGCCATTTAGGTACGCACAAGTTACATCAAACTGTCGAAGTGACATTTTGAATTTGGTTGCCAGTGCCGCAACAAGTCGAATCGAACTTAGTCTAGCAACTGGAGCGAAAGTTTGATTGAAATGTATACGTGGTTCTTGACTAAAACCTTGGGCTACAAGTCGTGCTTTCCTTTTATCGAGTGTTCCATCAGCTCTGTACTTATTTCGTAAAACCATACGACTTCCAATTATATGTCGGTCTTTTGGACGTTCCTTGAGTTCCCAGGTATCATTTTTTATGATGGACTTAATTTCTTCCACCATAGGATGGTACCACTCGGTGTTATCAGGTCCAGACATCGCATGTTTCATTGGAATTTCTGAAATAAGTGAAATGTTTCCTTCTTCATGTTGAGTTTCCATCGCTCTATAAATCTTCCGAGGTCTTCCCCTAGAGGCCGACCTTTCAATTCTCGGTCTGCCAGGTCCTCTCCTGAGTAAAGAGTGTTGTTCATGACATATTTGGGGTTCTTCATCCTCTTGAACATTATCCTCAGGTTCTGTTTCACTAGTTTGATTCATGTCAGGTTCAGGCATGATATTTCTAACTTCAATGTCAATTGTTCGAGGTGAATTATTTACCTCATTTTCAATCGGAACAAAATCTTGATATTCATCAAGACTTGATTGATTTTTCTCAAAAAATTTCACATCTCTTGTTATGTGAATTTTCCGGTCTTCTTTCAGCCAAATTCGATATCCTTTTGATTGTTCGGAATATCCCAAGAAAATGCCTTTTTTGCATCTAGAGTCGAATTTTCCTCTACCTGGATCCTTGTTGAGACAGAAAACTCTGCAGCCGAATTCTCTAAAATGGGATACATCTGGTTTCTTTCGATTCCAAACCTCATACGGAGTTTTTTCGTTCAAACTCCTGGTAGGACACCGATTTCGGATGTAATTCGCCGTGTTGACGGCTTCGGCCCAAAATGAAGATGGTAAACCAGACTGCATGAGTAGACATCTTGCTGTATCTAGGAGTGTACGGTTTCTTCTTTCTGCAATACCGTTTTGTTCTGGGTTATACGGACAAGTAAGACGTCTTGTAATACCTCGACTACTCAGCAAATCTTCGAAATTTTTGCTTGTATATTCTGTCCCGTTATCTGATTGTATGCATTTGATTTTCTTCCTTTTCTGGTTTTCAACTAAGGTGATGAAATTCTTAGTGATATCGAGTACTTCCGTTTTGGATCTAATAAACCTCACTTCACACCATCGAGAATGATATGATATGAATGATCAATAAACTCGATGAAATATTTCGCCTTTCCAATGGAATCTATCCTCATTGGTCCACATACATCAGTATGTATCAGTTCTAGTAAGCTACTTTTTCTGATAGACGTTTTCGGGAACGGGATTTTTGACATTTTTCCGTGATGACATACGTCGCAATTGAAGTTTTCATGACATTTTTCCAATTTCATTCCGCCAATGATTTCTTTCCGTTCAGTTTTGAAAATATCTTCAATATTCAGATGTCCCAGCCGACGATGCCACAATTCAATATTTCCTTCATTTCTTTGTGAAAAGAAAGCTGATTCCTGGAAACCACGCACATAGTACAATCCTTCGATACGATCTGCAATCAATTTAATATAACCGTCGGTCCCTATTACTAGAGCAATGTCCTTCTTGAATACGACTTCAAACCCATTTTCGGCTATCTTCCCAACAGACATCAGGTTGGTACGCAAGTCTGGAACATACATAGTGTTGCTTAGGGTTATGTCTTTCGATTCTACATTAACATCGGTCATGAACGATACGGTACCTTTGGCTACTATTGTAGATGATTGGTTGTTCGCGAGTTTCAATGATTCGTTATTTATGTGAACCATTTCGGTGAAACTTTCAGTTTCTTTACATAAATGTGCCGTTGCACCACTGTCTAAGCACCATTTCGTTTCAATATCGCCAATTCGAAAATCTTCGGTGGCACATAGACACACATTTTCGGCATATTTTGCTGAATGTTCATCTATTTTGCGATTATATTTACATTCTGATGCTTTATGTCCAACTTTTCGGCATTTGTGACAACGAAATTTAAATTCTTTGTTCTTCGTATTAGCTTCCGAATGGGAATACCTTTCATAGACTTCAGGCTTTTTGTTGTATCGGCTTTGAAAAATGCTTTTTATTTGCAAACATTGCATTCTGCATTGAATTCCTAGCTTCATTTTGTCGTGCATCGTTTTCTTCAATGATTTTCACACGTAGCATATCTGGAACTGGTAATTCATCTCTGGACTCGATTGCACATCTGAAGTTTTCAAAACTGGAGGGCAAACTGTACAACAACAAAATGGACAGTAAGTCTGGATTGATTTCGACTTCCATTTCGTTCAATTTGTCAACTGCGTCAAAAAATTTGTTCAAATGATCACGAACATCGTCACCATCATTCATTCGCTGCAATGTGAGCTGTTTCAATAGTGTCGCTTTTCGAGCTGGTCCTTTCGACTGGTAAATATTTTCCAACTTCAGCCAAACTTGACGAGAAGTTGTGCATCCTTTGATTTATTTCAATTCTGACGGACTAATTGACAGAATTATATCGGATTTTGCTTTGTTATCATTCTTTATCCAATTTTGTACACTGCTCAAAGAAGCTGCGTCCCCTTCAATCAAAAATGGTTTCGATAATTCACCATTTACGTATACCATGCATCATTCTTGATCAGTAAGGCCTCCATTTGCATTTTCCAGGTATCATAATTATCTTTGCTCAGGGTTTCAATTCTGGATATATTCGCCGAATTCATATTCACAGAATCACTTATATTCTACACTATGAGAGTCTTTCAATACGTTTTTACTGGACAGGAACACTTCTCGGTTAACTTCAGTTGGTACACGAATTCTAGGCTAACAGATTTCAGATCCTGGGCCCATAACCTGTTGAGCAGAGCGTCGGGCAGAACTTTGTTGTGCAAACAACTTGTACAAATGAATGTAATTCAATGTGAATCCCAAACGTATTTATTAGTGAAAAAAAAATGAATATTAACAGTTGAAAATGTTTGACAAGACTATGACATATTTAAACATATCCATGAAAACGGTATGACTCGCATTTATCTTGAATTCATTTCAACACTGATGGAAATGGTAGTTTGGCGTAAAGACGTAAAGAAAGGATAGTAGGAATATATGCAACAAGCACATATGATCAGATAATGAATCAATCGAATAATATTGTAGATGTTCAAAGAAAACTGCTAGTCCTATACCTATATTTTTAGAGTATTTAAAATACCTGATAGAATTCAAATACTTGATAGTATTCAAATTGAATTGAATTCATAATTATCTTAAAGGAAATCAAATACATTGAAAATAATGCGCAAATAATCAACTATCACAAATATTACTTGATAGTATTGAAAGGCAAATACAAAATACCAAAATAGGGAAATATTTGAAATGCAAAAGAGTGAGAGATAATATTTTTTCGAATACTTACAGCTCTGGTTGAATGCGTTTGATAATGCATTATCTGAGGGTTGTGGTTAAATTTCAGGTGAATCAGTTAATTTAGCTTCTTCAACCCTTTCGAGGCTGATCAACTGATGTAAAATGTATATATAAGATAGATTCGTGAAAATATTGAATACACCATGATTTGTTGACTTTATACTTTTTGTCGACCAATAAGCATATGAATGAATCTTGATATGCCTTCTAGCACAACCTTTCACAGTTAAAAAAATCTAAAAATCCAGTAGTTTTGTGCGAATGTTTATAGTCCCAGGAAGCATGCCAAAAAACATGGTCCCTCCATAAAAATACTTTCAAGCAATACTTCGAGAAAGGTATGTTGTTTCCCAAAAACCCTCGGTTTGATTTTCATATCGAAGAAAGTCCCTCACAAAATTCGTCTTTGGCTTGTTCAATTTTGTAAAGCATATCAAATCCCAATGTCTTTCTTTAAGGGGAGAGTTTCTATGATTCCTTATTTTTGCTTATATAGGAATGGGGTAAACCAGAAACAAATGAAAGATGTTTGTGTAATACTTGAACAACCCTCATATATTCCATAGTGACCTAATAAAGTATGAAACATTTGTTATACAACTTTCATTTCTTTCATATTGACTAGATGCCTTGTATGGTAATATCTGGAGCTTAATGTTATAATGCAAAAAAAAACAATAACCTAGACACAGATGATGATTTCCTAACACAATATAAAATTAATCTGTAATTTACCTGTACCTAAACTTAGACATGCTGGTCTCAAACCTTCATGATAAAACTTTCTTAATACTGTGCCTAGTTTTCTTGAAATACACTCTGGTCTGTTTGAAGAATTGTGTTCAGCTTCTTGTACAGGTAGTAGCTCAGATGGAGATGACATATCACCACGTGAAAAGGTCCAAAAAAATTCTACGGGCAATTCCGACTTCTGCGTGCGTAATATCAACCAACACGCCTTTGGACGACGTGAAATTGAAATCGCTGAACAAGGTAATGTACTAGATTTAGAATTCTTTCAATATTGATCAGAACAATAATGCCTAAAAGACAGTAGAAATCGACTAGTAAAACTGGCAAGTTAACAGAAAATTCGTATAGAAACTCCCTACTACCATATCAAAGTCACAGAATATTATTAAGTTCACAAGAGAAACACAATATACAAAATATTTCCAATAGTACTTTTTTTTTTCAAAGTAAACATTTATTTCATTATAAATAGTTGTTGACGTTAGAATATAGAAAATTTTGTACTACTATAATTATCTCTACAATGTTTCGCTAAGAATGTGTTGAGAAATTTCGGAAATGTAGATTGTTTCTATTATTGTTGATTTTTGAATGATGTTCGGGGATTTCAGATTTTTTATGAAAATTCCCCTATTTTCTTCTCCCTACTACTTTTCCATTTTCAACGGGATTATCACATATGTATATGAAAATATATATTATTGAGGAAACTAGTTGATAAATTCCACATAACTGGCAATGTGCGTACCACCAAAGGATTTTTTTTTATGTTCTGGTTCCCACGAAAAGGGATATCCTGTGATGTTCAGAGAATATCGTGGGAACCAAGGGAAAGAAGGTAGGAGTTGGTGTTCTTCTTAAATTTCTGGAGGTTGTATGCCTCGGGGAACACCTCCCTAGGCAATGAGTTCCAAAGCCTCGCTGTTCGTTGGATGAACGAGTCTTTGGAAAGTGATGTTCTGCAGGTCTCCAAAGTGACCACGAAGGGGTGTGATGACTGAACTTGACGGGTTAGTCTCGAAGAGACTGCCAAAGCAGGAACGATTGTTGATATTTCAGAAGAGCATCGCCCATGAAAATATCTATAAAATAGAGACAAATCGCCAACTTTTCTACGGTGTTCCAGACAAGTGAGTGAGTTTGTAAGCGAGGCATCACCGACGAGACGAATTGCCCTTTTTTGGACAGAATCCAATAGCCTCAGGATATGTTTAGGTGCCGCGCTCCAAATATGGGAACAGTATTCCAGGACAGGTCGGATCTGTGCCTTATAGATCATAAGCAGCTGAGTGGGGGTGAAATAGCTCTTGGCACGAAACAAAAAACCAAGTTTTTGGGATGCACTTTTGGCAATGGACCTCACGTGATTTTCCCAGGAAAGGTTATTGCTGATAGTAATACCAAGCATCGATATGGATGACTTCAGTGGTATGGTTACTCCTGACAAAGTTATATTAGGCACAGTGAGATCGGCTTTCCTAGAGAAAAGACATGCTTGTGTTTTGTTTGCATTGAATTCTACCAAGCTATTAGATCCCCACTCGAGAATTGTTGCTAAGTCCATATTTATATTATTAACATTTCTTCCTCGTTCATTTCTGGTTTCACGGGCTGATATAGGGGCCCTGGAAGAGAAAGCGGTATGGAGGGTACTATCATCGGCAAAGCTGTGTACTGGACATGAAGTTGCTTTCAACAGGTCGTTGATGTGAAGTAGAAATAGTGTTGGTGCGACAATAGATCCTTGCGGAACACCAGCATTTATGAGTAGAGTGACAGATGAAACTCCATCGACCACTACATGGATGTAGCCTTAAACCCATTTCGAGGGGAAAAATATGTTTTGGTGAAATTGCAGTTAATATCTGATAAAGTATCTCACATCTAGTGACACATGTGAGTTTTTTCAAAGACAGTTTGACTGAACTTTTCGGGACCTATTGAGTGCATTCCATATACAGTGTGACCCATTTAAAATGGAACCACCCCTGTAGAATACGCCTTTTTCAATCAATCTCAAAATTTAATATCAAGCATCAAAAACTGTATCTTGACACAAATTTTCATAACTTTAGTTTCACTTCCAAGGCACTCTATGGTTTTTTTTTGTCAAAAACGGCAATAGTTTATTAGGCAATTTTTGTTTTCAAATTTGACTGCACCACTGGATTTGTAGTCGTTATAACTAAAGACCATAAAAATTTCATAAAAAAATATTGGTTAACAACGAAGTTACAACAACTTTAATTTTGGAAACAAAGTATTTGATTATAATTTTTATTTAGATTATAGACATATTTAAAATCTGGCAACACTGCCGATACAAAGTAGAACTACAGTGAAACTCTGAGTCAATAGCTCATTCCGCTCTACAGTTATAACTCCTGAAAGTATGGTAATGTGAGCAATTTTGTAATAAAAATCTTACTACGCCACTGGATTTGTAAATTATATTCCCTTAAAATCATTTATTTAAGTGTAGGTTATAAGTGTATTCGAAAATAACACAAAATTAAAAATTTATTTTCAAGTTATGCATAGCCGATAAAAACGAAATGAACAGAAACAAGTTTTAAAGTATTTATTCAACAATAAAACGCCATTAAGCAAAAACTAAAACTAAAATAAACATTAATGTAAAACTTAATATTTAAATTTTTGTGGCTTCTACATTTATCGTATCTCTTCCGAATATTTTTTACACTATTTCTTATTTGTTGAGGTGTAATTTCGGCACAAGCTTGTCGTATTCTTTGCATGAGTTCCGCTCGATTAGTTGGTCTCGTTTTGTATACTTTTTGTGTCAGAATACCCCATAGAAAAAAGTAGTATTGTTAGATCAGGCGATCTAGGTGGCCATTCAATTAAGTCACTACCTCGTCCTATGCAATGATTTGGGAACTGGTCATTTAGCCACTGTTTCCTGGAATTGTGAACGGAACAGCCGTCGAGCTGAAAATGTAAATTTACTCGTTTCGCAAGTGGAATTTCGTCTATTTCGTCCGATAATTGATTATTTAAAAATTCCAAAAAATGTTGCCCGTTCCTGTTTCCATCAAAAAAATATAAACCTATTATTCTATCTTTTACTATACAACACCAAACGTTAACTTTTTCGGAATATTGACTATTACAATTTATGACCCAGTGCGGATTTTCAGTAGCCCAATACCGAGCATTTTGCGATGATACTACATCATTCATTGGTGCTGAAAGAAGCTTCATCACTAAACATTATATGGTTCAAAAAATTTCTTGTATTCAGCCTTGTGCACACAAACAAAATTCCATACGTTTCACTTCATCACCTTCCTTTAAAGTGTGAAGAAATTTAGGTTTAAATGCTTTCATTTTGTTTCGTTTCAGACATCGCCGAATATTCTCTCTCGGTAAAGTTTAAATCCAAACTGGCGACTCGTAAGCTTCTGTTTGGGTGGTTTGTAAAATAATCTACAACGGCACGATGGTTTAAATTTCTTCTTCGGTGATTATTTTTTAAAATTTGTTTGGTTACTGCACCAGTTTCTTTAAATGTTTTGTTAATTTTGTTAACGGTGCTTCTGTCAATGGGAAGCCGATTTGGATGTCTGTGATTAAATATCGTAGCTACTTCTCTTTCACTATGATAATTGTTCCCAGAAATTCTTACAATTTCAATTCTTTCTCCTAATGATAATTGCAGAGCCATTATTTAATGCACGCAACTAACAACTATTATTTTATTTGTGATTAGATGTCAAAATCACAGCCTACTATTGATTTAGTACAATACCTATACCTATTGTATTAATTCAGCTTTCCTCAAATTATTGATACCTTCTCTAAAAGCTTGTTTTAGTTGAGTTTTGCAGAATTTAAAGGGAACAATTTTTGTCCTACTTTCTGTTTTATTATTGAATAAATAATTTTTATACTTTATAAAACTTGTTTCTGTTAATTTCCTTTTTATCGACTATGGAAGAATGTACTACTGTATAACTTAAATGAATTTTTAATTTATAACCTACACTTAAATAAATGATTTTAAGGGAATATAATTTACAAATTCAGTGGCATAGTCAGACTTTTATTACAAAATCGCTTCCACCACAAATCGCTCACATTACCATACTGTAACGTAAATAAACTTAACTTGGTTTAAATAATTTATTTCACACTTAATCTACAACTTAATTTATATTACTACGCCACTGTATAGCTCGATCATATGGGCTCGTTCAGACTGTCCCGACTCCACTTGAGGGTCGCCTATTTATTTCCGATACAGCATTCTCGATCTTTCGAATTCCGGCAGTTGGCGATCCAGCATGTTCCAATCGTTTCCAATATCGACCGTTGCTCTCCAGGGAAGAGCGACTGGATGGTTCTCGAATATCTCCGGGGATGATCTCATCGCTGTCGACGTCAACACGCGAGGCGACAGGTCCGGCCTAGGTTCGTTACATTGCCCCCTTCTTAAAGACATTTCGTCCCGAAATTTCATCCTTGGAGTGTGACGATATCTGCATGACTCCCCATATCTGCACCGTGAAGTTCGATGGAAGTAACACTCCACGGTCTTCATGATCGGTCGTGGAAGAGGGTTACAGCAAACCAAAATCCTGACGCCGCTGGATCTGAATATCGCCTCCAGCATACTTCTTATGACTCTCCAGTCCAACCCATCAATACCACAGGATAGTTTTGGAATTGCTAGATCCGCCAGATTCTGGTCCACCATAGTATCTCTTAGTTTGGTGAGACTCTTCCAGACATCTTCATAAGACGGTTTATCTTGGGAATGCCTCTTGGTGACTAGGTAGTAGATGTTTCTCTGGCCTTTCTTCAACTGTAGCACCCCACCAACTTCTGGATTCTGCTCCCGCAGTGTTTGGAGTTGACCAAATTTCTTGGAGAACACTACGGCGATGCCCCTGGACATTCGAAGATCTTCTGCACACAGTGCGCTAGTGCGTAGTCAGCAGGCACCTCGAAAAGGTCTCGTGACTCCTCTCTAGTAACCCCATGTAGAACTTTCTGCCCGTTTGAATACAAGGACATAAACTTCTCGAACGTCATATCATCCTCCGGTGGCTTGAGGGTGCGAACTTGGTCATGGTTTCCAGCGTAAGGGGCCAACCTGTTGAAATGGACGACCTTTGGTTTCCCTCGGGGTGGCTTATGGATTCGGTACACAAGGTCGTTTATCCTTTTCACGATTTTATACGGGCCTTCCCACGAGTTCCGCAACTTTGGTGATAGCCCGACGACGTTTGGGGTTGTACAGCCAAACCAGGTCATCAACCTTAAATCCTCCAGCGTCGGCCTTGATGTCATAGGTCTTCTTCATTTTATCGCTGGCACTCTGGATGTTCAACCGGACTCGTTCGTGGATGTCGTCCATTCTCTGCCGAAGTTTGCTGACGTAGTCCTCTCCCGCAGTGTCTTGTCCTGGCGGTATCCCAAACTTCAGGTCACAAGGCAGTCGCAGTTCTCGGCCCATTATAATACTAGCAGGAGTTTGACCGGTTGACTCGTGTACTGCGGATCGATAGGCCATCAGGAACAAATGAAGATACTGGTCCCAGTCTCGTTGATGGTCAGAGACAACCTTGGACAAGTGGCGGTTGATCGTCCTGTTCATCCGTTCCACCATTCCATCAGACTGCGGATGTAGGGCCGTGGTTCTTGTCTTGCGGATGTTCAGCAGTAGACATGTTTCTTGGAAAAGGTTGGATTCGAAATTTCTGCCTTGATCCGAGTGCAGCTCCATTGGAATACCGAATCGACATATCCATTCTTTCACCAAGACGTCGGCGACGGTGATGGCTTCCTGGTTGGGCAGGGCATAGGCTTCCGCCCACTTACTGAAGTAGTCCATTGCCACAAGGATGTATTTATTCCCGTGGTCGGATACGGGAAACGGGCCGGCGATGTCAATGGCGATTCTCTCGAACGGGCTGCCTACGTTGTACTGACGCATCGGGGCCTTGGGTCGTATTCGAGGTCCATTGCTAGCAGCGCATACAGCGCACTTTCTGCACCAGTCCTGGACGTCAGCTTGACAATTGGCCCAGTAAAACCGTTGCCTCACTTTCTGCAGGGTCTTCGTCACTCCCAGATGCCCTCCGGCGACTCCATCATGGATTTCCCGCAGCACTTCCTCTCTTCTGTTCCTGGGAACAATTATTTGGCGTCTGTCTTCCCCACCAATATCGGCCTCCAACACACGTTTCAGGATTCCATTGTCCAGAATGAGAGAGTTCCATTGTGCCCAATAGGACTTAACAGCCGGCGAGTAACCTGCGACTTCCTGCCATGATGGTCTTCGATTGCCCTTCTTCCAGCTGACGACTAAGCCAAGGTCGGGGTCTTTCTCTTGGTCTTTCTGGATCTTGCTGTCATTCCAGTTGTCATCCATTGCCGCGGTTCTACAAAGTGTTGCTTCTTTCTCTTCTGCTCGTCGGCAATGTGAGCAATCATCTGGACATGGTCTTCGCGACAAGGCATCTGCATTCTTATGGCTAGTTCCGGCTCGATGTTCGATCTCGAAATCGAATTCTTGGAGTCTCTCGATCCAACGTGCTACTTGACCCTCAGGATTTTTGAACTGTAAGAGCCATTTGAGAGCTGCATGGTCAGTTCTCAACAGGAATCTTCTTCCATACACGTACTTGTAGAAGTGTTCCACTCCCTTTACAACAGCTAACAGCTCTCGCCTGGTGGCACAGTAATTGCGCTCTGGTTTGCTAAGCGTCTTGCTGAAATAACCAATGACCTTCTCCTGTCCCTCTTGGATCTGAGATAGGACAGCTCCAAGTCCCACGTTGCTGGCGTCCGTATCCAAAATGAATTTCCCTTTGGGTAGGGGATAGCTCAGTATAGGTGCGTTGATCAAAGCTCCTTTCAGCTTCCTGAATGAGTCTTGACATTCTTCGGACCACTGGAACTTTGTTTGGCCTTCCGTGAGCTTGGTCAGTGGTTTAGCGATGTTGGCGAATCCCAGCACATATCGGCGATAGTATGTGCATAAACCAAGGAAACTTCGAAGTTGGTGAATGTCTTTTGGGATGGGCCAATCCTTAACAGCTTTGATCTTCTGGTCATCCACTGCTACTCCTTCCCCAGAGACAACGTGGCCGAGGTATCGTACTTCTTTTTGGAACAGATGGCATTTCTTAGGGCTCAGCTTCAATCCGGAGTTCCTCAGTCGCAGGAATACTTCCTCCAAGTTTTTCACGTGGTCCTCGAACGATCTGCCGACCACAATTATGTCGTCGAGATACACTAGACACGTGTTCCATGAGAGTCCCTTCAGCACTGTCTCCATCAATCTTTCGAATGTGGCGGGAGCATTACAGAGCCCGAATGGCATAACGGTGAACTGCCACAATCCTGAGCCGATGGTAAAAGCAGTCTTTTCTCGATCTTCCTGAGCCAGTTCTACTTGCCAATATCCACTATTCAGATCAAGGGTCGAGAAAATCGTGGAACCAGCCAACGTGTCTAGGGTGTCATCTATTCTTGGGAGAGGGTAACTGTCCTTCTTCGTGACATTATTAAGTTGGCGATAGTCTACACAAAGCGTGTCGATCCATCCTTTTCTTCACCAGTACGACTGGAGAGGACCAGGGACTGTCAGATGGTTCGATAAAGCCTTCTTTTCCCATATCGCTGACAAGTCTGGCAGACGCTGCCTTATTGGCAAGAGGAATGTCCTCTTGCTGATTGCCGGATAGGCCGAGGCACCCCAGTATCAATCTTGTGCTGGACCACATTAGTTCGACCTCCTTTTCCTTGTCCGGTATCGAAGATGTCTTGGTACTTCTTAACTAAATCTCTTAGTTTGGGCTGTTGAGCTGGTTTTATATCTTTGGAAGAGATGGCAACTAATTTTTCTAGTTCTGTGGGCAAGTTGTTGGGTTGGCTAATCGTACCTCGTACACTCCGGATCACTGAGGAAACTGGCGAGCAGTGCCCCAATATTGTTCCTTTCTTCAAGGTCACTGGAAAATAATTGACATTCATGACCCTTACGGGCACAAATTGGTCAGCACGCAACAAGGTCTTCCCTAGTGCAATCCCTCGTCCCAATTTTCTCATCATGAAGTTTGGGCTCGAACATCACCACGTTTCCACTGCTCGTACTCCCGTCCAAGCGAGCCTCCAGAATGGTTTCAGCCCTCTCAGGTACGCTTACATCTTCAGCCAACAACACACGGATCAACCCTCACTTCTCCCATGAAGCACCAGCTCTTCTCCGTTGACACGTAGGACGCCGTCTTTGAAATCAATTCAAACCCTCTGGAATTCATGATGTCCATTCCGATGATTGCATCGTCTTCGATGTCCGCTACAAGTGCCTGATGTTTCACTTTAGTGCTGCCCAAAATTATTTCAATCGGTAGCTCGCCATATACAGTAGCTGGCTCCCCTGTTGCTGTGCGTAGCTTCCAAGTTGTCGGTTCAATCCGTTCCGGTGTTCTGGCAAAGGAAGGCCCGAGAATTGTCCTAGTCGCACCTGTATCTAGCAGCATGGTGCAAGGCTCGTTATTGATGAGACCGTCTACGAAGACACCTTTGTTCTGTCGTTGAAGGATAGCGACATATGCGTTGTTAACCGAGGCTTGCCGGACACATGCCGACGATTGCCCTTCTCGTCGACCTTTTTAGTTTTCCTGCATCGGAGTCGATGAATGTTGGACATTTGCTACGCACATGTCCAATTTTGCCAATTCCGGCATCTTATCTGTCTTTTCTCAGGCAACACTTCCTTAATCACTTTCCTTATGGCAGCTTCCCAATTAGCAGGCTCCTGTGAGTCTTCCTCAATCATTCGGACTTTACTCTGGCTTTTGCAAGATTGTTTCGCTGCCTCGAATTCCAAAGCGCGTGCCAGTGCGTCTACGAGATGTGTTGGACGAGCTAGTGTCAACGCTTGTCTGGTTTCTTGGTCACGGAGTCCATCCAAGAATGCCTGAACCGCTAATCGCTCCATTACATTTTCCGGTGTGGCTGGATATGCGAGACGAACCAAGCGTGCAATGTCAGCTTCGAATTCTTGTAAGGATTCGCCCGATTTCTGGCAGCGATTTTTCAGTTGGGAGTGGTATACGTGTTCCAAATGGGCCTGGCCATATCGTAATTCTAGATGTTTAATCAGCTGATCATAGTCCTCCTGTTCTTGGGCGGTAAGAGTTTGTAGAATATTCGTCGCTTCTCCACGTAATGCAAGTGTTGGTGCTACAGCTCTTTCCCTGCATTCCATCCATTTGCTTTGGCCGCTGCTTCAAACTGTCGGCGGTAATTTTCCCATGGAGTTTTCCGTCGAATTGAGGCGGCTTCATGGAAAGCTTCCCTATTTCAGAAATGACCTTGACATCTTTTATACCCTCTTGAACTTTATCAAGTTCAAACTCAAGTCCAGCATTGCATTTTCGTTAACCATCTCTGTGGGGGGCGCACTATTAATTCGTTTTTCCAGCTTATTGATCGTTTCCTTTATTTTGTCCATTTCTGCCTCGATTCCGTCTTTGATTCCACACCACGGAGTTCTTTTTTTAAGCCTTCGGTTCCCTTTTTTTTCCAGCGATTCGCCACACCACAGAGTTCTTTTTTTAAGCCTTCTGTGTTTTCTAGGAGCTTATCTTCCAGGCTTCTTGAATTTTCTAGAAGCTTATCTTCCAGGCTTCTTGAATTTTCTTGAAGCTTCTCTTCCAGATTTCTAGAAAGCTTCTCTTCCAGATTTATAGAATTTTCTTGAAGCTTCTCTTCCAGATTTCTAGAATTTTCTTCAAGCTTCTCTTCCAGATTTCTAGAAAGCTTCTCTTCCAGATTTATAGAATTTTCTTGAAGCTTCTCTTCCAGATTTCTAGAATTTTCTTCAAGCTTCTCTTCCAAATCCTCGAATTTTGTTGCAGCTCTTCTTTCAAGGATTCTATTATCGGACTCAAATCACCTCCGGGAACTTCGAATAAAAATGTTTCGGGGTCCTCACCTTCTTGTATAAGTCCTTCTGCAAGTCTTTCCTGGAGTACTTGCTTTTTACCCGTTGTTTCCAGTTCCCTTTCCTCCAATTCCTGTTTCAATTCCGCTACCTTCAAATCCGCAAGGCGCACTTTTCTTGAACACATTTTGTCTTTGACGAGGTATCAGTCTGTTTCACACGAAAAGTTTATCAGTTTGTTAAAATTCACTTCGCGAATTCTATTCCACGGGCCACCAGTCTATTGTCTGTTTCACGCGAAGAGTGTATCAGTTTATATTCCCACGCACAATTGTCCACTTCGCGAAAACCGGGCCGCTGTCTATTTTGGGCGTACAAAAAGGTCTATCAATTCATTTTTCTGACTATCCACTCCACGATCACTTGTTTATTTTCAAAATCTCACTTCCGACACCAATTGTAACGTAAATAAACTTAACTTGGTTTAAATAATTTATTTCACACTTAATCTACAACTTAATTTATATTACTACGCCACTGTATAGCTCGATCATATGGGCTCGTTCAGACTGTCCCGACTCCACTTGAGGGTCGCCTATTTATTTCCGATACAGCATTCTCGATCTTTCGAATTCCGGCAGTTGGCGATCCAGCATGTTCCAATCGTTTCCAATATCGACCGTTGCTCTCCAGGGAAGAGCGACTGGATGGTTCTCGAATATCTCCGGGGATGATCTCATCGCTGTCGACGGCAACACGCGAGGCGACAGGTCCGGCCTAGGTTCGTTACAATACTTTCAGGAGTTATAACTGTAAGACGGAATGAGCTATTGACTTCGGATTTTCACTGTACAAGTTCACTGGTGTTCTACTTTGTATCGGGAGTGTTGCCAGATTTTAAATATGTCTATAATCTAAATAAAAATTATAATCAAATACTTTGTTCCCAAAATTAAAGTTGTTGTAACTTCGTTGTTAACCAATATTTCTTCATGAAATTTAGATGGTTCTTATTTATAACGACTACAAATCCAGTGGTGTAGTCAAATTTGAAAACAAAAATTGCCAATAAACTTTTGCCGTTTTTGAAAAAAAAAAACATAGGATGCTTTGGAAATGAAAGTAAGGTTATGAAAATTTGTGTCAAGATACAGTTTTTGATGCTTAATATAAAAAAAAATTGAGATTGATTGAAAAATGCGTATTCTACAGGGGTGGTTCCATTTTAAATGGGTCACACTGTATATCATTTTTCTCTCATAATGGTAGCAACATTCTGTCTTTTCTGTAATTTTTTACATAATTGCCTATAATACTGAATGCAGAAAATAAGTTTTTTTTTTACCGAAAAACTATAGCATACGCCTCCATAATATGTCCTCGTAGTACTAATGAATTTTTTAGTAGATGATGAACTAATAAATAAATTTTAAGCATAGATTGATTGAAAATTGCTTTCATAACCTCGCT
Organism: Gonioctena quinquepunctata; assembly: GCA_018342105.1. NCBI lineage: Eukaryota > Metazoa > Arthropoda > Insecta > Coleoptera > Chrysomelidae > Gonioctena > Gonioctena quinquepunctata. The sequence goes on from JAFIRS010000169.1 coordinate 196,023, forward strand.
ATTTTTATGTTTTACAATTTTTTTTTATATTTAATATTGATTATTATATATTTTTAGTGGTCTATTACAAGAAAACCTTTTTTTTTACATAATCAACATGGTTCACAAAATTCATAACAATTTGATATTATCTAAATCTAGGATTACTTTTATCACCGGTATATCGACAAATGAATTAATCATACAATGATAGAAATTCTCGGATTACCGATATGTGTTCAAATTATGTGAATATTTTCAGAAATGCCTGGGATCATGGCTTTACGAAAAAGAGCATCTGATGACAAGCCTTTGAAGAATGCTAAGATCGTAGGATGTACTCATATAAATGCTCAAACGGCAGTTTTGATCGAAACATTGGCCGCTCTAGGTGCTAGTTTGAGATGGGCAGCATGCAATATTTATTCCACACAGGTTTGTTGGTTCCTAAAAACTATTTTGAATGCTCATGTTATGTTCCTTTACCAACAAAGAGATACACAGGGTGTATCCTAACACACTACTCCTTTGAAATAAATAAGAAATATAATGAGATAAACAAATATATTTATTTCCTTCAGGTTTGGTACTGTTGGAACGTTTAAACTGCCATGCCACCACTCTCGGTCTTTCATAACATATTTATATTTCAGTTTACCTTGCAAGCGAGAAGCTAGGTCAGTGTATTAGTAATCCATACAGTGTTTTTATTTCTTGACCCAAACCTGAATGCGATTTTCTTAAAAATACTATTCTGAATGATTTGTGAAAAGTGCTTTGAAATTGTGTTTATGGTTTAATCTAAATAGCTTGTATAATAACCTATAAAGTAGATACGTCAGAGGTTGGATTTTTTACTTGTAAGAACCATATTTGATAGAGCCTATTTGTTTCTAAATGGCGAAAAAATGGTCAGACAACATTCACTGTTCTCGTCGCCAGTTGTTATACCATGCGGTCCATAGGTATGGAATTAATTCATATTTAGGGTTATTATGTATTTGTTTGAAAAAACCTGAAATAGGTCGATTTCTATTGTCAATTTACAGTATGAAAATATTACCCCCTTCTTGCACCCCCTCTGAATTATGAGTACCCCCTCAAAAATTTTAAATGACAAGGGGGGTCGTGTGGCACCTTGTTCGAAAGGGATTTTTATTATCTGTTCAGCAATATTAGGTTTTTCAAATTTGGTGCAGTCATAACTGAGAAAATGTATTTTGAAAATGTCAAATTTTTATATTTTACGTAGAATGGAGGAAATAATGTCACATAATATTTTAGGAAGTATTTTTCAATTTATTTTACAGTTAAATTAAATGTTCAAAATGACCATCATTCACTTCTTGACAATAAGCAAGTCGATCTTGGAATTCTCGTACAACATTTTGTAGAACCTTAGGGGTTATGTTGTTTATTTCTTCCGTTATCCTAACGTTTAAATCTGCAATCTATTGATATATTCTTTTGATTTTAAATAACCCCATAAGAAATAATCAGGTATTTTCTTATCTGTTTTGCTAAACGTCAGGAAAAAGTCGTTCAAGACACCAAAAAATTATTCACAGAACCCACATAAATAATGTAATGTCAGTCTAGTAGACTACTGTTATTTTTATATTTATAAGTTGCTGACACACGTCAGTGTATTGAAAAATATGTGTGTGTGTATTTAATTCAACTATGGCTCATTTATCCGAATCTCAAAGAATAGACATTTTAATTGTGATTGCATGCGGTAATAAAACAAGAACTCTAAAGAAAGTTTGTGAAATGTTTAATAATAAATACCCTGGTCAACACGTCTCACAGTCTACAGTTAGTTAGGTCGAAATGTTAAATTGGATGAGGAAAAGAAGTTAGATGTACTGTTAGCGATTGAGGACAATCCGCATAGGACAAGTAGACAACTGATGATGGACAGAATGGAAGCAGATTTGCAGTTCATTAACATAATTGTTTTTTCTGATGAAGCTACTTTTTATTTAACGGTTAATAGACAAAACCGTAGATATTGGAGCAGGGAAAATCCTCATTATGTGTGAGGCTCACACACAATACCCCAAAAAAGGTAACGTTTGGGCTGGTATTATAACAACAAAATTATTGGCCCTTATTTTTTTGGAGGCACAGTTAATGGTGAGGTTTATCTAGATTTTTTTATGAACTTTTTACAGCCTACATTAAAAAGACTTTTTCCTGATGTTAGTAATCCAAATGCAATAGATAGATCAATTTGGTACCAACAAGACGGAGCTCCACAGCATTACAAACGTATTGTGAGAGATTATTCGAACGAAGTTTTTCCCAATAGGTGGATTGGAAGACGTGGAACGATTGAATGGCCGCCTAGATCCCCCGATTTGACTCCTCGATTACTTCTTATGGGGTTATTTAAAATCAAAAGTATATTTCGATAGACCAGTCAATATTACAGATTTAAAAGTTGGGATGATGGGAAAAATTAACAACATTACCCCTGAGGTCAAAATGTTGTACGAGAATTCCAAGATCGAGTTGCTTATTGTCAAGAAGTGAATGGTGGTCATTTTGAACATTTAATTTAATTGTAAAATAAATTGAAAAATACTTCCTAAACATTATGTGACATTATTTCCTTCATTCTACGTAAAGTTTCAATTTTACATTTTCAAAATAAATTGACAATAGAAGTCGACCTGTTTCAGGTTTTAACGCTAAAAATGAATTCATTCCATACCAATGGACCGTACTGTATATGCACATTTAATATGAAATGAAATGCTTATCGATGTAAACAAATAGTTATTTGAGAATATTCTTGTGTTCTCTTGTCATTCAGAAACGAATAACTGTTTTCATACATGGTGAAGAATTTATGTTTTTGCAGAGGTACAATTTTAAAGACAAGACGGTGCAAAAAAAACATGAAGTAGATCGATAATTATCTCAACCAAAACTGTAAGAGCTTTGAGAAAATGGTAAACATAGATGATTACCATTTGGGTATGACTTTCTATTTTTATGATGATGGTAATTAGGGAAATATACATACATGGAAGTGTCAGAATAGATAACCCAATAAATATATTTATTTACATACATGTTAATCAACATGTTGTTTGAATTTGGATATAATTAACTCAAAGAGCATTCTAAGTTGCAACAAATTAACACTTTCACTAAATAATATGAGAAAAGGTGGCATAGTGGGAGGTATTGTAATCCCCTATTGGGGGTTTCTTTGAAAGGGTGTCAGCAAAATGTGTTTTGTTTGCTTTAATATCGTGCTTCCACCAAATTTTTCTCAATTTCTGATTTTTCATATTAGATAAAATATTTTACAACGTGAAATAACTGTGTTAATTTTGTTTACATGACAAACCATGATCAAAATAGTATTTTTAAATTATGAAAACGATTTAAGGTTGTTTCTTCGCATACTCATAGAATTTCCTTATACCCCCAATAAGTTGGCTAATTGGCAAAGTTATCTTCATCACTCAGCAAGAGAAAAAGAAACAATATTTTTCATTCTCATAAAATGCATAAAAATATTTTTTTAACTATATCCTTTCAGAATGAGGTAGCTGCTGCACTAGCTGAAGCTGGTTATTCTGTTTTTGCTTGGCGTGGCGAAACAGAAGAAGATTTTTGGTGGTGTATTGATAAGTGTGTCAATGCTGAAAACTGGCAACCCAACATGATTTTGGATGATGGGGGAGATGCTACACATCTCATGTTGAAAAAATACCCTACAATGTTCAAGCTAATCAAAGGTTCGATATTGATTATTTATTAACAAAAATGAAACATTTTTCAACATCTATTTCATTTCAGGAATAGTTGAAGAAAGTGTAACTGGCGTCCATAGGCTATATCAACTGTCTAAAGGTGGTAAACTTACCGTCCCAGCTATGAATGTCAACGATTCAGTTACTAAGACTAAATATGATAATTTATACAGTTGCCGTGAATCTATCATTGACAGGTAAGAAATTATATTTTTCTTCGGATGAAAAGTTTTTTCTTCTGATTATTTCACAATAATTCCAATTTCTTGCCTCTGGATGGATGAAAGAAAAAGTAACACATGATGAAAATAAATATACTGAGAGTATGTCAATTTTTCTCTTAAGAAGTACTTTACCAGAGAAGTCTTGACCAAAGAATCTCTTTAATAGTGCATGCATGATCCATCTTATTGATTCCACTTTGAATGTGGTGGTCAAATTTATAAATAAATTCATTGCTACTGGAGAATTTCCTTCAAATAGCTCTTGTTATTCAACTATTCAAAGGTAGTAATTTACAAGATAAGAGTAATTTCAAACCAATTCAGCTATTCTTATCAAAACAATGGAAAAATTTGTGAAAAAGGTGTTACAAGTTTTTTGTATGCATATAAAATATTAGGTAATTGACAATTTGGTTTTCATAATTCAAAAATTACAATTTATGCCATTTTTACATTTCTTCGGCACCAATCTTAACAGTGAGGGATCTGTAGCTGCAACTTTTCCAAATATTTTGATTGTGTAAATCATGTACTCAAAAAAGCACTGTTATGGCTTCAAAGGCGTTTGTATTAACTGGTTTAGGTTAATATAAGCGATAGAAAACAGCTAGTATTCTCTTTCAGCTTCTATTGTGTTAATTTGATCCTAAACCAACATATTTCAGAAGAAAGAAACACTGAATTTTCACGTTGATAAAAGAAGACTTATTTTTTAATTTTTTATTCTCATTTTATGAGTAAGTTTTATTGTGAAATATTTATTTTTTCACATAACATGAGAAAGCCAAAAATGTTCCTCCTCCTCTGCTGTTGGTCCTCTTGCATGGATCGATGAGTTATGCTTTTCAAATGTTTTTTTCCAGTTTGAAGCGTTCTACAGATGTTATGTTCGGTGGCAAGCAAGTTGTTATATGTGGCTACGGAGAAGTAGGAAAGGGTTGTTCTCAAGCCCTGAAAGGATTTGGTTGTGTTGTTTATGTTACAGAAATTGACCCAATCTGTGCTTTACAAGCGAGGTAATTTTTATTTTTTCACCTTTGACAAGGCATTTCAGCAATTTTTTTTCAGTATGGATGGTTATCGTGTTGTGAAGTTGAATGAAGTAATACGTAATGTAGATATTGTAATAACAGCAACAGGTAACAAGAACGTTGTAACGAGAGAACACATGGACAAAATGAAAAATGGATGCATTGTTTGTAATATGGGACATTCAAACACAGAAATCGATATTGTAAGTTTATTCCTTAACTGTGAACTTTTTAGCCCATCATTATAAATATCATTAAGTATAAACAAAAGAATTATAATGAAGATATAATGAGGTTAGTTGTGAATGAATACCATAGCATAGAGAATTAGTTTATATTATTACATTGTAAAATATTTCTTGTGCAGTTTTTGCAACTGTCATATTTTACTCTGAATTACCATATACAGGGTGTAATCTAACTTTTTGCACACTAACAGTTGATAAGTCCATCAAAAAATTAAAAAATAAATCCTTTGAAATATCTACGATAATTCCTTAATAAGCCAGAAAAAAAATTATAAAAAATATGTATTGCTGTTTCGCGGTTCCCAAAATTTGAACAAATTTGACAATTTTTTTTTTTTATATTTTCTTTTCGAATTTTCAACCACTGTAATTCGTTATAAAATGGCATTATACACCCGTCAATCACGGGTGTGCAAGAAGTTAGATTACACCCTGTATGTATTAATCCAGCAAATACCTTTTGGAGATGTCCCCCTGGGTGAGGTACCATTGTGATATTACTCTTGTTACATCGCTGGGATGTACAACAGATATGTCACTGTAGGATGTAAATATTGAGAAGTCCAGAAGATTTAACTTCTGTTGCTATGTTATAACCGGATGGCGCATGTGCTAAATATGGAGTCGATTTGCTGGAGCACTTGATACCGTATTCTCATTAGATGTCAATAAGTCTTTATGTGGTCATTGTGAAGGGATGTAGAAATATTTTTCTAAAATAAAAAAAATTATTGAAAATTTGTGTTTGTGTGAATGATTCAAGTGTATCGTTTATTGGTGAATTTGTTAGATAATATTTTAGTTGATGTCAGGTGTGTATTTCACTGCAACAAATCTGTTAGGTACATAGCAAAATTTGTCGCAGTTATGTCGTAAGGATGAATCAAGATTGGGAAGAAATAATGCTGTGACATCTCTGTTACCTGAAATGTACATGTTCACATTGTGACTCAACAGGGACATATCTGAGATGTAATTGTATTTGCTGAGAACCGTATTCAATAGATATGTACACAATACATTCAATATAATATTCAATCATTATAAATGTCATTTGAGACTACACTTTGAAATGTAGAACAATTTATCCGGTTGTGAAACAAATTTTGTTTATTGTATGATATTTCGTAGTCACGTGTCTGTGTATATGTACTCGTATTTAGACTAGGTTGATGAGTTTTATACATTGTATTCCTGTCTGAACTTGTATTCTGATAAATCAATCAAACACTTTTACTCCACTTGATGAAAATTGTTTGTTATTATATGAATAAGAGCTACATTTGTTCTTTGTCTTAACCTTCATATTTTGTTCCAGAATAGCTTAAGAACCCCTGACCTGACATGGGAAAAAGTCAGATCCCAAGTGGATCATGTCATATGGCCTGATGGCAAGAGGATTATTCTTCTAGCAGAAGGTCGTCTAGTCAACCTAAGTTGTTCAAGTTTGCCTTCATTTGTTGTTTCTATCACATCAGCTACTCAAGCACTAGCTTTAATTGAACTATTCAATGCCCCCACTGGAAGGTACAAATCCGATGTGTATCTGCTCCCGAAAAAAATGGGTAAGTAATTTAAATTTTTAAGAACAATAAAGAAACAAAAAATATCCAACATTGCAATATAATATATAAAAAGAATATATGCACAAAACACTTGGACATTTCTGTCAAGGTACCAATTAGGTTATGTTTTACCCACAGAATGAAAAAATAGAAATAAAATATGTATATTCATTCCAGATTAAAACAAAATCATAATTTTTCAGGAATATTCTACCAATTATATGTTGAAAAAAAAAGTATTGAAAATGTCCTCGGCCAGGGACGAAACGTCTTCGAAAATGAATTAATAAAAAACCCAAGACAAGAAAATTCCTCCCCCTAAATATCCATGAAATCAAACAGAAACTATATATATACTGGACATTTTATTACGTCCTCTATTTTGATGCAAGTTGCTTTTTTTCTAAGGCATACTCCACTAGTGGAATATAGTGTTGTTGGCATGGATCCCTCAGGGTTCAATTATAGGACCCCTAATATACCTTTTTTATGTGAATAATTTCTCAGGCAATATAAATAGTACGAAATCAATCTTTCATGTTGATGACACTACCGTCTTTCACTTCTACTGTGATTCGAAAAACTCGAAAACTAAACAAAAATAGTCTCAATTTGAACACTCTTATAACTGTATAACAGATGTCCATATAGGGAAGAAAGCTATATAAGCAGTAACTTCACAGTCAAGTAGCAATAATATTTTAATCCTTCATTATGGTTTGGTTTTGTTGTGGAATGTCAATTTGTTTATTCATCAATTTTTTTTTTCTAGATGAATATGTAGCAAGTTTACATCTTCCCACTTTTGATGCCCATTTGACGGAACTATCTGATGAGCAGGCTAAGTACATGGGGTTGAATAAAGCAGGTCCATTCAAGCCTAATTATTATAGGTAAAGTTATTTGTACTCTTTGTTACATTTTTTTATGAAAAGGTTACCATTTATGCTATTATCTTTTTATAGTTTTAAGTAATTTCGCAATTATTTCACCAATTTTAAAATATATTCAAACGAATGATTTTTTTTTTGTTTCAAGCAGTTGAGTTGATGGCAGATGATGGCAAATAATGATTGAGAGGACAAATATCACTAACAATTTTTTTTATAATATTTTATAAAAACATTTTTGAAGTATTTGTATGAAATCTCATCTAACTAATATTCACAGAAAATCTACTGTTGTTTAGCTTTAATTGAAATTTTTGTTTTGTTTGGATCACTCATTATATCAGAAGGTATCAAAAAAGTAAGATCAAGGATGAGTGCAAAATAAAAACGTGTTGAATAATGAGTAAAGCTAAGGGCACAAATTATCTCATATCAGACAGCCAAGCAGCCCTAAAAGCTCTAAATTTACGCAATTGTGAGTGAAAACTTTCCCTAAGGCAACTAACTGGAAAAAAACAGGTTACTTTGATGTGGGTGCCAGGTAACAAAGGAATCAAAGGCAATGAGGAAGCAGAATGCCTGCCAAAAAAGGAGCAAACACTCAATTTCAAGGCCAAGAGAACCCTTCTGAGGACTCACATTAAGAAAGAGTTTTGACGCTGGGGGAAGTTCATCAAATCAAAACTCATTGTAATATAAGGTTCCAGGACAAAGACAAGCAAAAAGGCTTCTGAGTCCATCGCCAAAGAAAGCAAAACATATTCTTGACTTTGATAACAAAGACTTGTACCTGGTAACAGGACTACTCACCGGTTATTGTCCTTTAAGACACCATCTCAAAGAAATGGAGAGATCAGACAGTGAAATGTACCGTTACTACGAAAATCCTCCTGAAACTGCAGAACACCTTGCTTTGCAACTGCCAAGCGCTATTCTGCAAAAGGCTTTAGTTCCTCGAAGGGGTTTTTTTCACGCTCTCCGATATTAGGAACTTAGTTCCCAGGAAACTAATACACTTCGTAAGGAGTCTCGGAATCCCGGTCTCGGATAGATAAAGATAAATGTACAAAAGATCGAGATACTGACAGGCCAAAGAGCACCCTATAATCTACAAGGTATACAAGTGTTATATTTGTTGAGCATATCAACCGCTTGATTTTCTCCTGACTGGAGATGATCAGGTATACAAATGGGACTGGATATGATAATATACGATGCCTCACCTCAGGAGGTGTTAAGAAGTGTTATACTCTTTTATATCCCAAGGGTTTCAATCGGAGAAATATCCGCTCACGAACTCAGATATTAGGAACTTAGTAACGAGGATACTAATACACTTCACAAAGAGTTTTGGATTCCCAAGCCAAGCCTTGAATAGATAAAAGGTAATGTAGAAAAGATCTTATAGGTCGACGTACTGAGAAGCAGAACAGCCTTTTTGACCCTCCTATAATCTACATCTACCCATTTGTTTCTTATGAACTGGGAAAATTAAAATAACATAATTCTTGTCTTATTCATGTGGCTAAGGAGGGGCGATGGGCTTCAAGCCACCCTCTTGTCGAAAGAGAAAAGCACTCTGTTTGTTTTTCTTATTTTGGACGAGTCAAAACCAACATTATTTAAAATGATCTAAAATGCAGGAATGTGGGTGGTTAGGTCAATTCTGTTTAATCGTTAGTGTCTACAACTCATTTTAAACACTATTATTTTTCCTTTATTACCTAGAGTTCTATCATTATACTCTTCTTCATATTTTTTGTGAACTAACACTGAACGGTAACCCACCTCTTTTTTTAATGTGAGCCACCAAGATCAGAAATTTCATCAAACATTTTTTTTTCAGGTATTAGGATTCGCCAGATGTTAGTAAGTCAATGTTATAGTTGTTGCAGGTTAGTTTTTAAAGTATTATCACACTAGAGAGTCATGGAAAAAATATTGTTGAAGTTTTTTAAATAGAAGACTCTGACATTTTGATAAATCAGAATAACATACACCAAACAAGTAATCGAAGCCATTTATTATTCCCAGGGATGTCCATATTTTGATCATTTGTATTTGAAGTGCAGTTGCGAATATAGAGGTTATAGGTATAGCTTCCTGATATGAAAATTCGATTTGTTAGCAGCTGTTCTAATAGTCATAATTTTTAGGTGAAGGTGATTTTTTGGCTAGGTTTTCCTTGGGTTCCTTCTGTTCATGATTCTTGACTCCCCAAAAGTGTGCAAGAAATGGAAAATATTTTAAGTTGATTCCTTACAAATTTTCATTTTTGATAAAAGTTTGTGCCTGATGTATAACCATTAATTAAGTAATTAAATATATCGTGGTGTTAACAAGAGGAAGAAAATGGAAATTCTTTGAAAAACTTTTTGTGATAAAGATATTCAGTTTTTGTATATACGAAAAAATGTCATTCGAAAAACATTATTATGGAAGAGATATTATGACAAAATTACACTTTTTGTCTGAGATTTGAATCATTTTGTTAAATATATGTTCAGTATATGTTTGTACATTCCCAGAGTACCATCAAAATCTATCACATGAGGATTTCAGTGATTCTGTTAAAAAACTAATTTTCTAATCAATCACATCTTAATTTTTCACCATATTTTTTACATTTTCATCTCTCCAACAGTGATCTGTCATCAACCTTGATACTGGTGTAAGTTATTCTCAATATCTTGGTGGAACCTCTCACCTAGTTCTTACTACACAAATATTATTTGGGAAATAGTCTAAATGAGAGAATGGTAATTGAATTTTTATGCCCATGTTACACTCCAGGTTTTTGGAACACTTCTTAACAACTTTCAGAAATATAAATTACGATAAGAGCTGTTGTTATTTGACCTATGTTGTTTAATTGTCCCTGAAAATGATTTGTTCTTTGACAGGGAATGTAGAACACACCATGTAGATCAAAAACGTTAATTTTTTTCCAAAGTCACACGTTTTTCTAATAATTTAACATGAAAATGTATATCAAAGACACTGATAACTGGCAACCCGGCACTCAATGATGTCGCAGATCGCTGTCAAGCCAAATGCCGGCATAGTTGAACTACTTGAAAATAAGTGTTCATTCAGTATTCACATAAATAGAGGACATTTTGATTATTTTTTGTAAAAGTTCAGTGATATTGTCCATTTATTCGTGTATACAAGCCATACTTTTATTTCAACAAGCTAAACATAAGTTTCTGTTTTCAATTTACATTTTCTTACTGATGACATATTTCTTTATTAAGGTATTAAATCGCTAACCTCCTTTTCTTATAATTTCTGGGACATACATTTTCACTAAAATAAACTAATCCAAGCAGTTCCTACCCTTGTATTTCAATAATAATCCCAGCATCCCTGGAACATTTGCCAAAAATATTAACTGGCATTCAGCCTTAGTTATTACGAGCCCATCAGGAGTTTTAAATGAAGCACAAACTTTCATCAAGAGTAAATGCTATATGAAAACAGAGAATTTAGTTCTATTCTGTACCTAAATGTAGTCCAAATACTTTGAGTATTTCACCTATGCAAAAGACATCTTTTGGTGGCTAGCCCCACATCACATTATCCCAATAGTTAGAAACTTGTTGCTAAGATTGTTCAATATGCTGCTTAGTGAATTTTTAATCCAAACAGTAAGATTTTTTGAATTGAAGTACTTTTCCCAAACAGGTGTTTTTATTTCCAATTTTTTTAATTGACAAAATAATGAAATGATATCTGATATCTTATTGAATGACAATGATTTACCATTGACAAGCAGAGTTATTTTGTGACAGGGCCTCAACATAACACCAAGGAAGTTTCCTGTTCAATTCACTATAGGTTTTATAAATGTATAAGGTTACAATTACATCAGCTTAATAAATGTATTTTTATTATTAACTGATTATACATCTTCATTCAACAAAGTAACTTTCTGCTTGGAACATATCTCAAGGAATGAACGCTGGACGTCCCTTGCTACACGAGACGGACAATAAGCAGTATGGTATCCCCTCTACCCGTATTAATTATTTTCTAAGATTTCTAGAAAACCCCGTGAAACTGATTCGATATTGTTTAGAATAATTATAATTACATACGTATTGTGGGAGGTACCATATTGTATATCTACCTGTTCGTCCTTGTCACCACTGATCACAAATTCAAATACATTGTCTTGGTGCGTTATAAGATTCTGCAAATTGACATTGATTCAATTGAAATAAAAGATGCTTATATGGTTATGTAAAACATCTTTTGGAATGAAAACTATTGTAATTTTTATTTTTGTGATAAAAAGTAATACTTCCAGGTAGTATTATAGGGATTAAAAAAAGTATGAGATCGAATATTTCAGCTGGAAAATTGCTTTCAATGAATTTTCGCCCTGTACGGTTGGAAAAGTACATAATCTAAATGTATTTTTAGTACTGAAATAATCAGTATTTATTGGTATATTTTAACCTTATACTTATTTGTTGTAGATTTTTTCTTTATTTCTCAAAAACTCAAAAAATAAATGTTTAGTCCCGAAATAATCAGTATTTGTATATTTTAATCTTGTATTTATTTGTTGTAGATTTATTTTATATTTCTCTTGAAAACTCAAATAATACTTGTTGGTGTACATTTTTCTTCGATTCACATGTCTTGTTCCATGTGAATTATATAATTTTTTTAACTTTCCTACATATATAGTTAGGAGAGGAATATTTGAATAAAATAATTAGGAAATTTGTGTATTTTAATGTTATCCTCTCATCAGATTAAGAACAAAAACGTTAGCAACGACTCTGTTGATTATACAGTTTGAGAGTGTGGAATCATTGAAAATAATATTTAGAAAGGATTTTTCAACTATGATGATTCATTCAGAGTCACCACTATCGACGACATAACCTTAGCCTTACCACATCAGAGTTGAGATTCGACTTCCGGCCATCGTGAGAGACAGAGGTCGACTACGTTTTAAGAAAGTCGAGTAAATGTGAGTTATTGTACAGCCGTTCAATGTGCATCGCAAAGTTATTTAATTGTTGTTAAAGTTTTTGTGGTATCACACTTAGAGTGAGACAATCCAGTTGGCCCATATAGATATTGTCACAGATAGGAAGCTCCGCCCCTTTCCTTTGATGTTTGGTTTGCCGCTTCATTGACCTCAGACCTTTAACTTGAGATAGGCACAGTTGCCAGTTCCAAATTATGTTTCATTTGGAATTAGGACAACACTGCCAACATAAGTGGTAAGGTCGAAAAAATAAATGAATAATTGATAGATTTGCTTTTGAAATCGTTTGTATTGTTGAATGCTTGAGTTTTAAGTTGTGTTATGTAGAATAATATCGTTTATTTCTTCGAATTTCTTAGTTAATTTTGAGATTTTGTGAAATTGGCAATTCCGGGCCATAAATACGTCATCATTCAAAATGGAGGTCTCGCCATAATCCCTTCAGTTGTATATTTAAAATAACCTTCATGAAGGTCAAGAAGCCCTTCATTATTCTGACAGTTCTTCCGGGCATTTAACTTGAGATAGGAATTCTGTGAGCAACATTCGACGAATGAGCATCATATCGGCGAACTGCAAAACAGGTGTGCAAATAACCATTTTTGCTTTTGTTGAATATTTTTTGTTGTATTTCAAAAATACCCTATAATAACCATTCCCCCATCGTAGATTATTAAAATAGTTTAAATCGGGTTGGTCAAGGTCAACATTTCTAAAATAAAAAAAATCCGGGTTGCACTCAGGGAGTGCCGACAGAAGTGAAAATGTATTTTGGCGCGTTAGACATTTTTTAGATGGGTACTAGGGTTATTGGGTTATGAATTGCATTTTATTTATGAATTGTATTGTATTAATTATTAGAAACGTTAAAATACATTTAATATTCTTTTATGAATCATCGTTAACAATTTCGACAACTCTTGTATCATCATCATTACCATTAACATTATTACAATCTAAAATAGAAACTATAGGTTCATGGTAACTAAAATAGGAAATAAACAATTTTGATTCGAAGTTATTTAAATATCTCGTGAATACCGCATCAATTGTACTTTTATATCTCGTTGTGCTAATATTGCGTTGATTGGACATGGTAAAATCAAATTCTCTATTCACACATTCAATTTATTTATCTAGACGCGTTCGCGGTCTGCTATATGTACATGCATATATGCACACATATAGCTAATAAATGCTACCGCTACAAGCAGTCTTCACTTCAAGCATCTATGCACACACTATAGCTGCGTCTCACTCATTACAGTGTCGCGTCCCCTTACGGTGGGAATAGTGTGGACAATACAATGAAGTCTGAATCGGGAAATAGTCTAGGTAATAATAAAGAACAAACATTATACGAGGAGGGAGATATTGGACCATATAGGGTGATAGTAGAAATGACTAAAGAATCGGGAAAAGACAGGAAGATATTCGCATTTAAAAATCGCAAAAGAGGTATGCGATTTGAAAATTGGAAATATTAATAAAATCAAAATTAAAGTAAAAAATAGGGTAGGAATAGAATTTAATAATAAAAAAAGTGCAAACGAAATGATAATTGAAAAAAAATTAAATGAACAAAATTATTCAGTATATATTCCTTTTAATAATGTTACATGTAGAGCAATAATAAAAGGTATAACTACTCATTTCAATGAAAATTCTATCAAACAGATGATTAAAAGCCCTTATAAAGTATTACAAGTCAAACGCATGGATAGAAGAATAGTACAAGATGGTAAGACGGAATACGTTCGTTCCGTCCTCTACAATTCTAGTTACTTTCAGAGGTACAATTTCCAAGATATGTAGAAATTTGTTATTTGACGTATGTAACGACTCTGTATATTCCTCCAGTAACCCAGTGCTATAATTGTTCATTATATGGGCATGTAAAAAAATTCTGTAAAGGAAATCAAAAATGTTTATCGTGTACAGGAACACATAGTGATAAGGAGGAATACATGAATTGTACTAAAATAAATTGTTTGTTCTGTAAGAGTCAGGAACATAAGTCAAATAACAAAGAATGTGTAGAATATGAAAGACAAAAAAATATTATAGAAAAAATGACTTTTGAAAACATATCTTAATATGAGGCCGCACAGCATTTTCCGAAAGAAAATACTGGCTACATACAACAAGGAAAGGAATTTCCAGAACTGAGAAATAGATATGCAATGAATATAATATTTTAATAGAACAAAGACAAGAAGTATATACTATGAATAATAACAAAAATAAACGAACTTATTCACAAAGTGTAGGGATAACAAAGAATAGGAAAATAGAAATAGGCAAGGATATGATAAACAAGGGCATAATTAATTAAATGAATAAGATAAAAATTATAGAGAAAAAATGGTAACTATAGAGGAAGAAGAAAAAAAGACGTTAAAACAATTATATGAGAACATAGCAATTTTACCCAATAGGACCATAAAAAGACTAGTAGACATGCTCAAAACCAATTATGAAATACCAAACAACAGAATTTTATTAATTTCGGGGTCCGAATGGACTCTAAATATATGAAAATTATCCAATGGAATATTCGAAGTGTAAATGCAAATCGTCATTATTTAATTAAAATAATAGAAGAACAATCTCCACATGTGATATTGTTAAATGAAACTTAGCTAAAAAAAGAACATAACTTCAAAATTAAAAATTATGATAGTATTAGGGAAGCTGGGTATGGGGGGATAGCCACTCTTATCCGGAAAGACTGCTTATACAAAAGAATTAAATTAAATGTCCTCCTCATGGATATATGAGGAGGACATTTGTCAAACAATCATAATAGAGGTGAAAAAAATTGAAATAATAAACATGTATAATCCCCCAAACAATAGACTAAATTTGGACATGTTTAACTCCTTACATTCACAGATCCAAGACAACATAATATGGATGGGGGGCTTAAATGCACATCACCCATTATGGGGAAGCTCAAACAGGAACTATAATGGTAATATTTTATATTCAATGTTGGAAAATGAAGATTTCGTTATTCTGAATTCAGGGGAAAGTACGCGTTTTATTAACCCTAATGAAAATATTAGTCCGTTAGACATATGCTTAGTGTCAAATAATTTGGCTAACATAAGCAGATGGGAGATATTAAGTGTTAATGGAAATAGTGATAATTATCCTACCATGTGTGAAATAAATAACATAATAATAAGAATTCTAAAAAAAGTGCTTTTGCCAAAGGGGACTGGACAAAGTACAGTATGGCATTGAAATGAAAAGATTTAACAATTACAAACTATGAAGAGCTTATAAATATAATGAACGAAGCGGCTGACATTTCGATACCATATTGCACAAATAAAATACCAAAAGGTCCGAAATCACCATGGTGGGACGGGGAATGTCAACAAATAAATGAAGTACGGAAAGAAGCGTTAAGGAAATTTAAACAGGAACCTACATTGAATAATTATATAGAAACAAAAAAGTAATTGCTCAAGCAAGAAAATTCTTTAAAAAACGAAAAAAAAATTTAGAGAATTATGTTCTACCCTCAATAGAGAATCAAATACATCATATGTATGGAACATGATAAGAAGCTTTACGGACTGGAAAAATAAAAGATATAATAAAAACCAAGCTCCAGATAAAGACCTTGCGGAACAACTTGTAATACAAATCTCAACCTGTGATATGAGCCTGATATTAGTTTGAATATACCAAACGATAATTCAAGATCTTTTACTATGAGTGAATTAGAAAGGGAATTGAAATGTAAAAAAATATCTGCCCCAGGCATGGATGGAATACCATATAGTATGTTTATACATTTACCATTAACAATCAAATATGTTTTATTAGATATATACAACAAAATATTACAGGGGGAAACATTACCTAAGTCATGGAAAGAATATTTACTAATAGGTCTTAAGAAAAATCATAATATTAACGATGACATGAACAATTATCGGTTATTAGCAATGGCATCGTGTGGTCAGAAAACACTGGAAAAATTAGTTAAAAATAGAATAGGGTGGAAATGTGAAAATAAGCAAATTTTCAATGGGATTTAGAAAAGGTCTGGGAACGTTAGATTGCACTACCTATTTGGTTTCTTATGTACAAATGGCCTTCAGCCTCAATATGAATGTAATTGCGGTGTTCTTAGATATCAAGGGTGCATATGATAATGTAAACATTTGTAAATTATATAAGTATTTGTTACATTACGGTATAGAAACAGATATCGCCAATTTGATATTTCGAATAATCAATGATAGAGCATATTTTATTACGGATAAAGAGGGGGAAATAATTGGACCCTATTTAACCAGCAAGGGACTTCCGTATTTAATACAATTTACCATACAGGAAGAATACTGTCTTACGCCGATGATATTTTAATTTTGTTCAAAGGAGATAACATAATTAATACCGTAGAAAAAATGAATAGAGCATTAGATAGTGTGAATAAGTGGATGATAGAACATAATTTTCAATTATCCTTGGAAAAATGCGAAGTAGTATGTTTCAGGAAGGGTAGAGCAATTTCTGAGTATCTCAAGGTCAAAATAGGGGATCACCAAATTCCAGGCAAGAATACAGTGAAATACTTAGGAACAATAATTACAAGTAACCTAAAATGGGACAAAAATATTGATAGTACAATTAACCGTGCGCAAAAAGGGTTAAACATAATTAAAACTTTTTGTAAAGTGTTGTGGGGATCAGATCCTAAAACCATGTTGATGGCATTCAATAGTCTAGTAAGATCACATTTAGATTATAGTTCAGTTTTATACAAACCATGTACAAAAAAAACATTTACAAGTTAGATAGGGCTTATAAGGACTTAGAACAATATTGGGATGTATGAAGTCGACACCAAAGAATGCGATTCTTGCGGAAGCGGGAGTAGTCAGTTTGGAATACCGAAGACAATGGCTGGCTTATAAATTCATTGTAAAGAGAATGGACTTCAGTCCGCCAATTATGGATATTTTGCTGGTAATGAACAATTTACAACAAAATCACAACAATACAGGGGTGTATAAACATACCTCCTACCTTTTACAAGCATGGCAGTATTGTCAAACACTTACCGAGAATATGTATAGACACAACATTATACCTGGATTCAGTTTTGAATATGAAACATATATACATCAGGAAGTAGACATAGTTGATATCAAATTGAAAAAATATGATAGGGCAAATAATGCCAAATTTCTAGATTTTTTGGAAGAATATAAGAACGAATATAACTTCATAATTACAGATGCATAAAAAAAAAATAAGACTGGTATTGGAGTTAACATTCCAAATATAGAATATGCATTTTCTGCAAGGGTTTATGACAGTATTAGTATATGTGACGCTGAATTGATAGCAATTTATCATGGGATGAAGACATGCTTCAAACTATCTCTTAAAAAAAATTCTTATTCACTGACTCTAGAAGCGCGTTGGATAGAATTAAAATATCTGATATGAGTGCAACAAGTGATTTTATTACAGTATCTATTGAACATATGTTATGGGAAGCTTCAAATCAAAATATTCAGTTTAAATTGCATGGATTCCTGGACATAACTATATAGTGGGAAATGAAAAGGCCGATACCTTGGAAAAAAAGGATCTTCACAGTAAAAACCGGAAATTAAAAAAAAATATTAAAAATTTTTAAAAAAAATTCATTCGGAATTCCTTGGTATTACAAGACTATACCAAAGAGTGTTCTAACCTCTAATCTTTGACTATACAAATGGACAGAATACATATCTCAAGTATAAATCGTATGAGAAAGGGTCACTGTATGAAAAAATCTCATTTATTCCGAATTGGAGTAAGTGATAGTCCAAATTGTGAATGTGGAAAATACAAAACTTTGGAACATATATTTTTTGAATGTCCAATAAATAATATTAATGAATTTGATATTTATCAAGAATTTGTATGGAAGCGCCTATGGACATGTATGTGATTCTTAAAAATTTAAATACCAGAATTATAAAAGTTCTGATTAAATTTATGAACATCAACCAATTAAAATTTAGGGGAAGGGTTGCCAAACTTCCCTATCCTAGTTTCCTCATGGTCTTTTAAATTTTTTCGTACCTATGTTTGCAATTGTCTTTCAACTAACATATTCCATCCTGCACACAAAAGATAAATAGCCGAAGAAATTGCTCAACAGAAGAAATGTAAACAAATTGGATGTAATTTTGTGTTAAACAAGTCAAATAGAAGAAAAACAGACGAAGAAATTGATCAACTGAAGAAGTGAAAATAAAATAGATGTAGTCTGTGTCAAACAAGTCTGACTACGTCCCTGGACGAAGCTGCATCACGTTGATGAAACAAAAGGGGTCTGGTCGAATGCGCCTGTGAGGGAAGCAACGACCAAAAACTACGAGAGAGAGAGAGATAACTTGAGATAGGACTCCATCTCTCTCTAATTTCGTTTGTCTTGTCTAACCTCCTCTGTGTAACTATTCTGTGATATTGTGCTCTATGATGAAGTGGATTCCCGTTTACCAACATATTATCCGTAATTGATAGGCCAGAAAAAACAAGCAAGCCCAACAGAGTTCAGTTACCAACCACTCAAATAATTCATACAAAATGAATTCATGAAAACTCAATGCCAAGAAGACTTCAAAATGTCATTTTTGACATACGAGAAGCCATTTTGTTCATAGGTGTCAGTAGTGAATACTCAATAAAACAAAAATAGTGCTGTGATGTAATAATCCTTCATCAAACCACCCAACGCTGATATGATTCATAGGTGATGCAACAAGCATAATTTGATTTTCAAGTTTTTTGTGTCAGTTCCGTTAATTCTTCCAAGTCTTGCCAACAGAAGTTGCAGTAATTTTACTGGCAACTTATTGAAAATCCGCGTATCTGCGTAACATGTATGCAACACTAAGTCAGTGCGCATGCATTCTAATTCCAGAACACTTTTCACGCATGCTTTCTCTCGTTCTGTGTAGCCTGAATTAAAGGTAAAGAAAGCAGGTAGGTAGTATTGGCAGAAATTATACACACAGATAGGAAGCTCCGCCCATTTCCTTTCATGTTTGGTTTGCCGCTTTATTGTCCTCAGTCTTTTAAATTGGAGTAGGCACAGTTGCCAGTTCTAAATTATGTTTCATTTGGAATTAGGACAATACTGCCAACGTAATAAATAAGGTCGAAAACATATTCATGAAAATTTAATAATAGGAAACATGCATGATTTACTTTATTTTTTCTTTGCATCAGTTCAGCCCTCAAAAATTACATTTCGTGAAGATACTTTCTGAAAGTTTTGTCGAAATTTTCAAATTCAAGTGTGCTCCCCAATTCAAATTCGATTTGACCTTAGATAACTTCCCCTTCTAGGGCCAACTGTGGTTGTTTCAAGAATATTGATAGAAGATTTAATTTGATGTATTAGTAACAATTGAAAATACTATAATAATGAATATAAGTAGAACATACAGTGAATGAGTGCGACAAACTTCAGGGGGTTATTCTGCATGAAAAAATAATGATAGTTTGCTTCATAACTTTTGTCCGCAAATGCTTCATTTTCCGAGATACGTGGGTTAAAGTTTTTCTTAAAAACTGACTATTTAATTATTGCTCTGAAACCAGTCGAGATTACAAATGAAATTTGATGACTTTCAAGAGGCAGTTATTGCGCATTTTTTGACGTGCAATTAAGAATTTTAAGTTCATCATTGGCGCGCATACGGGTAATGATCTCAATTTTTGAGACTGAGACATTTTAAATTCCTCGTTCAATTTGTGACAAAAAATCTCTTGATTTTTTTTGGTATATGGCGCCGTTTTTATGCAAAAAAATAAAACATCTTAACGCGTATTTGTCATTACTTTAATACATTATCTAGTAGCGATGCTAGTATAGGCTACTGTCAACATTCTGTTGATTACGAATATTTCAACCAAATGTCGAATTAGCGTTTCTTCATTTTTAAGCTTTTAGTTTGGTATAACATTAATGACAATAAAGCTGGATTTATAGTTAGACGGACTGTAAACGTAGACGCAATGCAAAAAGATCAACTATAGATTTTATGTACTCTTGTTTATAAATGAACGTAAACGCATGACGTAACGTAAGTGAAACGGACTGGAACGGAAGAGTTGGCCAACTTTCATCTTTTACACTACGTTTCTTGCGTCCGGCCAATCAAAATAAAGAATTATGTGTGATGTTTTTTACAAGACGTAATTATTCATTAAATACTGGAACAGTCATTCACGTATACTTAAAAAATTGATCTGGATCAGCAGTCTTCATCTTTAAAAAATTATTGTAGGCATTCTCTACTTTTCTATTACGGTTTATGGGTCTTGTTTTGTAACGTCTTAGTCGCATAATTATTGTTCTTTGAGTTTGTCGACACTTTTCCAATGCTACTGCATACAACAACAGTCCCACGGCACCAAGAAGCATACCTTCATGTATTTCATAATCCATTGTGACACAGAAATCGAAGTATAGATAAATATTTAGAATATAATACAAATCCAAACCAACACAGGCTGTTTATGATTCGTGTAATGTGTAGGTTATGTTGAATATCACTATCACTTCTACCCATGCGCAAAAATTCCGTTCCGTCGATTTATAAATTCAATAATATTTTACAGTCCGTTTGTTACGTATACAGTGCGTCTACGAATTTTTGCGCATGGGTAGAAGTGATAGTGATATTCAACATAACCTACACATTATACGAATCATAAACAGCCTGTGTTGGTTTGGATTTGTATTATATTCTGAATATTTATCTATGCTTCGTTTTCTGTGTCACAATGGATTATGAAATACATGAAGGTATGCTTCTTGGTGCCGTGAGACTATTGTTGTGTGCAGTAGCATTGGAAAAGTGTCGATAAACTCGAAGAACAATAATTATGCGACTAAGACGTTACAAAACAAGACCCATAAACCGTAATAGAAAAGTAGAGAATGCCTACAATAATTTTTTAAAGATGAAGACTGCTGATTCAGATCAATTTTTAAAGAATACGTGAATGACTGTTCCAGTATTTAATGAATAATTACGTCTTGTAAAAAACATAACATTATTTTGATTGGCCGGACGCAAGAAACGTAGTGTAAAAGATGAAAGTTGGCCAACTCTTCCGTTCCAGTCCGTTTCACTTACGTTACGTCATGCGTTTACGTTCATTTATAAACAAGAGTACATAAAATCTATAGTTGATCTTTTTGCAGTGCGTCTACGTTTACAGTCCGTCAAACTATAAATCCAGCTTAAGTAATTAATTTTTCTTTTATCAAAAGAATGGAAAATTATACAAATTCGGAATTGTCATGCAGACATGCTTTTTGTCTATGGTCGAAGTAATGGAAATGGTCGGCAAGCTCGACGATTGTATGCTGAGTTGTATCCAGGACGTAGGGTACCCCATCACACAATATTTGCTCGCCTTCGCCAACGTTTGCGTGAAAATGGTACATTCAAGAAACAAACGGCTGACTGCGGGCGCCCTCGAGAGGTACGAACTGTGCAACTAGAAGAAGCAGTTCTCGAGTTAATTGCGGAGTCACCTGAAACAAGTACTCGAAAAATTGCCAACATACTGAATGTAAGCAACTTCACTGTATTTAAAATTCTTAAAGAACAGCAATTGTATCCGTTTCATATTCAACGTGTGCAAGCTCTACTACCTAGAGACTTTTTTCCGCGCCTAGTTTTTTGCCATTGGATTCTTCATCAAATCGCTCAAATTCCTAATTTTTTAAATGGCGTTTTGTTTACTGACGATGCTAATTTTGTACGACAGTGTATACGAAATTTCCATAACAATCACCTCTGGGCTGAGGAAAATCCACATGGAATCTTTGAAGCTCATTTTCAGCATCAGTTTTCAGTAAATGTATGGCTTGGGGTACTTGATGATCATTTAATCGGTCCATATTTCCTCCCACAACGACTAACAGACGACTCTTACCTCAATTTCCTACAGGAAAAGTTACCTGTTCTTCTTGAAGAAATTTCTCTACAGCTGAGACAACACTAGGTAGGGGAGGTACGGAACATTGGCCTGCTCGATCTCCGGATTTAAATCCTCTAGATTTTTGCATTTGGGGTTTTCTTAAGTCATTAGTTTATTACACTCCCATCGAAAATGTTGAAGACCTGGGGAATCTAATGTCATTTGTTGTAGTTTTGCGGCTATTTATTTATTAGTGTTATTTTCTGATATTGTTCTGGTCTAACGTTATTGTATGGATAGTTCTTGATGATGTATTAAAGAAATGAAAAATACGCGTTAAGATGATTTATTTTTTTGCATAAAAACGGCGCCCCATACGAAAAAAAGGCAAGAGAGATTTTTTTGTTACAAATTGAACAAGGTATTCAAAAATTATTTTTAATTTGAAATATCTCTGTGGCGTACCATTTTTTTCTTTAAAAAAATTGAGATAATAACCCGTATGCGTGCCAATGATGAACATAAAATTCTTAATTGCACGTCAAAAAATGCGCAATAACTACCTCTTAAATTTCGCCAAATTTGATTTGCATATCTCGACCGGTTTCAGAGCAATAATTAAATAGACAGTTTTTAAGAAAAACTTTAAGAGCCTGTATCTCGGAAAAGGAAGCATTTGCGGACAAAAGTTATATAGCAAACTGTCATTATTTTTTCATGCAGAATCACCCCCTGAAATTTGTCGCACTTATTCACTAACACCCTGTATAAACGAAGAGATGAAATTATAATTGACAGTTCGAAGCAACTAGCGGTAAAAGTTTGAACTGAGTGAAGTAACGATGCATACGTCCATCAGAGGCGCTAAGAGTGCGTTTTTGAATGCGATGAAAAAATTGACGCTTTCAATTTCGAATTATGAAAAATAATATAAATTTTCTCAATTTCTTCGTTTGTTGATGAGCTTTCTAGGTGATAATATTTATCTGCAAATTAAAATATTTTAGAAAAGGGGCACATGCGTGTTCCATATTAATTGAGAAGTCGCTTCCAAAATCGATGTAGTGTTGAATGCTTGAGTTTTAAGTTGTGTTATGTAAAATAATATAATTTATTCCTTTGAATTTTCTGGGTAATTTTGAATTCAAAATGGAGGTATTGTCGTACATTCAAAATAACCTTGATGTAGGTCAAGAAGGGCATCATTAATCTGACAGTTTTCCCAGGGCATTTGAATTGAGATAGGATTCCATCTTTTTCTAATTTTGTTAGTCTTGTCTAGCCTTCTTCTGTGTATTTCTATTTTGTGCGCCTCTAACGGTTAATTTGAAAGCTGCCAACGAACTACACGGTATTTGATAAATTCTACTGGTTTTCTTATTGGCTGGTGAATGAAGTTTTATACTCATTTACCAATAAGAAATCGATAAAATGGAAATCAATAATATTACTATAAACATTAGATTGGATTAGATCATATATACAACGCTAGATACGGCATAGATTCCCCGAACCCATAGACCCACAACAACAATAGGCCTTTTCACGACTCGGTACGCGCAAGCGCATCCGATATGTTAAAAAAGCGGGTAATATGAAAATTTCGAACACTTTTAGTAAATATGGCTGGTATTATTATTTTATTCTTACTATAAAACAATTAAAATTATACAACTGATTGTAGATTAATAATGGAAAACTTTTTTCAATACATTCATATTCACGCGTTATACTGTATACACGTATAGAGTCTACGAAAAACATGGCGAATGTTGAGGCATGCGCATAATTTTTGTTCTAGAATGAAAAGGCCTATAACCTGAGTGCCGTATCTAGCGTAGCATATATGATCTAAGCATTAAGGGCAGTAGTGTGAACTCAGCAAAACAAATATAACTGGGTTACATTTTGCAATGCGTCTTTGTGATCTCAACCAATCAGCGTGAACCTCGAACTTTCACAACGCATTCTTATTTGGAATACGTGCGTTTACTGAATACGTCACGACCGCATTTTTTTGTTGTCTGTCAGTCTTTGGATGCAAACAAACCGTAACGCGTATTTTGTTAACACAGCACTTTATCCAAACATTGTATTTAAATAATTCTCGAGATATTTAAGCACTTATAGCAATATACTTATACAATATTATAGGATTATAATACGCTTTGTTGACATCCAATAGAAATTGGTCGCGTGACGTCACACTAAACGTGCGTATAGAATTAAGGTGATCGATGAGTGCGTTCCACTAAGCGCTCACAACGATCACGCTCATGACATCGGTTTTTCCCGTTCCACTTGCTTGCGAGCGTTGCAATCGAAAACTCAAGTGGAATGGACTGGAGCGTTTACCTGTCATGTAAACATTACAAATGGCTCGAAAATAAGTCAGAAGCTTGAAGAGGTTACGTTTTAATATATTTATATTTTAATAATGTACTTTTAAATATAATCAAAATGTCTTTTAGTTGGATATTTGTTGATGCAGCGTAATAATGCTTCAGAAACTACTTCTAGTTCCGATGGAGAGTAAAATGCAATTTTACCAAATCGCGATCGTGAGAAGCGAAAACTTAGGCCATGTATCATTAATTATGAAAGTGTAATTGATCGTTCTCTGAATATTTACCTGTGGTCGCACGTTGAGCATCTGCGGGAGAAACATAAGTTTCCACTAAAATATATCTCTCCGAGACATACAAGGTGATTTTTTCTGTCGCCATTATTAACTTTTAAAAATTGCGCCGAATTTCTCAAAACTTCCACCTCGACCCAGCTCTTCAGATGGGTCGTTGTGGGCTCGGCGTGAGCGAAAATAATGACGTCATTAGTGACGTCTTCACCACGACCGTGGTCGTCATGTGGAACGGCTGAAGGAACATTTTGATCGTTGTGAGCGCTTAGTGGAACGCACTCGATGTCATCATCAATGGATAATACTTCCGATTGCCATCTGTTAGCGAGTATCTACAACATTCAAGTCCAATTCAACTCACGAAAAGAAAACGATCCGAAGTTCTGTCCATTGATTTAGGGGGCGTATCGACTCGGATTGATTTGGGAAAATTCTACTTTAAATGACTTGGTTGGTCTCTGATTTGTTGGGCAGAGCATTGATTTGCTTCTGGCAACTGAGTTTTATGTTAAAGATGAGGACAACCTGAGAACTTAAGAAAAATTCAGCTCTCTTCAGTTTGAACGAATATTTATTTTTTGTACTTTTTTGTGGAACTTATTTACTATTCCTATATTGTTGAAGAATCAGTCAGGCATCACATAAATCATTTTCCAAATTATCTAACTCTTGGCCGAAATTTCCAAACACAATTCCATTTTTCTAAAAATGTTTTTTTTCTCCGAAACTTCCTTAATTTTGAATCTCAAATTTTGTTGTGAAATTATTTTTTTTACGAAATTTCGACATTTTATTAAAAATATCCACATTTCGACTGAAATGTATTTTATTTTGTAATCAGGCACTTCTATGACGAAAATAATCGATTCCAATTATAGTATTCGTAACTTTTTGTAAACATTCGACAGAAATGTGAAATGATATCTACCAAATAGATATTTTAATACGCCTCTGGCATAGGATATATTCAGGTTCAAAAATGCTCTCAAACATCCAAGTCTGCATGGTCACTTCTTGGTTCATTTACAAATTATTTGAGGCGGACTGGCTCAGTTGATTTAGATGAAAAATATAAATTAAGGTTTTTATACCAATCCAAAAATTTTACGTCGAGTGGCCAGTCCACCTCTGTCTATCTATGAGAGTGATGATCCAACTTTCATCATGGCCTGCTTACTACAAAGTGTCAAAGTAGGACCCAAAAAACTCAAATGTTCCATCATTAATTATTATTTGTTTGTCCTAACCTAGCTGTACCTGTATTTCCTTTCACCAAATTACATTTCTAAAAAGACTGCAGTGTATTTTTTTAAACCCAAATCTGAATGAGGCAAAAAAGTTCATCTGAATAGTAGGTATTTGACCTTCGGCTGCTACAAAGAATAAATTTTGCTAGAGGCAATCTTACTCTTCTGACCTTGATGATATAAATTTCTTCACTATGCTTTTATAGGTGAAAGTTTTTTGCCTAGCAGAGCTCAAGTTGAATCTGTTTGCTGAGCATTTGCACATATATCAAATATTAAAGAGGGTAATCATCTAAAATTACAGGTAGAAAGTTAAACCGAGTTCCCAGTGGTTGCCCTATATTAAATAAATCACTTGCTGTCAAACTTATTCCGAAATATAAATATAGATTATAGTTATTCTAATCCCAATTGGAACGGCAATAAAAATAAGAGCACTACGAGTGTTCATATGCACTGCCCGGCAAATGGGAAATTTATATACTACCAGTGTTTTTACTTTCAAAGCGTTCCTGGTACAATCATAAAAAAGTTCAGTCGTGTGGAAGTTAATTCCTTCTCGAAACTTTTTATGTCGGTCCAATTGGGATTAGAAATACTATACCTAGTTGGATTAAAAATATATCCATGAAAAGAACTATGACTGATATATTATTGTGAACTTTCAGTAATGAAAAATATATGTAGCTTTTGTTGGAATGAAGTTATCCCCAGATTTCCAGCCATAGGTACATGCTCACATGGTGGAAAATTAAAATCTATGGCGGGGATACCTATTTATTAGCACCCCGACTAAAAATCTGTGGCTGGAAATATTCAACATTGTATGGGTGACAAGAAAACGATTCCACTACGGTAATCAACATTAAACTCTCCATAATTGGTGTGTTCTTTATGGACGCACACTGGAGGTTCAGATTTTACAAGGGGTGTAAAAAATTGACGTTGCCCAATTTTCTTTTTTTTTCGAAAACTGTATGGGTGACAAGAAAAACGATTCCACTACGGCAATCAACATTAAATTCTCTATAACTGGTGTGATTTTCATGAACGCACATCTGATTTTAGAGGGGTGTAAAGAATGATGTTGCCCGATAAACAAAATATTTTTTTAGAAAACCTGTGACAAGAACAACAATTATTCCACTATGGCAATCAACATGAAATTATCTATAATTGGTGTGATTTTCATGAACGCACATCTGATTTTACGAGGGGTGTAAAGAAGTGATGTTGCCCGATAAACAAATATTTTTTTCGAAAACCGTGACAAGAACAACCATTCCACTACGGTAATCAACATGAAATTCTCCATAGTTGGTGTGTTTTTTTATGAACGCACATCTGGAGGTTCTGATTTTATGAGGGGCGTAAAAAATTAATGTCCGATAAAAAAATATTTTTTTAAAAAACGGTATGAGTGACAAGAAAAATTATTTCACTACGGCAATCAACATGAAATTCTCTATAATTGGTGTGATTTTCATTAACGCACATCTGATTTTAGGAGGGGTGTGAAAAATTGACGTTGCCCGATGAAAAATATTTTTTTCGACAACTGTACAGGAGACAACAAAAACTATTCCACTACGGTAATCAACATTGAATTCTCCATAATTAGTGTTATTTTTATGAACGCACATCGGGGGTTCTGATTTTACAAGGGGTGTAAAGAATTGACGTTGCCTAATTTTTTTTTTCGAAAACTGTATGGATGACAAGGAAAACGATTCCACTACGGCAATCATCATGAAATTCTCCATAATTGGTGTGATTTTCATGAAGGCACATCTTGGAGTTCTGATTTTACGAAGGGTATAAAGAATTGACGTTGTCCAATAAAAAAATCATTTTCTCAAAAACTGTAAGGGTGACAAGAATAACGATTTCACTACGGTAACAACATGAAATTCTCTATAATTTATCTTGTGGTTCTGATTTAACAAATGAGTGAAATCATTTTCTCAAAAACTGTATGGATGAACATTTCCGTAGAAAAGTGAAGTCATCTTATAATGTTCCTTTCATATTCCTGGAATCATGTACGAATTGACATGATTCCAGGTTTCATATCGACTGATATCACGATGATATCGAAAGCTGTTGAATTCCAAATCCCATGCGTATGTTGAATATTTCCAGACACAGATTTTCCAGTCCGGGTGCTAATAAATAGGTAACCCAGCCATAGATTTTAATTTTCCACTATGTCAGCATGTGTGGCTGGAAATATATGGATAACTTTACACCAATGTAGCTTTCTTCAATCTGTGGGAGGGAAGAAGGAATACACAAAGATTCAATAGTGTAATGTATATTTTACAATAATTTAATTTACTCAAAAGAACAGTGATTTGAATTTAATAGACAGTATTTTGTAGAAAAGTAACAATATTTGAGCATAGTATAAAAATTGAGGTATTTCAGATAATTAGTACTTTACACCTATATACTGAATATAGTACATGGCACATGTAAAATGTTAAATGCATACAATATTTAAATATTACAAAATGGTAACTAAAAAGTGTTAAACTAAATTTATAACATTAATATAACTTTCATTATTCGTCGTCAGGAGGAGTTTTCAATTGATAATGTCATAGCAAAAAAATCTTTCAATTTTCAGTGTTTTTCTTTATGCCTCCACCTACGACAATCCTAGAAGTATGTCACCAACCATTCACTAATATTATATATCCAATAATTGAACTGAAATTATATTAACATTTTTCATTAATATTATGAGAATACAGGTTTACTACAAAATCTGTTTGAAAAAATGTAGAATATATTTTAAATATCACAGTTTATATTTAGTACTGCAGCCTTTTGGATCAGACTTCCAAAAATATATACAGGGTGATGTATCATGAATTAAATAATCTCCAAAAAAACAAATATATACAGAAGAAACATCTACTATACTCATTGTTTGAGACTCCATTCGAATAACATGGACTAGATGTGTAACACACAAATATTCCTGAAGGCAACATCTATTAATATCACTCAATTTCATCCATTATTGTCAAATCACATTTTGAAACGGACGAATCACCGAGAAAAATTGAGTTGATCTGTATTTATTGATTATACATTGTGAAGTATGTGAAAGACAATTTAGAAATTATGATTAAACAAAATTATTTCACAGATAATTGTTATGATAACAATATTTTCCTTGTTTAGGTGTTACTTACACAAGTTCTTTGGTCGGGTTGGTTAGTTACTCAACTAGTCTATGTTACATGCTTGAGGGAAGGCGGAAATTAAAGCTGAAGTAAGACCAAACAAACGCAATATAAATATAGTTTGGGATATCACTTCAATGTTTACATGTCAGAATCGTCCAAAAAAATGTACCAGCTAATCACCCTGTATATTGTTGAAATGTAGCCCACTGCAGAGTTCCTAAGATCAAATTATCTAACAACAAATGCTTTACTATGAACTGTTATTATAAACTCGCGAGTATGAAGTATTTTGCAGAGATTTTGAATACGATTGCTCTCATTTTTAATGTTGAACGTTCAACCTTATACTTCCAGAACTAGACCGTTCGTTGAATATGCAAGTTCATGGAAGCAGTCATAGTTCTATTTTTATGCAAGAACACTGCAATAGGCGAACAAGGGCATCTGAATGAAATTCAATTTCTTTACAGAATCCGATCCTGTATAAATTAATGTATTGTTCCAGGCCTATTTTTTGCTTACATAGTGCCTCTTGAAGGTCAGTAGTACGAACTAATTAAATAGTTACATAATGGATTAAATTCGTCAAAGGAATTCTAATCAAGTGTTCACAAAACTGATTGGAAAACATTATTATGGAACATTCTTTAAATATACCAGAAGAGGTTAGGTTGCCAGGACAATGTAATTAAGGATAAATATAATGAACTTATCAACTATTAGTTATAGAAGACAGGACTCGGCTTGCTTTTTCTGAAATTGCTATATTAGTTCGCAAAATTTCCTTGAAAAATCCAGTAGTACCTAATTATATTGAAAAGTAAGAAATGTCACCTGAAATTATGACATCACAACTTGAGCCAGATTTGACAGTAAACAAATTCGTTTAACACTGCTGTTGAATTGTTTCTACTCGAATGATGTTCTTATGCATGAAAAGTTACTTCAATTGAACCTTGATAAAACCCCGAAGGGCGTTCGCAATAAAATGAAAACTTTTCAGAACTTCCAACTGACCTTTATTGATATATGTTTTCCCCAATGTATTATGTGAATCACCATGTATACGCCTATTGTCAACCACCATGTAACGGAAATGAATTGGAAAAATATCTGGGGCACCGTAAGTAAGATTTGAAATTCGTTGTGTCGTCTACGGAAGACAGGGTGAATAATTATATTTCTTCGTTTTGTTTAGGCTCGCAGTTGTTCATAATTAGTAATTATCAAGTACTATGCCACTCAATTATCCAATCCAATAAAAGTGCGAATGTGAGATTATATGAGTCTAGTCAAGTATTCTTGGATTAATTTTGTTTGTATTCATGAACATTGGCGTTGCATGAGGTGGCAAACCCATCACAGGTTATTCTTGATGAAGGCTGATTAGAGGTAAAAAGGGCTCCGAATTGAAAACTTCAAATTTTAAACTACATGTAATTACTCATTTGAAATATTTTGAACTCACAACCACTTCCTGTTATACAGAAAATTTGTTAGGGAGCTTCCTAATTTCGAACGAAACACACTATATATTTCCATATTTTTTTAGTTTTTCTTTCATTTCTTCGAAGCATAACTTCCTATTCCTAAAAGAAATAACTTTTTTTTTCCAAAAGTTTGACCGAAGTACTGAAATAATCCGATTTTTTTTATGACCCTACGATAAAGACCTTTCAATCCAAATAATTCATTATCGGTATTTCGAAATCGTTATTCAGGGCATTCAAAAATTGGTACTCAATCAAGCCATTTCACTATTCTACGAAAAATTTCGAAGGACTTTTGGGAACAACTCTCTACATCAAGAACAATTACGGATAAATTCAGTGTTTAAAAATTGTTACCTGCAATCTTCATAATTTTTCACAAGGTTGCCATATTGCGTAATAAAGAAGAGGATCTCTTTTTTCATTTTACGCTCCTCGTAGCATTCATGAACTTTTTTTAACTAAGCTTCTTGTCGGTTTTTTAAACACCTTATTATTTCGATATTTTTCATAGAAGAAAAATAGGTTTTCCATTTGGGACTAGCAGTTTCGGAGAATCCTGTATAATGATTTCATTGAATCGTTATATAAATATATTCTCTTTTCTTTTTCCTAAGACTGAGATTTAATCAAAAATACGAAAATTTAGTCCATTTGAAATGGTACTTTTTAGGTGTGGGACATGCGTGTTACATTTGATATATAACCCGGTAGTTGAGATGAGTTCAATATATTTTAGATGAATAGATCATTGTCATTGGCCGCTTATTTCAAATTTTGAGATTTCAATTAGGAATGCGTTTTGAAATGCCTTTAATTAGCTCTCATCATGAATCACCCTGTGAAATGGAAAAGACGTAACAGTAGATACAACGGCAGTCGGAGAAATGGATGTTGATCTTTCCTGTCTAGATTTTGTTGAAAATGCACTGGTCTTTCATGATAGCAAAAAAATGTATTATGGTTAAATTGTAAACATTTTTCAATGCACTTGATACATTTTGAAAAATTGAAGTACATAAAGTATATTTGAAAAAAAAAATGTAGCAGCCTATTGAAAAATAAACTTTGTACGTCAATAATATCATAATTTTCCTGGAGTATCACTCATTCTCGCCCGATTTACATATAAACTAATCTCTCAGTCAAATATCGGTGTTTACTCAACTTTTTATCCTCCAACGATAATTCGATATGAGGTGATTTCTCATTTCAAGAAAAGTCCACACACTTCTAGATATATATATATATATATATATATATATATATATATATATTGCGAGGTCAATGAACTCGAATTTTTTCAAGATAATACAAATGTTATCTTATGATGTTGATACAATTATGACCTGATTTAACAATTCTGTTTTTCGCACATTTAGTAGAATTTATCATGTATCATAACCGTCGATCAACACATAAAACGGGAAAATGTAAAGAATCATGGCAAGGAATCTAGTGATTGATAAGTAATATCAGTCTCAAAAAAATCACTGATTATTCTGAATGTTGTGAATGTGGAGTTATTAACTCTTCAGTCCAAAAATATTTTAACGAGATATCCGCAAAGACCAAATACAGAAAATGTCTTGAAATATTCTTTTTTACAATAAAGTCAACTCTGTTTACACAAGGCGAGATGAAAAACATGTTCAATTGAGAATAATGTTAGTTCTACCAAAGTATTTGTTTTAAATATATTAGAAATGCGTTTTTCTTTAAAAAGCACAATTTTCTTTTGTTTCCAAATCATCAATGATTGTGGAGTGAATTCGCAGGTTTCTTGGTTTTCTCGACAAAAAGTTTCAACCGAAAAGTAGAAATCTGCGGCTCCGAAAACTTCCATGAATCGAGAGTCGAATCGAGAGTCGAATCCCACCGTAAACGACGCTATTTTGAATTTAAAAATTTCGTTTGAAAATTCGTATCGTGCGATTTTGAAAACCTATAGTTATTGATTTTTAGTTTTATCAGATCATAAATAACAAAATTC
Source organism: Gonioctena quinquepunctata (assembly GCA_018342105.1). Classification (NCBI taxonomy): domain Eukaryota; kingdom Metazoa; phylum Arthropoda; class Insecta; order Coleoptera; family Chrysomelidae; genus Gonioctena; species Gonioctena quinquepunctata. Next base: position 229,269 of record JAFIRS010000169.1, read on the forward strand.
ATTCGCCATCTCTGCGCCGTCATTTTGATAATACGCAATAACAAATTTCTGGAACACTTTGTATAGATAATATCGATTTGATCTAGATCATTGGTGCTGTCGCGTTGACAAAACAAATAAAACCAGGAAAAACGTTTTTTTTACATTATTACAAATTCGACAAAAATGAATTTTATCATCACATCTTTTTTTAAGAAGGAAATTTCATGGACAGAAAATATCTGTTTATTTTTAATGGTGTGTTTCGCCCACTTTCCCCGCCTATGTCTAAATCTTTGTTTTGCTCGCGTCATCCAGGTCACAGTCGGTTTTCAATCTCGTTGGTCCTGCCAAATTGTATTCCAAAAAAATTCTACGTAAATTGGCACGAGTTGTTTTCTGATTAAACAACATTATAATTATTTATAAATTTAGAATGTTCATCCTTGAGAACTACACTTTGATATTCTGTACAAAAAAGCAGTTCCTGTAGCGAAATTATTCGAGGATATTGAATTTGAATGTTTAAATTCTAAATATTCACGAAGGAAAAATGGTGGACAAAAATAATGATATCATCATGTGTTATCGGGTGCACTTACGATTGCATGACTTTGAAAAAACTAGCACAGGGTGGTTCACATAAACATGGTAAATACTTTCCCACATATTTTGTTAATTTTATGTGTGAATACACAATCGTTTCTTTCATACATATAAGAGGATTATTGGTCAGTACTTTTTGGATGAGATTCAGAAATTGGGGGTAGATATGAGGGATCATTTTCCTGTTTAGATATGGAAATCTGTCACCATACTCACCTCAAGGTGTTCTATTTCTATCTCACTCTACTAATCCACGATACTTCATAGATCTTCCCGAACCGCTCACCAACGGTTTTCTAGTCAAATCGGTAAAAAAATGAGTACATATATAAAGTGGGGGTTATAATCTACGTTGGTCGGGCGGAGTTTTTCTACACGAGGCGGGCAAACAAAATCAATGAAAGTTTCGATATACAATATAGACAAAAAAAGACAGTTATCAATATTTTGGTGGAGTTTCCACCCTCGACTTTTGTTATTCGGGTTCAGATTTTATTTTTCCGGTAATTGTGTGGAGTTCTTCTTCGAATAGTACCTGCTCGTCGACGAATGTGATGCTTCCAGCTTTGTACCAAACTATTATGTCCACGAAAAAGGCTAATAGCATTATTGCACCTGTCGTACCTATAATACCAAGATTAATCGTAAGATAAAAATGTCCTACATGCAAGTGGGTGGGTGAATTCGAAACGTGTGATAGCAAGAACTGTTATCTTAATTATAGACTTATTAACTATTTTTGCGACATGTTGAGAATGGACGGTGGTGCAATGGACAAAATAATTATTTATTAAATGAACTGATATATTCCGCAAAAATATATCAATCTACCAATATCTTTAATCCAATTTTTTCTTTTTTCTTAAACATCTGGGTTGGAATTACACGGAATAGGTATATAAAGCAGATATCAACTCTCTTGATTCGTCTTTCAATTGAAGTATCAGTTTTCAGACTACTTATATCTCGTACACAAAGTGCACTCTGAAGATATTAGTGCATTTTTTGAATAACCATGGATGCAAGGAATGATTGGAACAAAAAATAGGAATACTCTGTCATCATTAAATTCGAAGAAACATAAGTGAAACAAAAAATACACAATGTGTATAAATATAAAAAAGTATATTTTTTACTTTTTGAATAATTGGATCTCTCTACTTTGGAGAGTGCTATTTCTCATATACAATCGATAGAAATCATGTTATAAAAAAAATGAGTTAACGTGTTGAATAAGTTCAAAAGCACACTTTTTGTAATGAATTTTTTTGTGTCCCTGAAAAATTATTTTACTTACAAATTCAGTATGAGAATGGCAATAATACATTAAATGATTCATAAGCGTATACAGTAAAAACAGACGATGTATGCAGACAAAATGACATAAAACCATAATTCCTGAAGAGAAGTCGATATACCTAGGAATAATTATTGATAGGCACCTACGATGGGACTTGCAAGCAAAACACATTTGTAATAAGCTGAGAGGCTTCCTTTCACGTTTCAAATACTTGAGAGAAATTCTGGACGTAGCTCATTTAAAAACCATTTATTTTTCTCTGATACAGTCTCAACTTTCGTACGGGATCCTAGGTTGGGGAGGCTTAAATGACTGTCATTTAAATAACATTGTCACTTTACAAAAATGGATAATTAGAATTATATACAATAAAAAAATAACCTACTCAGGTGACACACTGTATAGAGAAAGTCAACTTTTCGACCCGAGACAGCTCTTCTGTCTCAAAATCATAATTAGCATCTACCAAAAAAAAATCAAAATTGAACACATCGAACATAGCCATCATACTCGGAACAGAGAGAAGAATTTTTTAGTGCCAAAATGTGAAAAAAGCGCGAGGCAACGTAGTATTGAATTTTTGAGTCCAAAGTTATATAACATCCTACCAGATCACTTGAAATCCATCGAAAACTTCAACTCATTCAAAAGTCATATAAAGAAATGGTTACGACATACGGAGAGATATATAATACATGATATAGTTAACAATAAATTACAAGGACTCACTCTCAAGTACTGAATAAGCTCAACAGTTTTCAGAACTCTATTACACTACTAGTAATCATTATGTGACACTTTTGAACGAAAGTGTTTGTTTACATTTATAATTATCGTAACTCATATTTTTTATATTATACGTATATCTTATTCTCATTTAACTTTTACAATGTTTTTATATTAATATTTTATATTCATTCAACTTTTACATTTTACATATTTATAGTTTCGTTTTATCTGTTTTCTATATCTTATAATTACGTCTTTATCCATATGATAAAGTCCCATATGTATACCTTATATGTTTATATGTGAATAAAATTCTACACACCATCTATCACGCACAAGCTGTACCCAATACAGCTTCAGTGATTACCCTGTTTATTCATATTCGTTGAAATATTATATATCACACAGTTTGAAGATTCATGAATAAACATTATTATTATTATTATTTAAAAACGAAAGTTTTCCACATATATATATATATATATATATATATATATATATATTGTAGAGTTTCCCAAAGTTGATTCATTTTTCAACTCGATAGATATTTACGATTTCACAAAAATCAACTATATAAAAGTTTTACAATATATCTTAATTGAAAATTTTAGGAAATTCAAGTGCGGTCCTGGCCGAATCACTTCACTTTCTACTGCCGAGTTCATATGACAGCTTTTCATGTTCGCTGTAAGCTTACTATTTTCTGATTGCCCACTGGATGACAGAATGAAGAGTTCTCAATCAGTAGCCACCACAGGCCGGAACTGTCGTGTGCCTAATTTGTTGTTTTCGGTTAGAAGAAGTTTTAGAAATTGTCGAGAACGATTCAACATCGAGCATTATAGTCATACTAACACATCACATTTGGCTCCATTATTATTAATGGATCTTTTCTCATATTTTGACAGATGGAATATTGATCGTTTTTTTACTGTGCGATTATGAACAGATCATTTAAGTTGCTACAGAAACCTGGAAATATGACTGGATGCACAATTTTCTTTGTAAATTTCCTTGACACTAATTGAAAGAAAAAGATCTATTTTGCGTTGATTCATCGAAAAACAATAGCCCCAATGTGTGAGCCAAAATAGTTGTTTCCATTATATTATAAGTAATCATGCATAACTCTGGAAATGACTGCTCTTTTCGAATAAAAAGTAGGACGAGTTCGAAACCGCTATTCAAGAACTTACTTTAACAAGTGTTTATATGTTGAATGGGTTTTCTCGAATGGTATAAAAAAATGAAATTTTACCTCTTGCCAACTACCCAGAATGTCGGCATATAAAAAATTACATGTTCTCTCTCTTAATGAACATTTCTCAGAATGTAGATACATATTATAACAATAAAATGGTTTTGATGATTAATGTCACATTTCTGATCGTCAATACCATATTCTGTATATATAAAAATGGATGTTGGTATATATGTATGAGATTGTTAAACTCCGACACCGCTTGACCGATCATCACCATCAAGTGTTTTTTCATGGATAAGGTTTTTATGCTATTTATTTTACTTCAACTCGCCACTAGATGGCAGCGCATCAACTTCTATACCGTTCAACCGATCGCCATGAAATTTGGTATACACAGATATTTGAACACGGAGAATATTTTCGCTATAATTCGCATTATGGGAGGATGGGATAACGGGAAACGGGTTAACGAGATAACGGGCGAGAAACGGGTTAACGTGATAACGAGAAACGGGATAACGGGAAGCGGACAAAGTCACAGGCATAACACAAAGGAAAACATAGGAAAAAAAACAAATTGCACGTGGACGAAGTCGCGGGTACCAGGTAGTATAATATACAGGATGTAATCTAACTTCTTTCACACCCGTGAATGACGAGTGTATAATGCCATTTAATAAGAAATTACAGTGGTTAAAAATCCGAAAAAAAACATGTAACTTTGTAAAATTCGTCAAAATTTTGGGTAGGGCCACCCGCCTAATTTCAGGTGACCTGCTCAGAAGAAAACTTTGGCAATTGCCGAATGCAATCAACATTTAACTCGACATTTGAATAATGAAGAATGTTGAACTGATTGTGTGCTAAATGTATATATTGCAGGCTGCCTGAGATAGATATTCAAAGTAAAGAAAAAAACTAACCTGGTGATAAAGTCAGAACTAGTTGACTTCATACTCCGATTTGAGGCACTTATCATAATTATCACAGTCACTTATTAGGAACAAACGACACAAACAGTGTTCAAAAGAGAAAAACATTCGCAATTGAATATAGTTTTAAAAATAATTTCGCGACTATTGTAGTGATTCAGAACACGTGAACTTCACACTGTTGCCAAGAAAGATTCTTGCATGCACGGATTACAAAGCTGTCACGAACGAAAGGATTGGCTGGCGAATTAAAGATCTTAATTAACAACTAATCAGAAAACAGTACGCGATGTGCACAAGAATTAATTTGAAAATGTTTGTCTTTTAAAAAAATTGACATTCTATAAAAAAAACATTTATATTATATTAAAATTTCTAGTACGAAAACGCCCACACAGTGATTGGCGACTCGAGAATCCAACCAGAATTAAAATTTACTACTTCATTCATAAATGCGACGAGTGATTCATCTTGTCTTCTACTTTCCAAAATACGGACGGAACAGCTCGGTGTTTAGTTTTGAGAGCCAACAAAATCCAAAGACAATAATGTTCAAATCAATTCTCCTGCACAACGTGTACTGTTTTCTGATTGATTGCTAATTAGGATCTTCCATTCACCAGTCAATCAGAAAACACTAGTAGTACCTAACAAACTTTCGTTCGTAGACAGCTCAAAGCAGAGTATGAAGTCAACTAGTTCTGACTTTATTACCAGTTGGGATATAACAAGGTTAGTTATTTTCTTTACTTCAAAATTGAATATCTATCTCAGACAGCCTGAAATGTATACATTTACCACACAATCAGTTCAACATTCTACATTATTCAAATATCGAGTTAAATGTTTATTGCGTTCGGAAATTGCCGACGTTTTCCTCTGAGCAGGTCCCCTGAAATTATACGGGAGGCGCTACCAAGAATTTTGACGAATTTTACAAAGAACAAAAACATGTTTTCTGTTTTTAACCACTGTAATTCGTTATAAAATGGCATTAAACACTCGTCATTCCCGGGTGTCCAAGAGGTTAGATTACACCCTGTATATTCAAAGTGTCCCTACTTACACATGAAAAAAGTGATGTCTTTCAATATTCCAGTCACCGTCACAAATATTCGATAAGAACCCATAAATTAATTTTGCCCAACTACAGTTCATCATACCTTCTATTATCAATATTTTATTAGTTCGACAGATCTTCCCGAGATATTTTATATTTTCCGATAGTATGACCAACTTTTAGTTGAAAAACTCGAAAATGAATTTTCAGACAATTGAAGGTGAAAAATATTTGAAAGCAAAAATCAAGTTGATATAACTTTTTACCGAGGAAAAGCCGATATATTTGTTTCAGTAACGTTTGCAAACAAAGAAACAACTTGATTTTTCAGACTGCGACATAACTCAAGCCTCAAAAAAATCACAATTACTGCTGGATTCGATTCTCTACTTGAGTCACTTGCTCAGCTCATCGCCGCTTATAGGTATAGATAGATGATTTTGTACAGAGGTTATCCACTCGAAAGATTATTCAGACCATAATGTCAAAATATTTTTAAATATTCACAATTCACGATTCAATTATAAAGAAATTGATAAACCAATTAATCCTTATTTTTTTAACGGGGCTGATATTCACGAAAGCTCTTCATGGATCCTCATTTATTATTATAGTCACTTATCAGTATTGTCACTTTGATTTCACACTTTCAACGAATGACCATGAATTCTCAATAACAAGATTATCTTTATTTTGTTGTTGTTGCTTTATTTAACGTCGGACTATTTCTGCGACCAGGGCTAAACACCGACGCCGGTGAGCACACTTCCCCCAATCGGAAATTTTGCCGAATCCTCTATTGTTTCAGAGGTAGGGTTCTTTAACGAGCTCAACATCTATGAACTCGGGATCGCCATCTTAACGTCCCCTCCGAAGGACGGCATATCTATCGTCTTATCTGGTGCTCATTGATAAGGCGCCTGCAGCTGCGAATATGCTACTACCTACAGTTGTCAGGGCATTTTAACGCGCACCTTCCTTGTCAGGTGGACCCCCATCCAAGTACTAAACGCGCCCCACGTTGCGTTGCTTGGCTCAGATATCGATAAGATAAGTCAATCACCGGTGCCCATAAGATTATATTTATATACGCTCACCATGTGGGCCTATTTGAACTACATAGTTGAGGAACGGTCCAATACAGTTTAGTTCAGGATATAAAAAATTAACACAATTGCACCGAAGAGAAACAGAATGTGCACACAGTGAGACGAATGGCTTATCTAGGGGGGAAAAAACATTATGGAAAACGAAAAAAACACCAAGAAAGAAAAGGGTTCAAATGAATTGGTTAGAAATTATTATCATTATTGAACGAGTTTGAACAGGATAAGCAGTGCAAACGATTTTTTTAACAATCATTAAATGATTTTCACTAAATTGGGTTTACAAAACAACGACACGTATTCGCTATACAATAAATTATTTACTCAACAATCATGATGTTTTACGTTTAAAAAAGCCCAGAGCAGGTAGTGGTGGGTATAAAACTGTAATATTCCAATAGGTAATTGAATAGAAAAGGGGTTAAGCAGAACAGGGGTTATATCCATTACTCGTTTAATCTATAAGGGAGAATTATTTAAATTAATCAAGCCATCAAGCAAATATTGAGATTTTTTGTGATTATTGATTTCCAAACTTTCTGGAAGGTCGAGTTTACATAACAAAACTTGTTAACATACAAATGTCATTCGAGAGGTGACTAGCAAAAGCTGACCATTGACGAAACAGTTCCTATGTTCTGATATCCGCTTTTTGAATGTTATGCTTGTTTGGCGTATGTAACAACTTGCACTTCCACAAGTTGATTTACACACTCTGGATTTTCCTGATTTTTTGGTTTTATTTTTATTTTTCTTGATGAATTCGCCTAAATTATCTGTTTTGTATGCAATATTGATGTTGTTTTGACGCAAGAAAGTAGTTTTTTTTACCTAGATTGGCCGAAATATGTAATAACATTATGATTTTCATTATATTTTTGAGTAGCCTACATGAAAAGTTGCCCCGAAATGATCATAAATCATTGTTTGTTTCAATAGTAGATGTTTCCTGTTGGACTTGGATAAATTCAAAGACATTCAATATTGCTGTTCCATTGATCAACATATATTGGTGATTTACCGGGGAAAAAACCTAATTCGAGCTGTTCCAAACTTAAAGAAAAGAACTCAGCTTAGGATCAAGATCGAGTAGAACTGGCGACATGAACATTGATGACACTGGTTATAGTTTTATATGATTTCATTTTTTATTGTATGCATAGAATAATGATAATCAAAGAAATCGGCGAGATAAAGTAATTCTGTACAAATTTCAAGTCAATATAAGATGATCTGAATTATATAAGAATCTCCTATATAATTCTAAGGTTATGCTTAATTAATATTTGTTATGGAACTTCAATGTAGTTTATATCAGGAGTATTTTAGGACGAAAATATGCAAATAGTTTTTTTTTCCTCTTTCGAATTTAAAAAAGAGTTATCGTTTATTTGAATATTAGAAAAAAACAATTGTTTTTGGAGGCTTATGGCTTCTAAATATCGGGCACTTTTCAGTCTAAGAACGAACGTAACTAAAAATGCAATACTACGGATCTCCATCATTTCAGATGTGGGTAATGAAAAAAAAAATGGATACTTTTCAATTGTAACTCTGATTTCATTAACTTCACAACTTCAATTCAATAAGTGGGAGTGATTATTGACTTGACCCCTCAAACACTTTAGTAAATATTCAGTAGGTACGAGCCATTTAATCTACCTATTTCGAATAGTTTTATTTGATGTTGGATATGAATAACATCAACGTTCATTAAGAACACGAATAATTATATTCACCGGATATCCTCTGATCCGATATGATATGGCATGAAATGAAGGTTAAGCAAAGCATTGCAAGAACCTAATTCAAGATAAAATTAATGCGGATCCTTCATGCAAAAGGTTCAGAAATATATTTCAAACCTTATGGCTAATACTTATGGCTAATACATTTTATAACGCACGTAAATCAAACATCCAAAATAAACATTCAAGATTAAAAGAGAGATCCACTGACTGATTCACCAAAGTATGTCCCGAACGGTAAAAGTCCTGTAAATCTGAAATTTGGCATAGAGGTAGGCGTGAGATTTTTCAGGGGGTGAAACACTTTTTTATACCCACCTGAAAAAGCTATCGTGCAGCATAACACGTGTCGTGGTTTTGTAAACCCAATTTAATGAAATAGCTTGATTAATCTTTTTTTTATTATTCATCTTACAAACGGTTAGTTTTTCGAAAAATCCCAAAACATGGTTATTTTTATTTCTACACGCATAACATGGTTTTTCTTTTCAAGCCTCATGTAGTACAAGTTACCGCATATGTTTTTTTATTATTCATGAACAGTTTTGGTTTTGAAAATAATGCAAAATATCGTTTACGATTTTCTCCTATCGATCAGCTACACCTGTCAAATTTTACATTTTTTTTTAAGTTAGGTTATAACTCAATATTTCGAAAAATGTTATATTAAAAAGTTGTTTATTTTTCGGTTTTCCACTCGCCTACCAAATTCAAACCAATTTGGAATTTTTGTTTTTGTTTTCTTGATCCAACAATTTTTCGAATGAATCAAATTTCGTAAAATCTGACCAGTTGAGATTTAATACAATCATCTGTTGAAGGGATGTTTTTTGTTTGAAAATGTTCCTAATTGGATATTTTCAAGGAAAAAAAAACCTAAAGAAAATAATGTCATACTTGGAAACAACATAATTTAATGTCAGGGACATTGAAATAATAAAGTGTTTGACAGTTTCTCTAAAATTATGAAGGAGTAATTTTTATCAAGTAGTAGAATAAAAATGCTGACATTGCAGGAACAAAAAGAGAAATTCTACTCATTTGCGGAGAAAATACAACTCATCGACAAGTTGCGGATATTTTTAATGCACGACATCCTGAAAAAAATTTCCAACATTCTACTGTGAGCAGTGTGGGTATGATTATCTTAAAGTTCAAATCGGCGAGCAAAATACTTTTAAAAGACCTCATAATCCAAGAGTTTATGATGAACAAGCTCAAGTGTATACTTAAATGTAATAGATAATAGAGTATTGACAAACTAGTATAAGATGTATTTGGAATAGGACTGGTGCTAAAAGGGAAGACGTGAGAAAAAGTTTACACAATAAATTCAAGCCATCCAAACCAAAATTTATGAATACTTTGAACGAGCGAGATTTTGTCGTATGGTTGGATTTCTCTTTTTGGTTTCAAGAACAAAGATAAGAAAATGAAAATTTTATGGACAGACGAGGCGAGTCAGTTCACTAAACTGTAAGGTGGTGGGCACAAGAACCCAAAGTATGTGATAGAATGCCGAAATAAATATTATTTTAAGACAAATGTATGGTACGGTGTTTTAAACAACAAAGTGATCGGTTCAAATTTCTTCCGGAAAAATTTAAATTCACAGAGATACTTACAGTTTTTAAATGATGAAATAAGTCAAGTTCCTTAATGAAAGATGGATGATAGATCACCAATTCATAATAGGCGAGATCACAAACTCACAAATTTGTTTCATATGTGCTTGAAGTTGAAATATAGTGATAAAATATTATACAGTGCTCGTGTTAAGTCCGTTCCCCCCCTACTAATTTTTGAACCACATGGTATATCGCAACAAAATTTGAAGGACTTAAATAAGAGATAAAAACCTACTTTTTCATGAAAAAATCACAGCTAAAAGTTTTAAAATGGCGGCTGAGCGCCATCTTCAATATATTTTTTAAATAGAACACCTTGTATATTATTCCATTTTCGAAATCTGGTCCTAATCATCAACAGTTTTCTCTTATACACTTTACTCCTAAATTCAATTGTTTTCGAAATATTAATGTTTGAAAAAAGTGACATTCCAGTTTAAAATGAAGTATGGATTTTGGTCACTTCCGGTAGAACATTTTGCTAACTGAACGTTGTTATTAATTTGTAGTTAAATCTCTAAATGAATTCGACTAATAAGAGGCGTAAAGAGAGTTTATTAAGGATAAACAGTACCGCTTACCGGAAAATCTCGAAGCCTACGAATGTGTTCTGTAAATTCACAATCAAAACAAATTAGTTAGCTAAAAAATTATAATTTATTTTTGAATAAAACTTTTATTTAACCCCAACAATTATTTCATCAAGTTATCAATGTGGACCCCTCCTAAATCTTGACAATAAAGTGCCCTATTATAAATAGCTTCTCTCACGTTGATGAAAGTCTGTTAATCTATTTCTTCACATGTATCTATTATTCTGCGTTCCAACTCTTCTATTGTTTGGCATCCAGTGGCGTAGATTTTTCACTTCAGATACCCCCAAAGGAAAAAATCTCGAGGTGTAAGATCCGGAGATCTTGGTGGCCATTCTGTACTTCCCCTGCGACTTATCCATCGCCCAGGAAAGTTTGTATAGAGTCTCTAGCCATGCGATCGAAATGGGGAGGTGCCCCATCTTGCTGAAATATGATTTCACGATTTTCAAACTCTTCCTGATTGTTTAATACAATTTGTCTTATTCGAGGTTCAATTTCAGTTTCTAAAAGATTTCTGTAAAGAACTCCTGTAAGATTGCCTCTGATGAAAATCGGTCCAACAACGCAATTGCCCAAAATCCCCGCCCAAACATTCACCTTTTTAGGAAACTGGGTATGTCCCTCTCTAAAAATATGCGGATTTGTATCGCTCCAGTATAGTACATTCTGTTTGTTGACTTTTCCATTAAGAACAAACGTGCATTCGTCTGCGAATAATACACGTTTAAGGAAGCCCCGTTCTCCTTCAATTGTTTTTGTTAACCACTCACAAAATTCAACCCTCCGGTCTGGATCATCCTCCGTGAGAGCATGCAGGATTTTCATTTTATAGGGATGAAACTTTTCTTTTTTTGGGACTCTTTTGACACTTTTTGAACTTACTCCACAGGATTCAGCAACTGCAGACGTCGACTGAGTCGGATTGATTACCATTTCAGCAACAATTTCTACCTTTTTTTCGAGGCGGTCTTCCTGATCTTGGAGCATCTTTCAGCGTACCAGTTGCTTGGAGCTTATTTAAAAGTTTGCGCAAATATGACCTCAAAAAAGGATTCTCGGGAAATCTATTATTAAAATACGGACTGCTAGATGATAATTTCTTCCAGCTTCTCCAAATATCAAAACTGCTTCAAATTTATCGTCTAAACTACGAGCCATGATCACACTTTTCATAAAGGATTTAGGCGCTCAACGGACTATTTGACAGTTAGCAGTTCAGTTTGACAGTAAACAAGATGTTACTACGACAACGATTTTTTCCAATGCAAACATGATTGAAAACAACATTAGTGTTTTTTGTTGGGTTTGAAATGACCAAAATGTCACTTTTCAAACGTTAATATTTCGAAAACAATTGAATTTAGGAGTAAAGTGTATTGGAGAAAACTGTTGAGAATTATGAGAAGATTTCGAAAATGGAATAATATACTGGGTGTTCTATTTAAAAAAGTGATTGAAGATGGCGCTCAGCCGCCATTTTGAAACTTTTAGCTGTGATTTTTTCATGAAAAAAACTATTTCCTATTAAGCCCTCCAAATTCCGTTGCGATATACCAAGTGGTTCAAAAATTAGTAGGGGGGGAACAAACTTTAGACGAGCACTGTATATGCATAGTTTTTCCTAGAAGATATTGTGTAATATTCGAATAAACGCTGCTCTAAAACCCTCGAATTCAGTGAGACATTCAAACACAGCGTTATTGCCGCTTCTTTTGAAGTCCATTGATATGGCATTTTCCTGTGTTGCCAGTGACACTATTTTTGCGGAACTTCTGGAAAACGCCATTCAAATCAGAACTTATGTCAGCATGTGTTATATTGAAACGAAGACTCCGTATTTGATAGCTGTCCTTCATTTAGTTGTTCTTGAATAATTTGTACGTATACCGAGTGCTATATCATTATTTTTTCGGCCTGCTCTTATTGTACAGAAATATCATGAATAACGCTTGGGAACGATGTAATTCCTGTCACTCTCGGCAATCGGCGAGTTGCCAGTGTCACTATTTTGCGGAACTTCTGAGGAAATATTATTCTGTTTAATCCTATGAATGAAACAGAACTTGTGTCAGCAAGTATATTGAAATGGACTCCTCATTTGATATCTTCTCTTGATTTAGTTATTCATGAATGATATGTATACCGAGTGCTATGTCATTATTTTTACGGCCTGCTCACATTGTAAAGAAATATTATGAATAACGCTTTGCCACTCTGTAATTAGAGAGATATTGCAACTTACAAAATACCGCGTGCTGTGTGTTAATCCTCGCGCTAGGTAAATATAACATATATGGTCTTAACGTTTGTTCCGAATGTACAGGTATTTCCACATAACCATCATGCCTTAATAACGCACTGTCATTGATTGATTGATGGAGTCAGATAGGTGAGGGGAGATTGTTGTATGATATTATGATAAACAAACCCATGCTAAACCTCTAACGAGAACGGTTTTGAGTTTATGTATTAGTTTCTGCATTAGTTCTTGGATTGCTTCAATTTAATTTTTTGTCAAAATTATGTTTTCTTGAACAGTGTCAGTAGAAGCATCAATTGGTCGTTCAGTGGTTCGTATAATGAATTCCTTTTCTCTCTAACAGACCTAATGTTAGCCTGTACTATGTTGTTCCACTTTTCTGGATTTTGACCAACAACTTCACGTAGTAAGCACAAATCATCGTCCAAATTAAATCGCAACCTTTTTGAGTGGCTCCTAGTTCAAAAATTCTTGAACATAACATAAATAACCTCAAACCCTGATGATCTAACCTAACCACCAACAAGTGCCATGGCTGATCGGATTCCGAATCCTTCCGATATAGAATAGCGCAACGGTGTAATATCCCGTAAATAACGTCGTGCGGTAACGGTATTACCGCAGCGTCTGTCTTGAACTCAATCTGCGCATGCGCACATGTCAATATAACGTTTGCTGTAATAGTGCAATACAAAATTTGACACAGCAATATCTCTCTAATATCTTGCGCTCTCAACTTGTTATGTCTCATCCTGGCGCGGTTTTCGCAGAGTTCAAACAGGAGCATTTTTTGTTTTTTGTTTAACTATTTTGAAAAAAAAAAATAAAAAAAACCAATTACTTTTCTCATCGTTCTGGACTTGATTTTTTCCTATGGGGGCATTTGAAGCAAAAAGTCTACAAGCGCAGACCATTCCGAGATGTCAACCATCTGGAGACAGTGATTCGAGAATGCATATTTCAAATATTACTCCTCAGTTTTTAAGAAACGAACCATTGGGCGTAATGGCAGACATACCGAAATGTTATTATCAATGTCCAACCTACATTGCAATATCATTGTGAACTTTTTGATTTATTGTAAAAAACGTATGGGAAATTTATTAGATTTCATTGAAGTATCTTTTAATTGAAACGATGAAATATCTGGGGAAGAAACACACAAAGTCGTCTCCACAACGTTTAATTTCCGACAGTTAGGTATCAAAACCAAACTTTGGATCGGAATCAAGTCCGAACTCTTGATGATATTATTATATCTTCCCCAAATATTGATCTTCCATTTTGAGAATGGACTACTTCCTTCGGATCTATTTAAACCGGGGTAATGTTGGACATTGAACCAAATGTGAGTATGTCGTCACCCGATGTCATTCTGCAAATTTTCGACAAGTCTTGCCGTAAATGGATAAAACACATCCTATATACGAATTCCCAAAAATCCAAGCAAATATAATTGGAACCATTTTCTCGTAATAACCAAAATCCCAATCTTTATACATCTCAAACCGTTCAATGAATGAGGTTTCACCAATGGTGAATTTTGATCAGGATTTGACCTTTGCAGTGCCGGATTTATACTCACGCCGGGGGCAAATGCTTACCATGCCGCCGCCAATTAGTATTGTCAGTTTCAGAGTACTCATTTATTGTTTTTTTTTTTCATAACATATGACTATACCATAAAATTATTACATACCTAGAAAGAAACACATTTTATTTACTTCTCAAACTTAACAACAATTTTTTTTTATATATAAATACTTTTCTGGATTTTTTTGATGCGAACTCATTAATGGCATCATCCAAATTCAGCTCCAATAACAAGTCACTGTTGATATTCAAAATCGATTGGCTATTCAAAGTATCCTCTACCATCGAATTCCTAAGGTAATTTTTTACTCTTTGTAAAGGGATGGAAACATTATCAGAGCTACTTCTACGCTGCAAAAAGTATCTTTTATTGTATATTAGTGCAAAAGCGTCATTAAAGAATGCGGCTTGCGGCTTTTTTTGTCTTCTTCTTCAAAGAAAAGTATGTACCGTAGCCGCCAGCCGCCTGTATTGATGCGTCCAAGACACCGCTGCCGATCGAGATCAAAGTGAATATAATTTTCACATAAAAACTTTTTAACAAAAAATGAAACCGACGAAAAAAGAAACTGAAAAACAAAAAATAAAATAAACCTTCAAAGTCTTAATAATAATTGAGCTCCTAATGTGAGTAACTAATTTTGAGTCGGCGCCAAACTATTGGATTAGGTAAAGCCTAAAATGATGGTAGCGGGATGCACGGCGGCGTTTTGATATTTTATTAAAAAAAATTAATGATCTTCGTTGATAGTTTGTTTGGCGCTGACTCAAAATTAGTTACTCACTCACATTAGTTTAGGAGCTCAGATATTATTAAGACTAAGGAGGTTTATTTTGTTTTTGGCTTTTCAGTTTCATTTTCCGTCGGTTTAATTTTTTGTAAAAAAGTTTTTATTTTTTAATTTTTTGTGGCTAAAATCCACTAATAACTACCTATTCAATTCACTCCAGGAATCCATTATGTTGTAGTGTCATCAGAACTACATATGTATGCCAAGTCTCAACAGAATCGGTTCACAGATGAAAAATCAATCATCTACTATTTTTATACCCTTAAGGGTGGATTATTCCTTTCCAAATTCAAATATGACCAACTCAGAAGTATACCCTATCCAATAAAAAAAGAATCATCTAAATCGGATAACCGGATAACAAAGTTATGAGTGGTAGAATCGGTTAACGGATAAATATCCGCTATTTTTCTACCCTTAAGGGTGAATCTTTTCAAATTCAAATGGGAACATCGAAATCGAACAACTCTGTGAAAATTTATGCATGGTCATACATAAAAAAAATATAAGCGTCGACTAGAGAACCTCCTATTATTACAAGCTTTTATTTACAAGCTTTTTATAAGATTTTATTTAGTTTCACTTGTTAGTCGTTAGTTCGTTAGGGTCAAATCTTGCAAGTGAATTTTGACCGACTTCTAGTCGTCCGATTAATTTGAAATTTGGCAGGTGTTCATAATTCCGGTGACAATGCATTATGGAATTTTTGTTAGAGAAAAAAACAAAATGGCGGCTCCGAGATGGCGGACGATATTTGTAATTATGGTCCGATTTGATCCAAAATTGGTATGTGGAAATTTTCGGGGCCGGAGATTATAAATTTTTTGTCAGAATTCATAAATTTAAGATGGCGGCCCCAAGATGGAGGACGAGTTTTCTGATTATGGTCCGATTCGATTCAAAATTGGTATGTGGGGGTTTTCGGATCGGAGATTATGAATTTTTTGTAGAAATTCATAAATTCAAGATGGCGGCCACAAGATGGAGGACCCAGTTTGTGATTATGGTCCGATTCGATTCAGAATTGGTATGCGGTGGTTTTCGAGTCGGAGCTTATGAATTTTTGTCGAAATTCATAAATTCAGGATACCGGCTCCAAGGTGGAGGGCCAGTTTTCTGATTATGGTCATAGTTTATTCGAAATTGGTATGTGGGGGTTTTCAGGTTAGGAGATCATGAATTTTTTGTCAAAATCTATGAATTTAAGATGGTGACTCCAGGATGTGATTATGGTCAGATTCTATTCAAAATTGGTGTGTGGGAGTTTTTGGGGTAGGAGATCATAATTTCTTTCAGCTCAAAACTTACAGGGCAGAGACCTTGTAATAACAATGCTCTACTAGAAATGAGCAGATTAAGGCGAACTAACTAAAAAGCAAAAATAAAATAACTAATGAAAAAACTTTTAGAAGAGAAGCTTTTATTCAAGCCGTGTACTGAAACGTATAAAATAAGTCATCGCTGATAATGATTTAATTATTTTTTGTTGAATTATTTGGTTTCAAAAAGCTTGTCGCGCGAATTGTAATAAAATTAATACTTCGACAAGTTGTTACTTACCAACCAATCATTGTACAATGAAATTAATTGTAACTTACTTTTATGAACACTTCGCGCGACAAGCTTTTTAAAACCAAATAATTCAACAAAAAATAATGAAATCATTATCAGCGATGACTTAAACTTATTTTATACGTTTTAGTACACGGCTTAAATAAACGCTTGTCTTTAAAAAGTTTTTTATTAGTTATTTTATTTTCCGTCGGTTAAAAACAGTGTACTTTTGACGAGGCGGTCGCCACGGTCGTGATTTGCGCGTTTGCTTGAAGATTGCTTGCTGCTTGCTTTTTCTTTGCCCTTTGCTGCCTCTTAAAGATCCTAAATCCGGCACTGGACCTTTGCAAAAAAGAAGAGTGCTGGGATCATTTCTGCGAAATTGTTATAGATAGATACTTTAGTTTAGTGTTCATTCAAAGAAGGGTAAAAATTGTCTTATCCTCTCACCGATTTCTCAACCTATTTTGTATGTATTTAATATTCTGCAAGACTTGAGAAAACCCATTTTCGTCAAAATCGTCCACTTCAGCGGAAATAAATAATGAGTGGAGCATGTCATTTCCATAGTACTGATCGCCGATTATGTAAAGTTATACTCACCATGGTAGAACATCCGGAACATATCGGAATTGTACAGGCCACAGGCTCCCGTATCTCCTGACGCCATTTTCCACACAAGACATGCAGAATCGACGACTGCGCCGTAAATAATAGGGCAAGGTACATTCCCGAAGAGCCCTATCGCAAACTGTATCAAACCCAACGCCATGGCCTTGTCTTTGGGGTCAACGCATCTCAAAATGAGCAGCATCGATCCCACTTCTGACGTAGAGTGTATAAAAACAAAAATAGAAAACAACAGTATATACAATATAAAACTCGAACACTGGAGGTCGCAGTAGCCTAAAGTAGCATTGGCGTGGATCATACCATCACTCAGTGTGATATTCGGTAGGTCCAAGCACATGCATTGTGAGTATTGCACTATTTTCCCGTCTATTTCCGTGTAATTTCTACATCCAGCGTGGCACGGCGATAGGTAAGTTTTACCGTCTTGGCCACAAATCGGGGAAAATTTGTATTTTTCGCATTGACAGAGCTCCTCGTTGCAATTCAACTGTTGCGCATCGAATCTATAACAAAAATGTATTTCTTTTAATTCCAGGGTGATTTTTCGATTCATGTGAGTTTAACTATCGAATATCTCATAAAAAATCAGTAAACACAATTTTCATAGAACTGAAACTAGCATGACGATCAATAAGTACCCATGTATACAGTTAGGTTAGGACGTGTTAAATAGGTAGGTTTTCGGAATATAACAATTGCATAAGTACAATTTAAGGCAGTGAGTGGTTGTAGGTAAACGCCACGGAAATTATTTTGTGTTTCTTCAACTTCTTTTCGTTTTTAAAAATTATAGTTATCCCCATCTTTTCAGTCTTCGTAATCGACGCTCAAAAGAAGCATCCTGCAAAATTAGAGTCCGATTCTCAAAGAGATCTGTGGGATCGCTATTCGAAAAGCTGACTCACCCAGTATAAATGATGGCAGAAAAGTACTATTATATAATATTTTATGACTCTTTAGCTATATAATTGGATATACATACTTCTCACCCATCCTGTCCACAAATGACATTAAAATAAACTAGGATCCTTCTCTGGGCCAAAAAGATGCATTCAAATCGGTTAGCTACTTTTCGAGAAAATCGCGGGCATAAATAGATACATACATAATTAAACATACATGTCAACTATAGAACCAATCTCTTTTTTCGAAGTAAATTAATAACAATCGCATACTTCTGACTCACTCTGTAAATAAATTGATCAAAAAATAGGCTAAAAAACTTCTCTAGATCTGTCTCACCCTATATACCGGGTGTCAACGAATCTATTAGACAAGTCATAACTTCTAGAATATTAGGTGTATCTAAATGAGATTTGGTATAGGTAAATGGTATGTGAAGAGGGGAGTTTTCGAATATTTTTCACTTTCTTTGGTTAAAATTCTGGATCAGATGTGACATTTTAAAAAGTTTTTACGCCTACTCATTTTTTAGTCACTTTCAATATTGCATCTAGGTGGCCATGATCGGACGTAAACTAATCTGAGGACCTCAGGTGATGTCAGAAAATTACAATCGCAAAGTTTTAGTGACTAGTATGATAGATAGGAATAAGACAAGTTGGCAAAATTACATTTTCGTGTCTAACTATTATTTTTCAAATGGCGACCATTTTTTTACAAGCACTTTCCGAAAAAAGGATTTTTTGACGAATCTAACGATACTAATTTATTTGTGATTGAATTAAAAATAAGAACAGAATTAAATAATTATTTATTTTTGTCAAGTGTGCCATGGATAGCCATGATGCATAATATTTTGCAGTTATTTTTATCAAGCAGACAGTAAAAGTTTCCCAATTTTCGTTAAATTTCAGTTTAATTTTTTTTCAAAATAATGTATACTCAAAGTGGAAAAGGGGATGTATTTAATATTTGGAGAATGTCATAGAAATTCAAGGAATGCTGATGAGTTGTATGCTCAGAGATATCGATAGACGGGTAGTGTTTTGTGAATGGCTGCTTCAAAATCATAGAATTAACCCAAATTTTATCAACTTTATTCTATTTTCCGACGAATCACGATTTACAAATAATGGTATGTCCAATAAGCAGAATACTCGGTACTGGGCCCAACAAAATCAACATGCAATGAGAGAGGGCATTTTCAAGAAAAGTTTGGCGTCAATGTCTGGGCTGGTATCGTTGGAAACAGAATAATTGGGCCAATATTGTTTCAAGGTCAGTTAACAGGGGTTAGGTACTTCAAAATGAAATCGAGGATCATCTTAATAATCTACCTTTAGCAGTTTTACGGCGAATTTACTTCCAACAAGATGGAGCACCCCCTCATAATACCAGAGAAGTCCTTAATTAGTTAATAGAGCATTTTAATAATCAAGTTATTACAACCAATGGTCCAGTACGGTGGTCTGCCCCGCTCACCGGATCTCACTGTGCTCGATTTCTTTATTTGGGGATATGTTAAAGAAAAGGTTTACTATGCAACAGCCCCAGTCACTCTCGAAATCTCAGAAGAAATAATTCTACGGGCATTTAGAAGTATAACGCCTCAAATATTACGGAACGTGTTGAGAGAAACAATTAAACGAGCTGAAATGTGTCTTGAACAAGGAGGAATTCACTTTGAAAATTTACTACAGTGAACGTAAATAAATTATTATCCGTGGCACACTTGACAAAAGTAAATAAATTATTATTCAATATTTTCCTTAGTAATATTTAATTTATGGTCTTATTTTTAATTCAATCGCAAATAAATTAGTATCGTTAGAGTCGTTTCGGAAAGTGCTTGTAAAAAAATGGTCGCCATTTGAAAAATAATAGTTAGACACGAAAATGTAATTTTGCCAACTTGTCTTATTCCTATCTATCATACAAGTCATTAAAACTTAGCGATTGTAATTTTCTGACATCTCCCGAGGTCCTCAGATTAGGTCCTAGACGCAATATTAAAAGTGACCAAAAAAATGAAGTAGGCGTAAAAACTTTTCAAAATGTCATATTCTGATCCAGAATTGTCTCAGAAATCCAAAATGTTACAATATGCAGGGTGTTCCATTTAAAAATTCAAAACCGGAGCCATTTCCGGTGAAACCGAAACTGACCGGAAAGTTATGACTTGTCTAATAGATTCGTTGACACCCGGTATATATATATATATATATAGTGATAAGTATTCGTGACTGGCGGTAATATAGAAGTAGATTTCTTGTGGGGATGCAGTCAGGTTAAAGGGCTTTATTTCAAGTAAACTCTTTGAAATTCGTCAAGCTTTCGGCTATGTTTATTGCCTTCCTCAGGACGACTGAAATTATTATGAATAACAATATGAAATTGTATAGTATTAAGGTACTTACTAACATGAGAATAAATAAAATTAGTGCATATGAGGAACATAAAATATTTTTCGTATGACAGTGACAATTGTATAATATTATAAATCAAGTTGGAAAATTTTGAATACTGAGTGATATATCATTATTTTTGTTCAATTTCAGTAAATATGTATAAATTTGACTAAGATTGTTCAAATCAGTTCTTTTATTCATTGTTTGACTATTTGAATTGATATGAACCATTTCCAAGAAAATTCTTTTGGTTACATTATTCTCAGCATCTAAAATGTGTGTATTATATAGTCCATTCGATGGTCTTAAACCTATGGGATATAATTCGACTATTGAGACTTCTGGAGGTTTGGCCAATATATTTTTCAGAACAATCCTTACAAGGGATTTCATATACAACATTTGACTTTTGGTTATTTTTTATGGGACTTTTCACTTTAGTGTGTAATTTTGAAATAGTTTTTATATTTTTTTTAGCAATTTTGAAGTTTTCATTCTTCAATACATTGATTAATTTAGGAGTAAGTTCATGGATATGTGGAAGTGATCTAAAAAGAGGAGGTTCTATTTCATTTATTATGGGAGTTATCTGGGATCTTTGGAAGACCAATGAATTAGTTTCATTGAAAAGTAATTTATTAATTAGGTGTTTTGATATTAATTTTTAATATATCATTATTTTTTTAATGTTTCTGTTGTTTGGTGATACGAATTATAATTTATAAATCTATTACTACATAATGGTTTCCTGTACCATTTAGTGATAATTGTATTTTGTTGGGTTTTGATCAGTTTCATATCTAAAAATGGCACACACTTTTGTGTTTCTTCTTCTATAGTAAATTGAATATTCTTGTCATAAGAATTGAAAATTGACAGAATTTCATCAGTACTCCCAGATGGTATTGATAGAATCAAATCATCAACAAAACGTTTTATAAATGGTATGTTGAATTTTACTCGTGAAACACAATTCTCTAGTAAGTCATCCATCACATAATTTGCCAGAATAGGAGATATATTTGATCCTATAGGTGTTCCAAAGATTTGTTTATAGAATTTGCCATCGAATACAAAATAAGTAGAATCGAAAATAAAAAAATGAGTATCGTAACATAAGAGAAAAATTAATAATGATGATTCCTCAACGCATCACGAGAGAATTCGAACGTAGGTCTAATATTAAATACAACCGACAATTTAATCTAATAAAAAATAGAAATATTCGTAAAATCGATGAATTGAAACGCATTTGTTTATCAAAAATACATTTTGAAAAGAAATGGTTTAAAAATCTAACAGAAGTAGATATTCCTGACGATATTCAAAAATTTTTATCACTTGGCCCCAAATTTAGTGTATCACCTAATAACCGTGACATTAATATTCCACATATTTTAGCTGATTTGGAATATATCATTGATAAAA
This sequence comes from Gonioctena quinquepunctata, assembly GCA_018342105.1. Classification (NCBI taxonomy): domain Eukaryota; kingdom Metazoa; phylum Arthropoda; class Insecta; order Coleoptera; family Chrysomelidae; genus Gonioctena; species Gonioctena quinquepunctata. The sequence continues at coordinate 251,727 of JAFIRS010000169.1, forward strand.
TCAATGATGATAAGAAAAATCTATACAGATCCCAATTCACTAATATAATTACAAATTTTATCCATAAAAATAATAGGAATTCAGATTATCTAAATGAATTGTATGTGAAAACCAAGAAATATTTAAAAGAAAATCCTGAAATCATCATAACTAACAGTGACAAGGGGAATATAACTGTAGCAATGTATAGAAATCAATATATTGCAAACAGTCAAACTTTACTAGAAGATAAATCTTTTTATAAACCAATAAAATCAGACCCCACATGCACATTACAGCAAAAAGCCAACAGAATCGTTTCCAATCTCAGAGATTCTAATAAAATTGATGTCTCCAAAGCTAAATCTCTTATGATATATAATTCGGTGGCTCCTCGTTTTTACACACTTCCAAAAATACACAAACCAACACTATCGATGAGACCAATAGTATCTTCTATTGATAGTCCGACAAACAAACTTTCTGGATTTTTGACTAATATACTAACGAATGCTTATGAAACAGAAAATCCTTATTATGTGAAAGATTCTTTCACATTCAGTGAGTTCATTAATAATTTCCAAATTCCACAAAACTACGTCATTATCAGTCTTGATGTTATTTCACTCTTTACCAATTTACCCTTTACATTGGTTAAGAAATGCATCACTAAAAAATGGTCACACATTGAAAAGTTCTGCACTCTGGATGAATCTTCTTTGATGAAAATTCTGGACTTTATTTTCGATTCTACTTATTTTGTATTCGATGGCAAATTCTATAAACAAATCTTTGGAACACCTATGGGATCAAATATATCTCCTATTCTGGCAAATTATGTGATGGATGACTTACTAGAGAATTGTGTTTCACGAGTAAAATTCAACATACCATTTATAAAACGTTTTGTTGATGATTTGATTCTATCAATACCATCTGGGAGTACTGATGAAATTCTGTCAATTTTCAATTCTTATGACAAGAATATTCAATTTACTATAGAAGAAGAAACACAAAAGTGTGTGCCATTTTTAGATATGAAACTGATCAAAACCCAACAAAATACAATTATCACTAAATGGTACAGGAAACCATTATGTAGTAATAGATTTATAAATTATAATTCGTATCACCCACAAAAAATGAAAATAAATTTAGTGATATCTATGAAAAATAGAATCTTAAAAATCACTCATCCTAGTTTACAACAAGAATCTTTAATCGAACTACAAAGGATGTTATTAGAAAATTCATATCCCAAACACCTAATTAATAAATTACTTTTCAATGAAACTAATTCATTGGTCTTCCAAAGATCCCAGATAACTCCCATAATAAATGAAATAGAACCTCCTCTTTTTAGATCACTTCCACATATCCATGAACTTACTCCTAAATTAATCAATGTATTGAAGAATGAAAACTTCAAAATTGCTAAAAAAAATATAAAAACTATTTCAAAATTACACACTAAAGTGAAAAGTCCCATAAAAAATAACCAAAAGTCAAATGTTGTATATGAAATCCCTTGTAAGGATTGTTCTGAAAAATATATTGGCCAAACCTCCAGAAGTCTCAATAGTCGAATTATATCCCATAGGAGTGACTGTAAACGAAACGTTAATTCATGCGCACTTTCGGAACATGTTAATCAGCAAGACCATCGAATGGACTATGATAATACACACATTTTAGATGCTGAGAATAATGTAACCAAAAGAATTTTCTTGGAAATGGTTCATATCAATTCAAATAGTCAAACAATGAATAAAAGAACTGATTTGAACAATCTTAGTCAAATTTATACATATTTACTGAAATTGAACAAAAATAATGATATATCACTCAGTATTCAAAATTTTCCAACTTGATTTATAATATTATACAATTGTCACTGTCATACGAAAAATATTTTATGTTCCTCATATGCACTAATTTTATTTATTCTCATGTTAGTAAGTACCTTAATACTATACAATTTCATATTGTTATTCATAATAATTTCAGTCGTCCTGAGGAAGGCAATAAACATAGCCGAAAGCTTGACGAATTTCAAAGAGTTTACTTGAAATAAAGCCCTTTAACCTGACTGCATCCCCACAAGAAATCTACTTCTATATATATATATATATATATATATATTAAAAATATTTTCCAGGTCTTTAGGATCACTATACAGAAAGTTGCATTTGAATCGGTTAAATAATAATTGCCGACATTTCTGACTCACCCTGTACATATGAACACACAAAAATCTGGTAAGATCCTTCTCTGCGTCTGTGGGATCATTATGCAAAGAATTGCATTCAAATTGGTTGGATAGTTTTGGAGAAAATCGCGAACATACAAACAGTTGAGAATATACTGCATTATAAATTCCATTCATGCAAAGAATAAACTCAAAAATTCAGGCAGTGATGAAAACAACAAACAATGAAAATATAAGCAATTACTCAGCAACGACGGGGTTCCAAATTTAAGAATTGATTTTTCAAATCCACCACATAGCCGCACAACTTCAACAACTCTTCTGAGAATAATCCAATAGTATATTTTAATTCCAGGACCTAGCAGTTACAAGTTACTTCGGAAAAACCCATTTTGAATCAATAAACTGGGCAGGCTTTAGGAAACAGACAAGTGCGCAAGTAATGAATTACCGTATACGAAGATCAAGAGCAATTTCTCTGACGTAAGCATCCTTCCCTATAGCGGCCAATTAATCATATCTGAATGTAGGTTACAAATTGGCTTATTGGTATACGATTGCAATACGCCAGAAGTAGATGATAACGAGGGTAGAGCTCGTCCAATATTGAAACGACCGTTTGGTAGGTAGAGAGGGGGAAAACACGAGTGGACACGATTTGCTGTGGCTACGGCGAATGCTCACCAGTGTCTTGGCATGCAGCGTTTGAAAGGTTATGTTTGCTTGATTAGTAAATAGGTAGTGCAGTTATTATCTTAAATTCACGAATTTTGACAAAAAATTCATAATCTCCGACCCCGAAAAACGCCACATAGCAATTTTGAATTGAATCGGACCATAATCACAAAACTCGTCCGCCAAAAACTACGTCTCGTGTATCGCCTATACCAAATAATTTGGTACGCCTATGGAATTTCTATTAATAGCCATAGTTCGGGCATCTTCGAGAAGAATTGGTTGTTAGGTAGGGGAAGGCCAAAGTGGTCGTTTCAATATTGGACGAGCTCTAGCCCCAAATGGTGGGACGATTATTGAATTCTGGAACTCATTCAGAATGCGAAATTGGCATCATTGAAAATTTCATTTAGTTAGCGCAATTATTAAGTTCTTCAGATGTATTACCGTTTTTGGTGGTATTGATCCTTCTTAAAGCTCATTTCTCCCGACTAAATCAACATTATAGGCCATCCAATAGAGGTTTTTTTCCCACTTAAATAAAGACGCAAATAGCATATAGTACCTATTAAAAGATAGTTCGTAGTGAAAACGCCGGTGTCGTCCCCCAGCTAAATCGTTTGTGGAATTTTTTTACCAAGAAATATTGTCAAAAATTAACACTTTTTTGTGTTTTTAAAAATATCTTAAAAAGTATTCGTTTCACACTCAATGGGACTTTTGTAGAGAATTCAAAAACCTAAAAAATGGTTTTCTGTGCGACCGCATCGGTGCATTTTCCACTGAGAAAATCCGGGAAAACCTCTAAAAAGAAGCCTTTATTTTAATTAATAATTTTTATAAATTTAAAGCTGAATAAACAATCTTGCGGGAAATGATAGATAATAACATTTGTGCCCAAGATGGTTTCTGTCCGATGTGTAGTTTTTGCACAATCGCGTTATAAACAATTAAAGGGCTTATCTTGCAAAATTCGCCGATTTAAGGGAAATCGTCGTATTCAAATTCTGTAAACGGCATCTGGAAGTAGAGATCAATATCTACAATTTGTATATATTGGATTTTCACCAACGTATAAGCAACCCGCCGCGCGGTGATACACTCTCCTCCGCTGGCTCGTTCCCCCTTTCCGCTACCTCGAGCGCACTTTCAAGCGTTTGGAGCAACTTTCAGTGACATTTTCAACACATTTCCCACCTCTCAGGTGAAAATCCGAAACATACAAATTGTAGATATTGATCTCTACTTCCAGATGCCGTTTACAGAATTTGAATACCACGATTTCCCTCAAATCGGCGCATTTTGCAAGATAAGCCCTTAATTGTTTATAACGCGATTGTGCAAAAACTACACATCGGAAGAAACCATCTTGCGCACAGTTGAACTACATGTTATTATCTATCATTTCCCGCAAGAGTGTTTGTCCAGTTTTAAATTTATAAAAATTATGAATTTTTGAAAAATGTTTTTTTTTAGAGGTTTTCCCGGATTTTCTCAGTGGAAAATGTACCGATCCGGTCGCACAAACAAACCATTTTGTAGGTTTTTGAATTCTCTACAGAAGTTCTATTGAGTGTGAAACGATTCCTTCAATACTTTTTAAGATATTTGAAAAAAAACAAACAAGTGGTCATTTTTGACACGATTTCTTGTCAAAAAAATTCCACAAAGCGATTTTGCTGGGGTCGACACCAGGGTTTTCATCTACGAACTATCTTTTAAAAGGTAGTACAGGTTATTTGCATCTTTATTCAAGTGTGAAAATAGCCTCTATTTTTTCTCTATTATACAAATGGACGAACGAATTTTCCAAATGAAAAAAATAGCAGCTTTAGATTCGAGCAGTAAAAATGGAACAATTTAGAATTCAAGAACGTTCTGTGATAGGTCTATACCATATTGCTATGGTATATCCATTCTCAGTTGAACATGTTCATTTTTAACAAAAAATTTAGAGTTCGTTCAAAATGGTACATATTATTTCTTGACATGTTTTTTTGGGTAACTTTCCACAGTCTGAACATGAAAATATAATCAGGAAAATCTATACAAGGTTACCCAAAAAAACATGTCAAGAAACGTTGTTCCTCCAGAAAAAATCACATTCATCCAATAAGTACATATTATAATGTTGAATTATAATATAATAAATATAGTAGTATATAGTAGACCAAAATTGAGTGAAAACTGTTCGCCGCGTAAAAACCAGTCGATAACTTCGCTGACCGTAAATTACCGTTAACTACCACATATTACTTTATTGGGTTTGGGGTTGAACCTATTAGTAGAACAGTGGTGTGTGTCTGGGCAGAGGCAGCCATGTATAGTGAACAACAGCAAGACAATGTTTGTGCACTTGTCGAAAGTACCATTCCACATAACATTTAGGGCTTAAGCATAGCTGCTTTACATTTGTAAAAATCCTTTCAGACTGTGGTTTCAAACACAAGAAAATCAATCAGCGAATGGCAATGATGGAATCACCCCCGCTCGTCCTCTAAAGGCAGGATTATTTACGTCAAATGAAAGAACATCGGGAATATAAGAGACATTTAGTGTATCTGGACGATGTGATAGTCATGATGTGATTCGGTATGGATTGGTAGATAAGAATAAATACTATCGTTGCACGTGAGATCCCTAAGGACAAATCCTGGCAGTGATGTCACGCGCCAGTTCTCTTTGTCAGTGGGTCGAAGTCAAATTATCCGAATACTGACACTTCAACTGGTTATCAGTCTTAGAGAGGTTCGATAATGTATACCTCGTCAAATCAGTAAAGCGATTATTCCCGCTGTACAGTTCTCATCAATGTCACTGTCAAATACCCTCGAATAGGGAATGTCGCGATTACTAAAATGACAAATAATCAGTGATTCGTGATGTGTATTCCTTACAAAAGCAGTTTAGACCACACATAAGTTTTATGCACTCCAACGACATCGGGAAGCAAATGAAGAAAAATAATGTGTACTTCTCGTAAACATTCTCCGTCACCAAACGGAAGATCAAAAGAGCCGACAGTCAACATGGGTTTGAGTGACAGCTGTCTAGTTCTACAACAGATTCGCCTGAGCCACTCAAGACGGACCGAAAGCCAATGATAATGCTTGTAGGTGTGTCGATACGTTGAGAGGTTATTCTAAATCAAATTGACATGATTGCGTATTTTTGTGAAATTCGAAAAATTGGTCTTCCTGTAGAAGTTGAAGTGCTGAAAAAATGAGAGATATGTTGATTTTTTTATGTCATAACCTCCAAATTTATTTTCGATTGAGAGTAGTTTAGAGCGATAATCTGAACAACGAAGCGCCACCGTTGCAGTGGTCGACCTGCTAGTTCCATTCCCGTAATTAATATGTGCTTCTGATTTTTTATGAGATATTATCAAGAGTGAAACGAGCTTCGAAGTGTTTTCTCTGATTGGAAAAAGTTATAAGTTACTATGAATATATTCCTGGGTCATAAACATCAACAATACCATTTTCATAATGAGAAACACTTTTTCGCCAACAAAAAATATGGCAGTGTTGAATGATTATTTCCAACATATATATCATCAGGTAATAAAAAAATTGATTTTTTTCCAAGAAATTCGTGTAAAATGACACAGTTGTCTGAAAAATGTCGTCGGTGCCTTTGAAGAGCATAATATATAACGTTATCCGTTTGCCAAATTCACAAGATGCTATAATTTAAGATGGAATAAACAAAAATTAAATGATCGTGTTTTCGTATACCTATAAAAAACAGATGAGGCTTGAGCTCTCCTAAAAATAACAAAATAAATGACAGGTCACCTCCAAACTATATACACGCCAATGACAATGGAAATTGTAGAGGAAATGACAAATTATTTAATGAGAGAACATAAAGAAAGACCACCAGACAAACAAAAATGTTCACTTACGTATTATCCCTTAGACCGGCTAGATCATTCGTTGGACAACCTACGAACATTAAAACTCCCATTCCTGAAATAATTCCATCAAGTCAGTTATAATAAAGAGCAAAAAAGAAAGGTATTTTACCCATTGCATAAATAACTGCAGTAAACGCAATCCAGGCGGCAACAAATCTCGCATTTGGCTTCACTCTTAAAATAAATACCCCACTTATTATTATTCCAACTCCCATCACAAGAATACCACCGACTCCTAAAATATGAATAATACTCAAGTAGGTGAGACATAGTGCTTTCCTCTGCAGCCTCTTGGAATTAAATGCGAATTATAATAATTAGAGGAAAACATACAGTATTAATGTAATTCGGATTCGACTTTATATATAAGTAAATCACGTTTTAGAGACAATCTTTCATTTGAATATGCTTTGAAGGCTATTCACTGATATGAAAGCTTTATTAATAGTCCAATCATGCCATAAATGGGCAAACTCCCACGTCCATCATTTCAATTTATGGACTAAGACCAAAAATTCGAAATTTTCGGCTTGAAATAGAATCGGACCGTAAATCATATAATGTGATCTTGAAAACGCCATCTAAAAATCTCGAATTTTGACAAAAAAATCATAATTTTCGATCAGATCCCAAAAACTAGGTAAACAAATCGTCCGTCATAACACATGCCATATTTTAAGCAAGACGGATGGATGGAAGTTGGTCAAATTTCAAAGAAGGATTTGGCTCCCCAATAAAGTTAGCAAAGCTACTAGTTCAGAAATCAATAGAACCTAGGCCAATATTTGTCGAATAATTGTCGTAAATTATAAAAAAATTGTCGCCCTTTTATTTTTTTTATAAGAGTCGAATTTCTGAAATATTATTATTAAAATTAGTCGTATAATTGTCGAAATCTATCAAACATAATAAAAATGCACTAAAATATATTTTAAAGAAAATATATGCCTTTTTATAGATATTTCCAGGTGTCCGTGAAAATTTCGAGTTCTTGGCAACATCGCATTCATATGAGTACATCTGATTTATGCATTTTACACGAAAAGGCGAATTATTAGTGTCTTACAATTTTTTGTAAACGATGATTAATTCTAAAATTCAATTTTTTCCACAATGCTTTACTTGTAAATTTACTGTAGTGGCAGTGCTAACTTTATATCAAGTTAGCACAGCCACCCCGTATAAAAGAAATCAAAAGCGCGACAATTTTTTTGTATTCACGACAAATTTACGACAATTATTCGACAAATATTGGCTTAGGTTTTATCTATTTTTGAGCAAGTAGCTTTGCTAACTTTATAGGGGTGGATTTAGCTCGGCATTCAATGATGCCACCACCAAATTTTCGCTCTTGAAACTAATTACACTTTTTGGGCATTTCTTCACCAGCTCAGGATATCACCTCTGAATCAGCCCGAAACTAACATTGAAAACTACATGTGAGATGCATTAATGTTGAAATAAATTTCTTTGTGCATAGATTTAGGTCCACAGACATAGTGAATGACGACGGACGTGGAACTTAAACGGTTAAAATGGTAGCAAGAAATAAATAGCCCACATACTATAGGGGAATAATGTTGGCTTTGAAAACGAAGACAATTTTATTATGGTAGTGGTGGTCACTTTTGCTTTTAGGTAAGTATTTTGGGTTACTGAATATCTGTAGATCGCTTAGCCCCAGGGTCGGATCTATACTATTTACCACCCCAAGCTACGGATATAATGACTTATTACCAAGCACTAAAATATTGAATTGTTGAATACAAAAATCACCAAATACCAATTTTATCTGTCGAAAATGACCTCATTTTTGCTAGTGCAGCACTTTATTTGCAACCAATTTTCAGGGATCCCGTAAGTACCTCAAAACAAAAAAAACGAACTCCCATGAAAGCACCGTACATACATTCAACAAAACAGCGTAAGTAACACCGTTGCGTCTTTTGAATATATTCTATGTCTATGAAATATATGACAATTATTCCACAAATCTCAAGTATTTGTTTAGGGTTTCAAATTAGTTCGTGGAAAAATAGTTTTTAGGGCACTTGAAATCGAGACTACTTTTCAGACAAGAAAAGTTCTTGTAGATACTTCATTCAAGTAAAATTTTCGAATGGACTTTTGGTTGATTCTTGAAACCAAAATGCCATCTACTTAATCCAGCACTCATCGGAAGAACTATCTCATTCATACCAGATATTTCCCATACTTTCAGAAGAGGTGTTCAGAGAAATCAAAATTTAAATTCGCATTTAAGTTCGAGAGGCCGCATAGGATATTGAATAAACTTGCTTATTGCTAAAATAGGACTATCTTTCTGGATTCTTAAGACCAATCAAAATATCAAAAGAACCGACAGAAAAACAGCATGAGCTTACAGGTTTTAACAAAAACATTGTAGCTTCATAAACCACGCCATGAAATAAATTGATTTGTAAAACAACTTAAATGCCACACAGTTCTTGATCATCAGCTGTCATACATATTTGTGTAGGAATATATTTATATATGGATGTGTTAAATGTATGGGACATCGTGAAATTTTGAGACTGATGAAGGATATTTATATAGATCAAGAATACCCACGCATAAAATTTTCTTTGTGGGTTACTTGAATTTATTTAGGAAGAATTGGTTTTCCACAAAGTCATATTTTGTTTCATTTCGAATAGTTGTAATTATTGTTAACATTTTGTTTTTATGTTGTCAGTACATTAATTTTGTATTATGAGTAATAGCTACTGAGCATTATAGTTATTATTGTATAGCAATCACTTTGACGGATATTATTACCTCTTTGAAAAGGATTGAGTTTATTTTTTTCAACAGTTGGCGTCTCTGATTAGCTTTAATTAGGCCCAGTGCCAATGACAAAGTGGTAATTATTGTAGTACCTTAAAGAATGATTTTCAATTGAAGAGTGCCCCAAAGAGGCGGAATGGATGAAATATTCCAATTATCGAAATATAGGTTGATTGATGATATTGGAGAGAAGTAGATTTAAATTCTAGCGGTTTTTAATTTCTTGTCATGTTGCCAAAATTTTGATATGAACAGCACAACTGAAGGAACCAAATGATAAAAGAACGTTGTGAAGAGAAACTTTCAAACTGATGAAATTCAAAAAATTGCATGTTTTGTTGGCCGTTTCATGTGATAAACCCTATATATACTGAATTAATTTTTGGCAAATATAAAAATAAAATATTCGGTTCTACTGTGATTTGAAACCTGAACCCTGCCAATATGTTGTATTGCAACTGGTGAGCTGTGGTTTGGTATGGGTAATTCATCTCATATGTCGACTAGAACGGCATACAAGAAGGGATTTTTTTCCATAATTATAGGAATAATAACCTATGCAATACAATTCAGTTGCAAATATATTTGTTGCTGTCCCACGGAAGATTCGGTAAGTGTACAGTTGTTTGATTATGTACAAATATGGACAAGGCATTTGGTAACAATCAGATTAGCGAGTATCAAAATGAGATACTATATACAAGAAGTTGAGACATTTTTTTGACAGTATAAATAACTCACCAAAAATGTGATTTTACAAGAAAAAAAGCCATATAAAAGCTGCAAAATAACTGAGATATCATTAATTTAAAATTCAAATACGGTCCTGTCAATTCACCGGACCAATCAAAAGCCGAGTTCCTATAACAGCTTCTCGTGTTTCAACTGACAGCGTACTGTTTTCTGAATGGCCACTGAATGACACCGAAAATGATCAATCACAGATACAGAAAAGTTACCAATCACATAATACACCATACGTTCCTAGAGTTTGTGGTTATATTACGATGTATTTTAAAAAAACAATAGGAAACATACAAAAACAATGAACACTTAAGATTTCCGTGAAAGTTCAAATAGGTCGTTTTATGAGGTAGCTCACAGTTGAGTATGGAATTCGATATGGCAGGAACAATTGTATCCATACTATTATCGAAAGTTACAAGCGTTACAACCTCAAGACTGTCCCGAATGAAGTATATCTTTTGAGCGATTATATTATATACCATGGCCGTACTAGCACCACTCTGGTCGGTAAGTTTTGTACTTCTGTTATTTTGCAACTTGTATAAAGTTGATTTCTCGTAAAATAACATATTTTGATCAGTTCTACGTATCATATTTAAAAATGCCTCGACTCCATAAACCTTACATATATTCAATATATAATTAATCAAAACATGTCATAATTTTATACAATAAAGTAATGAAAAATGATTAGCATTCATTATATATGAATTCGATAGATTATAAGCTGATTCATTTATCAATAATATATTATAGTATTATAGTGATCTCAAATGTCCGTTATTTGGTTCTCTTTCTGAAAATACATATATAACACTTTGATTTTGAATTGTAATAGTTTTTATGTGAGCTAGGACATTTTCAACAAACTACCCTTGAAGTGTACTGAAACACGTATTTTTGAACGAACCATTTTTCCAAATCCGTGTTCATTGTCTGAATACTAACCTGATATCATATTGGCTGAAGGTGTTGGCAGACGAAACTGAGTTTCGAGATATTTTGGTAAGAAGGTGTACAAACCAGCTATTGGTAGAATATGTAAAACAGTACTGGCTGTACGAAACATCAGGATATCGTTTTTCAAAAGCCTTTTCACAGTTTTCGGGAAATCTGGAACAAAAATGTTTTTTGAAATAAATGTAGGGATGTCGTAATTGAAATATATATATATATATATATATATATATATATATATATATATATACATACATACATATATATATATACATACATATATATATATACATATACATATACATAGGGTGTTTCAAAATTCAGTATCAAGATTTTAGGGTCGTATTTCTCAGGTCAAAATAAGACTTTTTTTCCCATACACATGGGTCCGAAAACGCTTTGTTACCGATCTACAGAGCTTAAAGTTTCAAGATTTTTTATTTTTTTTCATAGTTTTTCAGTTTTTGCGATATTAGATCAAATTTTAGGTTTCTACAGGGAGATATTTTTTCAGGGGTCAAGCCCTTTTTCCCCCATAAACTTTTTTGTAGTGCGCCGCTGGTGGATTCTAACATATGCAATGAATTCTTTGTTTTGTTTATAATTTTTTTTGTCTCTTGTAATTTTTACGCATCTGCGACCGTTATCGAGAAAAAAAGTAAAATAATTTTTTGTAATTCGCTACATTTAATTAAATTTTTAACAAAAGGGGGAACCTATTATCACAATAAAAACGCTACTTATTTGGTTTGTGATCTAAATGACAAGTTTCCTTAAACAATACCTGAAAAATAAGAAACCTAACGAACCTTGACTTTTTATAAAAGGTGCTGGAAATGCTCTCCTCCTTCTGCGATACAACCTTCTACTCTTCTTCTCATAGACTGTCGTACGCGTTCTAAAATTCCGGGAGTATTTCTTACGGTGTGGAAGGACTGGTTCTGCACCATAAACTAGGCCCTTTACATGTCCCCATAAAAAGAAGTCCAGCGGGATGCAATCTGGGGACCGTGGGGGCCAAGCAATTGGACCTGCTCTGCCAATCCACCGATTGGGAAACACTGTATCTAAATAATCGCGGACGATGACTCGAAAATGAGGGGGGGGAGCCATCGTGCATAAACCACATTTGTTGACGAACTTGTAAAGGCACGTCCTCCACTAATGCAGGCAATTCGTTCTGTAGGAAGTTTAAATATGTGGCACCATTTAAAATTCGCGGTAAAATAAAAGGACCAATTAAAGTATCTCTTACTATTCCTGACCATATGTTTACGCTGAACTGTTCCTGGTGTCGAGATTGTCTGATCATGTGTGGATTTTCTAGTGCCCAAATATGAACGTTGTGGTAATTCACTACTCAGTCGCGTGTAAAGTGAGCTTCGTCGTAAAAGATACTAGATAAAATGCAGGATCCCTAGTACATTGCGCAGTATCCATCGGGAGAACTGCAAGCGCCGTGGAAAATATCGCGGAAGCAAACCTTGGACGCGCTGGATATGATATGGGTATAGCATGTTTTCGTGTAAAACGCTCCAGACAGTTGAATGGGAAACATCAAAATCCCGTGCTATTTGTCGAGTACTCATACCAGGATTTTCATCGATAACATTTAAAATCTCTTCATCTCTTACTGGGTAATTAACTCTGGCGAATTACAAAAATGATTTTACTTTTTTCTCGATAACGGTCGCAGATGCGTAAAAATTACAAGAGACAAACAAATTTATAAACAAAACAAAGAATTCATTGCATATGTTAGAATCCACCAGCGGCGTACTACAAAAAAGTTTATGGGGCGAAAAACGGCTTGACCCCTGAAAAAATATCTCCTTGTAGATTCTTAAAATCACTTGGCATAGTGGATGATGTAAACCTTAAAACGTAACCTATGTTTCAAATTTGATCTTAATATCGCAAAAACTGAAAGAACTATTGAGAAAAAATATAAAAAATCTTGAAACTTTAACGCTCTGTAGATCGGTAACGAAGCGTTTCGGCACATGTTTATGGGAAAAAAAGTCTTATTTTGACCTGAAAAAACCCCTGAAATCTTGATACTGAATTTTGAAAAACCCTGTATAATAAAGAACATCATCTAGGCAGAATAAGAATGGAAATGGATACACGATACTCCTCATAATGTTTGGAAGAGAACATTAGGGTTGGGAATTTTTCTTGAATTTTCGGAGGTAGTAGTCGTTGGGAAAAGCTTTCTCAGGCAGTGAATTAAAAAATGTTGACGTGCGACAAAAACATAATCCATAATGAAGCGATGTTCGGCGAGTCTCCTCGAGCTTAACAATGTAAGAGTGGGCTTCCATCAGAAGTGAGATACATTTGGACTTTTCAAAACTGAATTTTGCCTCCTAATATTGTTTTTCGTAAATCTCGGTTGGTTGTTCCATCACTTTTGGCGTGCAGTGTACATTGCCCAAGATAACCTATACCTAGTCACTGAGTGCATTTCTGGTATATCTAGGAATCCTGCGTATTTCATAATTCCACGTCAACATTTACGGAATTTACGGGGGTGCTCCTGTATAATTCTTCAAAAACATAGCTGTTTCGGTGGGATTCGACTAATTTGCACGCATCAGATTGGAGAGATCTATTTTTGTTATTTCAAATGGGACAAACACGCGATGACAAGAAAAGCTCATTATATAATTTTTAATGTATTTTAAATAACAGCGTGTTCCTTATTTCATCAAAAGTGAATATTTCGTTTTTTCAGTCATCTCATAATCAATTTTCATCCAAACATATTTATGTGCATGCGATGTTTATTGTGTTAAGGTATGTCTTCTGAAGATTACACAATGTTCTCAAACAATCAGGTATATCCGGAGCCCTGAGGTGATGCTATAAGTCGATAGGTCGGGATTATTTTATCTTGGCATTCACGTCACAAACAACATAAGTTTACGGGATAACGGGTTAACGGGATAACCGTTTTTCTCTTTGATCAAGTAACATAGACTAGATGAGTAACATACCACCCGGGCCTAATACTGTTTTGAAATAACATATAAACAAGCATAATAATACAAACAACGAGTATTCAACGACACTGGCAGCATACCTTTAAAATATTAGCATTTCATCACAGCTTCTAAATTGTCTTTGGCACACCTCATATCCCATAAACATTGTGTAAATATAAAACCACTCAGTCAATAAACACAACATTAAAACGCGCCGAATATCAAAACATAACCTCACATGATTTATCGATTTTTTTGTCAATATTGTCGATACGATCATGTGAATACCGTGATGCTTCCAACAAGAGTAAAACGTTCCAATCAATATCTCACGATTTGAACTCACATCAAAATCATATTTTTAGTTTCATAACGACCAGAAAATAAAATTGGACCAATGAAATTTAATATAACTTCCTCAAATGCGGCATGATAACGATGGATGAAATGGATTGCATTTGGTGTGTTACTCATTGTCTATGTTACTTGATCGGGGAGGTTTACCGATTGTTTCTGTCGACAGTTGTTATACAATAGTATTCACCAAAAAAAACAGAATCGGAGACATTTTGAAGGAAATTGTCGAAGCCCTTTTCAAAAATAATAGGGCCTCAACCAGGTGAGTGATTAAATGCCCGTTACTCACGTGTTTTAAATCTGATTTTTTCCATTTTCGCAGAAATTGAAAGAAATTATTTTGCAATTGTTGCATAAATAACTATTGTGTCATTGACTCGTCGAAACAAAATTGCAACCAGACTACTAAAAATAAAAATATGCGCTACCGTAACACTTTTAATAACTTTTTAATAAAATATTTTTAATCACTAGTGATTAAAAGTACAACTTCTCTCACTAATTTGAGTTGAAATATGTCATATTTTAGTCACGAAAATGGAAAAAACATTTTTTATCTCCTATTTTTTCAAAGTAACTGATATTTAGAATAATCATACACATCTCAATTATAAATTTGCCTTTATCCCAAACTCGAAATCATTTAACTCCCCAGTTTCTAAAAAACGATGATGTACTATTGAAAAAAATATATATGTGCGTAATTAATCAGTTGAAGAATAAAAAAAATCACCTTACCCTTGATACTGGGATGTTTTTTATCAGGATCCTGAATCCTGCCTATCTGCTTTGATCCTGGCAATGTTTTCGGAAACGCAAACATAGCCAGAGATGCCAACATCAGTAATCCAGCGATAAGAACCAAACCTAATGATGATAATAAAGTTAAAAACAATAGAAATATAACACTTTTTTTTCATACCAAGCCACCATGCTCCGACCCATCTGGGATCAGTCGAATCGATTTTTGGGTCAACAGACAGGTCTGCGTAAACGCTGGTGCACATGGAACCCACTATAAAGCCCAAAGCCGGACCTAGAATCCGCACACCAATCGTAATAGCTGAAAAGAAAGAAAAATCGATAAAGACATGGCTACTGGTAGACATCAAGTCAAAAGCGCATTCAATTTAAACTTTGATCAAATTTGAGGGGTATAAACTAGGGATAGAGATCTGTGAAATAATTAATTGCTTTGTACACCTTTTTACTTCACAATAGATATCACGTCGGAATTTCGAGATACTTTTTTAAGCTTCCGAAGGACACAAATTAGTCTACTGTGAATAACATATCACAATAGGGAAAAATTTACACAGCCACTGCCTCAAATTGAACTTGATCATCAAAGCGACCAAATTTTCACTCTTCGGTTGAAACACGAAATGTTATGTTTTGCTCTACTAACTAAACGAAAAAAAACACTTTTTCTCAGTGTACTTGTAGATGTGAATAACTTCACATCTTCCATCCAAATAACTCCCAACCTAAGCTTTTTTTGGAAAATGCAAGTATTACCAGCTGTTCCACATTTTTTCGCCTATCCAATACGTCGCAGAATTTTTTTGAAAAAATGGTACAATCCAATTTTATCAAACCACCCCTGAGAAACGATTCCATCTTTTACAAATCCAGAGAAGAATCATAGGCCATTCTCGTTTCAATTATATACAGGATGAGTCAGAAGTATGTAGGCGCGATTCATAGCGATCCTACAGATCCAGGAGATATTTGTAGCGTATTTGCAATCTAAAGAAATAAAAATAAAATAAAAAAACCCCACTGCGTAGAAAGTTAACTTTAAAAAAGTTGGAAACAAGATGACCAGAAAATATTGTCATAAAATTATGTTTTAGGAGGTTAACTATTAAACTTAATACTGTAAACAGTCTCACCCAGTCGGAGGCATCTTCTTTAATTTAATGAATATATATTATTGCCTACGACTACGTGATAGTGTTTAATAGTTAACCTCTTAAAACATAATTTTCTGGCCATCTGGTTCCCATCTTTTTTGAAGTTCACTTTTTACGCAGTCGGGTTTTTTTGATTTTTTATTTAATTTTTTTATTTTACAATTTTTACTTAGGATTATAAGACGGTAATAATCTAAAGTCATTAGCCGTTCGTTATAGCCGAGTTTGACTGTACTTGATTGAGTTTCTATTAAAAAATTTAAGTGATAGTGTATTAAAAATGTAACGAAAACGAAATAGTAACTGAAACAGAAATAAACCAACTAACGAGCAAATTAACCAATTACTGATGTACCAAGCTATACGCTGTTATAACTTTTTTACAATATGGCGTCTGGTTGTCGCCATATTGAATTTTGTCACAATTTGGCGGCTGGTTGTCGCCATAATGAATTTTGATTATTGCTGTCATGTCTTTATTCACAATATGGCGTCTGGTTATCGTCATATTGAATTTTGATTACTGTCATGTGACACTCGCAAGATTAAGGCAATTCGATTGACGTAAGAATCATAAAAATCGGCCCACGCGTTTGGTCTCTAGAGCGCCACAAAGGAACAAACATACATACATACATAAAAATATTCTGTTTTCGACCTGTATGTCGATCGAATACCTATTTTTTACATTACAAGCTTTTATTCAGTTTCACTTGTCCCGGTGTCTGTCTGTCTGTGTGTGTCTGTCTGTCTGTGTGTGTCTGTCTGTAATCAAATCTTGCAAGTTAAATTTGACCCACTTCTAATCGTCCGATTGATTTGAAATTTGGCAGGTGGACATAATTTCGGTGACAATGCATTATGAAATTTTTGTTGGGAAAAAAAAACAAAAAAGCGGCTCCAATATGGCGGACAATATTTGTGATTATGGTCCTATCCTATTCAAAAAATTGGTATGTGGGGGTTTTTGGGGTCGAAGATTTCTTTAAAAGCTTTTATTTTTAGTTTCACCTGTCCCGGTGTCTCTCTGTCTGCGTGTCCGTCTGTCTGTAATCAAATATTGCAAGTTGAATTTGACCCACTTCTAATCGTCCGATTGATTTGAAATTTGGCAGGTGTACATAATTCCGGTGACAATGCATTATGAAATTTTTGTCAGGAAAAAAAGCAAAATGGCGGTTGCAATATGGCGGACAATTTTTGTGATTATTGTCCGATTCTATTCAAAATTGGTATCTAGGAGTTTTCGGGGTCGAAAATCATGATTTTTTTTGTCAAAATTCAAAAATAAATAAGATAGAAATTACTAAACTAGTTATTTAACATCATAAATCCTAAAAATAAAAAATAAAACAACGAACAAAATATTTTAAAAACATGTTTTTATTAGTTTATAAATAAAAACAAAACTAAAAAGTTAAAAATAAAAATTATAAAACATTTTTAAAGGTAAGCTTTTATACAAATGCACAAAATGAAAAAAATAATTCTTTCATTGTGGATCTAGGTTATTCTGTGAGTAACAGATTCAAAAGGTTACCGTGGATTCAAAATGGGTAATCTTGCGCGGCAAGATTTTGAATCTGTTACTCACAGAATAACCTAGATCAAACAATGAAATAAATAATGTTTTCCTTCTTAGGGCATTTGTATGAAAGCTTGTCTTTAAAATGTTTTTTTTATAACTTTTATTCATTAGTTTGTCTTGAAGTCTTGAACTGATTTTCATAAAATTGAGCTAAACTGTTGACTTATATTCATTTAAATGGAGGACCCTGTGAATAATGATTGTACTTTTGTGTACAGAGACCAAGAAATTATTATCATCTGCTAAGTTTATAAGGGAATGAAATATGTTTTTTCTGTGCAACTATACATTATCGATACGGGAAATTGCGGCTAGCAATGGTATACTGAGGATATGGATATACGACTATGTAAAGAGATTACGATTTCTTCATATTTATTATATTTTTACACTTTCACTTAATGTATTTGTAATTGAAGGAACATATAAGGTGAGTGCGAAGTTATCAAGGAAGTTTACAAATATATTATGTCTCATTAAAATTTAATATTATCAGAAGAACCAAGACTTGTAATTCCATTCCGATATACTGCTCCATAAACGTCAAATAACACCAATTTGAATGCCTTTGATTATCGAGCTCCTTAGAATTTTCAGTATCAACAGAAATTGTTCATGAAAAACCTTCAAATTCAATTAAATTATTCTCAAGGAACATTTTATTCGTGTTCAATTTCAAGAAGTCTGAATCACCTCTCAGGTTTCTGGGACAAACTTTTCGTTGTAAACGAAAACAACTTTAATGATCGCAAAAAATTTGCAATACACTTGTAAAATTATATTAATTGCAAATGTTTATTTACAAATTATACGAATTGTACATGGGGCTTGATTGTTACTATTCATGAAAATTATCAAGCTGCACAAAAACTCGAGGTCGTGTAATCACTTGTGTTGAATTCACAATTTTGTTTGTTCACGAGATGGTTTCTAATATTCGTACGATTATGAACATATTTTAATTTTTTTCACCGAGTGTGGAACAATTAATGAGCAAAATATCGTTTTTCTGAAAGATAGGTGAAATAACGGAAACAAATGAAAACATACATTGTGCTAATAGTTTCGCTGAGATGGCGTTAGCTTGTGTGAAGGTTGTAGACGATGTGGTAACTTGATTAGGTACTCTCGTTTCGGACTTCCATCGTCTTAATGGATTTAAAATGTTTTCACGACGTTTCGAATGCTTGTATCTGCAATCGTCTTCATGTGAATACTGACAAGTTTAGGTGCTACTTACCAATTTATATGTCTGCCGGTGCAGTGATGTGTGTAATTCCGTCATGTGCAGTGGTGCGTGTAATTTTACGCGGTGTGGTGGTGCGTGAAGTTTCGCGCCTCTACAGCCCGCCAGAAAGAGCAATTAGTGATTTCCATACGTTCTTGATCTCGACGCTTGGTTGACTAAAGTTATTGGCTTCGATGTAAGCAGCCTCTTTGAACTTTTGTTTGAACCAATGCTCTATGTAGAACACTTGCGTCGTCCCGTAGAATTCGATGGTGCTCAGTCCAGGCGTGGTCAGCAATTCCCGATTCTGACGTTTCTCCACGTTGAGTCCTTTTCTTGTGCTCATCCAATCTTACCGATAACGGCCTCTTTGTTTCTCCAATCTAGGAATCTCCGCATTCACATGCAATACTTACTGATTTCATTTTTGTTGTCAGGTTTGGTCTTGGTGAGGAAACTCCGTAAAGTACTGCCGGATTGGAAGCAGCTCTTGATGTTGAACTTGTTTCCGATCCTTCTGATCTTCTCGGAGACACATCTGATGTACGGAAGGCAGATCACTGTGCTTTGTTGTTGCTCTTCAGATGTCTTCGTTCTCTGGAGTTGTTTCAATACTTCTCCTAGGAGTTTCTTGGGATATTCATTCCGGTGAAGGTCCTCTCTGATGTGGTTTAATTCGGCATCTAGTGACTCCTCGTCGTTGCTTATTTGCATCGCTCTCTCTACCAATGTTCTCACGATCCCTCTCTTCAACGTTCACATCGAGGAAGGGTAAGGCACTCTTGGTTTCCATTTCTATCGTGAATTTGAACGAATCCCTGATTCTGTTATGTATTGAGAAGAAATCCTGGAGATGTTTATATCCATGATTCCATATAATGAAAGTGTCATCCACGTACCTCAACCACAGATTTGGTTTGTATTCTGCCTCCCGTATAGCCAATTCCTCGAACCACTCCATGTATATGTTGGCGATAATTGGAGAAAGGGAAGATCCCATCGGGAGGTTGTTATCCACTTCGAGTTTCCTTTTGATGATGCTAAGGGATTCCTCTATAGGGACATTGGTGTAAAAGCTCTCCACGTCGAAGCTGATGAAACGATCTTCTGGTCCAAGTTCAACATCTGTGATGATGTCTACGAAGTGCTTAGAATTCTTGACGTATGAACTGATATTTCCTTGTGAGGGTTGTAGTATCGGTAGGAGGTATATAACTTGTAGGTTGGTGAGTTCCGGGAGGTGGTGATCGCTCTCAGTGGTATGTCTGGTTTGTGGATTTTCGGATGCCCGTAGAGCTGCGGTGGTTTGCTGTAGTGTGGCGTCAGATGTGATCGTTCGTTGTCTAGAATTACATTTTTCAATTTCCTGAGAGTGTTGTAGATCTTCCTTTCTATAATGGGTGTTGGATCCTTCTTCAAGAGTTTATAGTTCCCTGTGTGGAGTAAAGACTCTATCTTGTCATCATATTTTGTGGTGTCCATGATTACCTTTCCTTTATCGGCTGGAAGAATCTTTATGGATGAATCCTTTTGTAGGATTTTTAGGGCCCTCTTTACACGCACCACAGCACATGACGGAATTACACGCATCACTGAACCGGTAAACATATACATTGGTAAGTAGCACCTAAACTTGTCAGTATTCACCTGAAGACGATTGCAGATACAAGCATTTGAAACGTCGTGAAAACATTTTAAATCTCTCAAGACGATGGACGTCCGAAACGAGAGTAATCATGGCGTTAGCTAATGGAGTAGTCCATTCCGCTAATTCAATCCCAGCGAATGCTTTGAAGTGGAAGGATTTTAATCGTTTCAGTCAGGTACCGCAGACATTAATCATTGTCTGCTTGAGGGGCAAATACCCTGATACCGGTCTACAGGTGGTCAGCCTGAGTGAAGTGGTTAATATTTATCCATTTCGCAACAAACATTTGCAAAGTACCTTGTAGCACGTTTATATATCGGATGTCATCCAACGTCCGTCGATGCATTAGCCAGGGAAGTGGTTGTTTTTTTATGGATATTCGACCGACATACACCTATTGTATAGGTATTTGTGGTCAGCAGTCTTGAGGAATAAGACGTTTTTAATTTTTTATAAAATATAGCTGGCTATCGATATGTCTCTTATTGCTAATCCACTGAAAACGGCCTGATAAAATTTCGACAAATATTATGATACATTTTCTCAATGAAAGGAATGACTATGTCCTTAAAGCTACGCCAGCATTTAGGCCACACTCCAAAAAAACTAGTTCAGAATTTGGTACATATTCACCAATTTTTTTTTACAGTTCTCGTTTTCCAGGAAAATGGCGCGGGCTAGCTTTTGATTCAAGCTGCACCACACACTCTGTATTTTTGAAAATATGCAATATATAGTAATCGGACGGGTGCCAGAATTCCTTACACATTTATTACAGATCATTGACGTGTGGAAAATTCCAAAAAAATGTTCCCAAAGGTCTTGGACCCCTAAATATAGAATAATCCCTATTAAATATACATCCCAACGTGGATGGTAACATAATTTTTTTAAAAACTTTTACACATCTATTACAAACAGTCGACGTTATGGGAATTCATAATCTGGTTAAGGGGTTAAACACCCCTAAACATCTCAAAATTTCTATTACATGTATGTTTCACGACGTAGACTCGGTGGCGAAATTTTCCACGGACCAGTACAAATATTTGTCGAATTACCGTTATTAAAAACATTTAATTTGTGTAATCAAAATAGTCCATGCGCACCTAGAAACTCGCCATAGAAGAATACGGGATACTGTAATATGTAAAACTCCAAAAAAACTATAAATGTCGCATTTTTCTGTCATAATACCTTTCAAAACTTTACTAACACATTCCACTCTTCAAATTTAATTTTTAGTCGAAATAGTCCATGCGCACCTAGAAGAATGTGATAGAAGGTTGTGGGCTGCTGTAATGAATTTAAAACTCAATAAAAAACTCTTAATGTCGCATATTTCTGTATTAATACCTTTTAATAATTTATTAACACATCCCACTATTCAAATTTTCAATTTTTGCAATCAAAATAGTCCATGCGCACCTACAAACTAGTGTCAAAAGCTTGTGGGATATTGTAATAAATTTTAAACTAAAAAAAATTTTAATGTCACATTTTTGAGAAATAATGCCTTTGAAAAATGTATTACCTTTGAATTCTGAATTTGTATAGTCGAAATAGTCCATGCACACTTAGAAGTATGTGATAGAAGTTGTGGGCTACTGATATAAATTAAAAACTCAAAAAAACTGTGAATGTCGCATATTTCTGTCATAATACCTTTCAAAAATGTATTGACACATCCCACTCTTCAAATTTTCAATTTCTGCAATTAAAATAGTCCATGCGTACCTAGAAACTAGTGATAAAAGCTTGTGGGACACTTTTCAACTCAAAAAACTGTTATGTCACATTTTTGAGTAATAATGCCTTTCAAAAATTTATTAATACATCCCACTCTCCAAACTTTCCATTTTTGTAATCAAAATAGTCCATGCGCCTCGATGCGCACCTAGAAACTCGTGGGATACTGTAATAAATTTAAAACTCATTAAAAAACGTTTGTGTCACATTTTTTAGTGATAATGCCTTTCAAAAATGTATTAACACACAACACTCTTGAAATTTTCAGTATCCATAAAAGTGAGTTATTGATGTATTATTAAAAACCTCCCGTTCATTATTCTAATTCTGAAAGTCCCAATCATTTTAACCAAAATAAAATGTATCCATACCGTATTTGAATAACTTTCCTATAATATTGGGTTGTTTCCTTGGACCATATTTCATTCCCAATGAATAAATATTAACAAACCTAGGACCTCTTCAGATCAATTGCCTCACACTGGAAAATTTTAAGTGGATGTAACGCTCCGAAAGAGTATTAAACCATATTATGTTCAGTAGTAGGTATCAGTAAAAACACGTTTTTTTTAACGACGGGCTGTCAACATCTTTGAGGGTTGTGTTTTTAAAAACGGTAACTTGTCAAATATTTGTACTAGTGTACTACTTGTTTTTTTGGAGTGTGTCATAAATGCTGGTGTAGCTCTAGGGACAAGGAATGACATCGATAATAGAGAGTTATTGGACTATGCAATAAGGGCAAGCGCTAATAAAGTCACCTTTATTTTGACAGCTACGCATGCGCACATAAATTTTATGATAAGGCAAACCATAATAAAATACTGCCTACCCTTATTTACGCCAAATTACCGTATAAATTTAAGGTCAGTTATGTGATCCTTATTTTGACAACCTAACCTGATACGTAGAAAAAAGAAGATAAGTTCAAGAATATAACATATAACCAAACCAACTGATGTTGAATTGTTTTAGTTTTGTATTTTCATTTCTCTGTGAGTGATTATTAAAATAGAAAAAAATAAAAAATGGCAACTGTTGAAGTTTTCAGTCCCAAAAATAAAAAGTTTAGAAGGGTTAGATTCACGTACAATGATGATTTAGTGTTTCTTCGGGAAATTGTAGGTCAAAAGCCCATCATAAATGTGGAAGCGTTGGAGATCGTACAGCAAATACTTAGTATTACTACTGGGAAATTCATTACAATCTCATCAGTATAATCATCTAAATTAAAAGGATTTTGTCCTTGTTGCACATGGTCTCTGTCAATTAATATATTGTCCATAATTATCATTTAAATTTCGTCATCAGCATCTCCCCACAAACCAACTTCTAACATTTCTTCCATTATTCAAATTGTTTAACTATTAATATATGAATATGATATGCAAATCAAACACCTATCAACAAAACAATCTTAGGTTAGAAATAAAAGACTGTCAAACGTCTATTTATTTATCTCAAGTCAGTTCCAATAACTATAAATACAGCAAGGATTTAAGGTAAATCCTAATTTAAATAAGGTAATGCACAAATTCTGCTTAGCATTAAATATGTACTTACAATAACTCTCTATTAATCCTTCATTAACGCTGTAATTTATACAATGGCTGGATTCATTGTGACAATAAATTGGTATATTAATAGATGAAAAATCTGTCAAGGAACTGACGAACGTAAATTCGGAATATTTATGAGAGCTCACATAGCTCGCTTGCCTTTCCGTTGAAAAATTAAAAATGCAGTTTTTAGAAAAGTAAACGATGAAGCATAGTCACCGAAACTTAACATGTCTGTGGTGGAGAACAGAAACACAGTCACCACAACTCAACATGTCTGTGGTGGAGAACAATATACGTAGCCTAACCTAACCTTCATTCGGTCCTATTTTATTTTATTGGTTACATTGTGGGTCAAAAACAGCAGTAAAATAAACGTACATTTGTGTTCTTCACATTCAATAGAATTAATGAATTGCAAAATTATTGTTAATGCAATTATGTCGGTTTTTGTTTTGCGTAAACAAAATTTCTATTAATATTTTTGGAATTTCCAATAATATTTCCTCAAATATCCAGAGCAGTTAAAGGGATAATAATAGGTAATTATAATAAGAATTAATCTAAGACGTGATTAAATACAATTTGTAACCGCATTCATTAAAAAAATGACACTCTTGCCTAGGTCCAACCAAATATTGATTTGATTTTTTGACAAAATCTTCTTGACCAAATGATCATTTTCTTTGTTGAATAGTGTGATTTGTTTAAGGCAAGAATATTTCAGTTTTAATAAGAAACGCTTTTCTTGATTCAAGTTATTCTCTGAACACATGTGAACAATGATTATGGGATATTTTTGTTTGTAGCAAATGTAGTGGTCATCATGAAGGTGATTTTTTTGGCAAATAAAAAACATTTGTGGACGAGTTGTGTAGGTAGGTGATTCAACAGTTTTATATAGAATCACCTCAAAAAGTTATTTAATATCATGTGTTTCAATACCGGCAAATTAATCCAAAATTATGTCATCAGATTTCCATGTCAAATGAAATTCATATTCAAAAGAAGATATATCCACATCACACCATAATCATCATTGCATGATATGATCTCGGGAAGGAGTGTAAATATCTTTTAAACCAGATGCACATACCTATATCTAACAAATAGTCGAAATGTCTTTGACAACAAAAAAACACATTGAGGAATGATTTTCCAACATACAAACTGTATTGATAGAACAAAGTTTTGAAATTCTAAATGATATTTTTAGTGCCAGATAGCAACATGATCATATACAGCAACAACACCACTTGACCACAAACGTTACAAGTTGTTTATTTGCAAAAAATGTCACCTCCATGCTGAGTGCTATTCATTTGGAATCGAATTATAATGATTCCAGGCATCAGCGCCTGTACATTTGCATACAAACATCACGGAAGACAGTTCTCTAAAGTGGTTGATAGCGCTCTGGCTCCGCGCACAGCCTGCTTATTCGCCGAAGACACTTATGGCAAGGGATGATATTCTTGAAGTAAGAGGAATATAATTGAGTTATTTCAACGTTTTATAACGTGGGGGTCAGATGTTTCTGTTCAACCAAATTTATTTGAAGTATATTGCTCAATCTGAAATTATTATTCTTATTAGAGTATTTAGTTCAAGAATATATATTTACTCGCTTTAAGATTTATATTGTTTATGTGTAGTTTGCAAATTTTGATCCGAACATTCATATCATGAACGTTGCAATGAAAGAAGGAGGAAATGTTCTTTAACATAGATATAATTTGTTCTATCTTGCACAATGTTGTGGAAAGCAATGCAGTTGTTAAATGACACGGTCCTGACTATCAAACGTGTCGACACCCTTCCTCACCTTTTATTGGTCTTTAGTTCTGAGAAGGTATCTTGTCCACTTAGCAATATGGCTGCTGTTTTCAACTGTTCGTTCAAATGGCATCTGCGATTTCATTAATTTAGGATATCAAACGATATGATATATTTCGAATTGAGTTCTGAATGCATTTTGGGCATCAGTCAAAAATCTCTACTGGGTGTACCCGAAAAATTGGTTTGAAGTTCACGGTTTCGGACCCGCGTGTGAAATGGTACTGTCGAATCATAATTTCATCACCCAGTTATTGCATAATTCATGCAATGACAGATTACCCCCAAATTCATTGAGTCATTTTTATACAGATAATTTATAGATATTCCATTTAATGTCAACCTTTGAGGTCCTCTGCCCACTGTGCAACGGGAGAAAAATAATTTGGAATTCAATTCCCCAAGTAATTTAATCCAGTGAAATCTAATCTGCAATCGGAAACACTCTATATTGTCGCTTATCATTTCAAACATCATTTCTTACGTTAATCAAATTCGAAAAGGCTCTACAACACAAGTTTTCGCAAACTAGTTACATCTTTTCTCAGTGTATTTTGTCCTTGTGTAAAACTTCACACCTGTGCTCGCCAATACCCACGCGATAGCAAAATTTTATGTGACCATAATCAGGCCACTTTATACTTTCTTTGGCCTTATCATCAACCGATAAAAACGAAATTCTCACACATTGTAGGCCTGAACGAATGTGAATGTGTCCTCTACTTTGTTGTTCTTTGTTCTTCAGAAAATATTTTTTGGTTATAATAATAATAGGATAGTAATGTTATGCGTATTACATTGAAAGAGAAGGGATGAGTGGGTAGATAACTGCTTCCTTTCCTATCGCTGCACAGGGGCGGATACCAGGGGGTTACACTATTTTCATTATATACTTTTTATTGTCTGGACTACAACCCGTTGAAACAGAAATTGTCATCCCGTTCTAAAAACTATTGACGATTCACGATTTTGTCCGCTTAAACCGAATATTTTAAACTCAAAATGAATCTCAAAAAGTGAGAATACAGGAATACATACTTAGACCAATGTTGAATCGTAATATGAGACAGTTTCCATTAGTATTGTCATTAAAATTGGGCCAAACATCAATTGCTATAATGATTTCGCTTATGATGTATATTTTCATAGATAGATGTGTAACATTTCTTTTTTTGAATGCATCGATTTTATATATAGCTAGTTAACTATATTTTGATAAGATATTCATTTCGCTAAGTTACGAGACATTATATAGCAGTGGCTGTCATCTATTACCATTTATCAGAAAGCCCACAATAATTTTGTTAACTGAACCGTATTTTTCATGGAGGATGTTCAGAAGACTGGAAAAACATGAATTCACAATGATTACGATTTTGCCACAATAGATTGATAGTACGGAAAATCTGACAGTCTACTTTAAAACCCCTGTAAAATTAGCAAAGCCACTTGTTAAAAAATCGATCAAACCTATACCAAAGCCGAATAATTGTAAAGTTAAATAAAAAAAAAAAAAAATACGAATAAAAGTCAAATATCAAAAATATTGTAATAAAAATATATCGAATAATTGTCGAACCCATTTAACCTAATAAAAATACACTAAAATATATTTGATGTAATATATACGCCTTTTTTCATGATGTTGCCAACAATTTGAGTTCTTGGCAACACCGCCTTTATATTTACCAAAATCCAATTGTCGTGCGAATTTTGGATATCGTCAACCAACAAAATACGCAAATTTTTCTCCTAGGGGATCGTTGTGCTAACTTGATATCAAGTAATATTAAAATTTGACGAATAATTGTCGAAATCAATTTACTTAACCTAATAAAAATGCGCCAAAACACGTTTTATAAAAGATATATAAAAAAAGTACTGCAATAGGTCTAAGAGACTCATTATTATTCATTGCGGGTGAGGCTCAACGGGGAATCGACCACAAGCAGAGACGTGTTTGTGTGTGTGTTTTCGTAGACAATGAGTTTTTCTAAACTACTAGTTTTTTAAACTGAAATATCCTTTTTATCTTCTAGTAGGCAACAAAGTACAGTTTTCCAAATACCAGTAAAAAAATAGGTACTTATTCTTGATGCATCGAAAGGCAGGTAATAGCAGGTATATATGAATCTAATTAGGGATAAGGATATTAAGGATTATTCATTAGGTATTTATTAGGAATAAGGCTAAGTAGAACGGATATTATATACATGACCCGTTTAATTTTCAGTAAAACAAATTGCGTCTTTTTGCATTTAATAATTTCTAAACTTTCTAGAAGGTCGAGTTCATAACCTTTCTTTTCTTTATGTAATATTTCGAAATAGTTAACAAAACAATGTTTTTCAGTTGAGAGATGAGTAGCAAAAGTTGAATTTGTTTTTCCATTGATGTAGGATGGCCTATATATGTGATATCTTTGAAATTATGTTTATCGTTTTGAGTAGGAAACACTTCTATTATAGCTTTTTTATAAAGTTTTCTTGAAATAATATTATCCATAAGGTTTGGACTATAACCGTTATTAATAGCAATTTGTTTAATTATATTTAATTCTTTATTGAAATTACATCAACGCATCTATACCAACATAAATTAGCCAATAACAGTATGATACATAGATTAATTAATATTCCGCTTTCAGAAGAAAATTTCAATAAACAATAAACATAATTAAACAAATTGCTATTAATAATGGTTATAGTCCAAACCTTATGGAAAACTTTATAAAAAAACTATAATATAAGTGTTTCCTACTCAAATCCAAACTGCTAACTGAATTTCAAAACCACAAATCAGCATGGAAACTTCGGCATGTCCTAATTAATTTAAGAAAATTAGTTAATAACATAATCCAAACCTACTAAAAAGTACATAGTTGAAAATCAATCAAATTAGTCATAATTATCAAATTACGTTGACAAATTTTAATTCGCACATGAAAGTGCAATATAGGAGATTATTTAAGTATTTTTAAATCCGTACCTGGAGTCCTTGACCCTTTCCTACTACATATCATACCCCGAACAAGGGTCCATTATTAGATTATGGGATTACCATTTATAATGAGTCTCTTTTCTTCATGATATTGCCTGGTGTTCGTTAAAATAACTAGTTTTCGGCAACCATTCAATGAAGTACAACCCAATCGATTTATGCATTTTTCATGTAAGCAAAATATATTCATCGCGCGAATTTTGAGATTTTTTTGGTAAGCGATGGATAATTTTGAAATTTCATGTTTTTAACAAGCACACTCCGTCAACTGAACATTTTTTCTTACAGACAAAAATATTATTGTCGTGCGAATTTTGAATTTCGTGAAACAAAAAAAAATTGATTGAAATACGTACGATAAATAAGTGAATTTTCAGCTGGAACAACTAATATGCAACTGAAAAACACCATCAACTGACACAGAAGTGAGTGCATTACAAAAATTGAATTTAGCTCGAAAATATATTTTGCCATTTTTCCTTTTGCAAGAGGTGGTTTAGTTTGTTATGATCGACAAAGTTTTTTTGTAATTCTATAGTTTGTTCATCTTTATGTTTTTCATTGTATGAGATAGTTAATAAGGTCGAGTAGTGATCAGATAGATTCGTTTCAATAACGTATGCATTGATATTCAATATTTGTTTATTATTTCTGACAAAAATGTGATCAATAGTTGATCTAGAGTTTTCAGTTTCTCTTGTTGTTGTATTGATATAAGACATGTACCCATTTTCGTTAAGAACATTTATGTAATTATTCACATCAAGGGATTCTCCAATTTGTAAATTGATATTTATGTCACCCATAAAAACGATGTGAAGCTGTAATGTTTATATTATATTTATAGAAAGTTTGAGTAAGTTATGGGAATACTAAACCAAAATAAGAAAATATTTTCACTTAATGAACACTTTCATAATTATTTCACTCGACAAAGAGGACATTTCCATGTACCATTCTCAAAAAATAAAATATCATATAGGTCACCTGATCATATGGTTTTTTAATAAGTTACCAGACTACGTAAAAACTAGTAAATCATTGATTGACTTTAAAACGAAATTGAAAACATTCCTAATTGACAACTGTTTTTACAATATGAATGAATTCTTTTCGAGCACTGTTTGTTAGTTTTTGTATTATTTGTCTCTGTCTTTCTCACTTTATTATATCATTGTATAAAACCTGTGAACTGTAAATAATGTGAATAATGTCTTTCTCTACTTCTCTATCAACTGTGGTATATACTTTATAAAATGACTGTACCAATACAATGTAAATTGTCCTATGGAATTAAATAAATGATGATGATGAAGAACATATGACATTGGAATAACAAATAACCCATTCCTTCACGAAAACATTTATTTTTTTATACCATGTATTTTTAATTCCCCGTATACGCTTTAGTTAATCTGCGATAGTCCCATTAAACTGGAGTAATATTATATTTTAGTTTCAGAAAGTTAGGGGACTGCGGTAACTTTTTACTGTACATTAGTGATGTTAGGAACAACATATAAAAAGTTACCAACCGTAAGGTGTGTGCTTAATTTATTATTCAACAATTAAATTGCAAAATTATATTGTTTATTGATATTTCGAAAAAAATATAATTCGAAAGAATGGAAGATTTTACATAAACAAGGTTTATACAGGTTTTCTTTAAAAGAAAAACTGTAAGCTGCAGATTTTTTTTTCTAACGTACGAAAATGTGAGGC
Source organism: Gonioctena quinquepunctata (assembly GCA_018342105.1). Lineage (NCBI taxonomy): Eukaryota > Metazoa > Arthropoda > Insecta > Coleoptera > Chrysomelidae > Gonioctena > Gonioctena quinquepunctata. The sequence goes on from JAFIRS010000169.1 coordinate 282,614, forward strand.
GGCAACACTGAAGTGCACTTAATTTGTTATAACTTTTGATCTAATTGATCAAATTAAGCTAACAAAAACTTAAATGAAAGGAGAAAAAATTAACTAACGAGGCGTCATGTTTTCAAATGTGAAAAAAATATGAATAGGAATAGTACATATATGAAGTTACGCCAAAGTAGAAATTTTCTATAAAATCAATTAAAGATATGTCATTCTTTAAATTTTCAAGATAAACATCTGAAATTTTAACATCTGAAAAAATTACACTTGAGAAGGTGTGTGAATGGAAAAAAATCTTAAAATTTTATTTAAAAAAATACAGTGGTCAAAATATTGAATAATTTCAAAAAATGACAAATTTGAATTTTTATGCCATCTTCAAAAACTCTAGTTTAAAATGTGATATTGAGATTTTTCAATAGCACTTTCTGAAGCTTGTAATCTGTACTTCAAGAAGGCTTAATTGGTTTCATTAACTTTTTTTTATTAACAATAAAATTTCGCCAAAAAATAAAAAAAGGTTGCTCTAAAATCCGTGAAATTTGTTGTTAAATAAACTTTGATAACGTTTATACAGAAAAAAATAAGCTTACCTAACCAACATATATTTATATTACGACCTCAAACAAGGTATACGGAGTGTAAATTATGTTTTTTCTTTGTTAATATAAGTGTAAATTGTATCAAATAGAAAATATTACGTTTTTTTAGTAAATTGACCAAATGTCCATTTTTATAAATGAGTTTCTGCTTATAATTCTCGTTTGAAATAAAAATATAAGTTTATCTTCTGATGTACTTTATATTGGATCGAAAATATCATAATTGACTGTTAGAGAGAGAGACAGTTGATCGGTAAGCTTAGTGCTCTACGTATACTAGTGGAGTAATATTAGATTTTAGTATTTAGAAGTTGGGGGATGGTGGTAACTTTTTACTGTACATTAGTAATGAAGTTGGGAACAACATAAAAAGTTACCAACCGTAAAGTGTGTGCTCAATTAATTATTTAACAAATAAGTTGCCAAATTTCATTGTATATTGAATATTTTAAAAACAAATGAATAACTAATGGTTCCACTCGCAAAAATTTATATAAAAAAGTATATAACATTTTTCTTTAAAATAAAAACTGCAAGCTGCAGAATTTTTTTGCTAACGTGCGAAAATGTGAGGCGGCGTCTCTGAAGTGCAGCGCTGAGGTGCGTTCGATTATAAACTCCTAGAGTAGAGTAAAGTATTTGAAGGTTTCTTAAATTTACTCTGGAGTTGAGTACTATTCATGTAAAATTGAACGGCGCGGAATTTATTTGGAGTTGTTTACAAAGTCCGAGTGACAGAAGGTTCTGAATCGGAAATATAGGTTATGTTATTGTTAAAAAAAAACGAAAAATGGCAAGAACAATGGAAGTTGATGAAAACCGGAGAAAAATATTGTTGACAATAGCAGATAACTTTTCTAGAATCTTGTTCGCCAATTGTAAATTAAATGTTAGTATTTATAGTAGGGAATGACAATGGTAGATTCGAATGTCATGTGATGGATTTGTTTGAAAATATGAACAAGATGTTCATAAAATCAGATGTGAAATCATCTGCGAGTACTCTTTTTTGGAAAACATTCTTCTTTGCCTCATTCATCTATATGAGTTCTTAATTGGGACTGGAATATAAAATCAAATAACTATCTGAATAAAAATGCAAATTTTCAATTTCAGATTTCCTTTTTTTTTCTTTTGATTTAGGGCCCTTTCAGAATATCTATCAGATGTAGTCCAATGTCCAGCGTGGCTTTAGCCGGGGAAGTAGTTGTTTTCTGTTAGACATCCACAAAAATAACTTCATTTTTATCGTGAATTTTTCAATTCACAGAAAAATATTTCTATTCAATTGAGAATGTTTCCCTTTTCGTCAGGTGATCGTTTCGAAGCAGCTTTATTAAAAATAGGTCCTGGGTTAAGAATTCGAGTGGGACAGTATGAACTTGGTAGACCATATGTTTCTCCAAGATTACTTACAGTATTATATCAGTGAACAGTATTAAACACATACACATAAATAATCTCAATCTTGGGTTGGCTGTGAGAGTGTGAGACACAACATAAAGAGATTTTTCGTTCCCCAGAGTTCTGTCAATTTTGTGGAGTTAAATAAACCCAGCTATTTTGTAGAGTTACGAGAGTTAACTCGGTAGCGAATACTCGGGTATTTTCGAACGTCAGTCTCATAGTAAAATATACACAACTTTACGACTTTCGAACGCTATTTAGTCAATTATACTCGACGGAGTTAATAATCGAACGCACCTCTGGAGGAGCACGCAGCCACGAGCGCTCTACGCTGTTTTAACTTTTGAGGCTAACAATAATTCAACTGAAAGAAGAAAAATTCAGCTAACGTGAAGTCATGTTTTTAAACGTGGAAAGGAATGTGTATTGGAATAGTACGTATATGAAATTACGTCAAAGCAAAATTCTGTCTGAAATCAATTAAAGATCTTATTTTTTTGTATTTTAAAGATAAACATCTGAAATTTCTACAGATTACTCTCAAAATGACAAATAAAAAAATGCAGGTTAAAAAAAAACTTAAAATTTTATTTAGCAAAATACAGAGCTCAAAACATTGAATAATTTCAAAAAATGACAAATTTGAATTTTCAGGCCATGCTTCAAAGACCAAAAACTAGTATAAAATTTGATATTAAAACATTTCCATACATAATATCGGCAAACTATAAGTCGTTTGATAGAGCTTCATTAGCTCCACAACTTTCACCCGAAAAGTTTTTCTCCGAGACAAATAATTAAAAAATAGCGGTAAATTTTCATTGATGAAATCTACCTTTACGACTGGCCACGCCATGGTTTTTTTAATATCATATTCTTGTTCAGCGACCTCAAAAACTTCTATAGCATCAATTTGGGTAAAATTACTTCGAAATTCATTGAGTTATTTCAAATTTTCCTAACAAAATAGTTTTTCATTGTTTAAACAATTAATAAACAATCAGCGCACAAATATACGTTTATAACTTTTTTCTACAAGTAATTTCTAATTGATATCATAAGGTTTTAGGAAAATCCATAGCGTCTTCCAGGATTCCGAAATAATGCATAATTTTAAGCTATTTTACAAGCTTTTATTTTGTATGTATGTTCGGGTCAAATCTTGCAACTGAATTTTGAGCGACTTCTGGTCGTCCGATTAATTTGAAATTTGGCAGGTATTCATAATTCTGGTAACAATGCATTATGGAATTTTTGTTAGAGAAAAAACAAAATGGCGGCTTCAAGAGGGCGGACGATATTTGTAATTATGGTCCGATTTAAACCAAAATTGGATGTGATGGTTTTGGGGGTCGGAGATTATGAATTTTTTGTCAAAATCCAAGATGGCGGACGAGTTTTGTGATTATGGTCCGATTCGATTGAAAATTGGTATGTGGGGGTTTTAGAGGTAGGAAATTATGAAATTACGTAAATTCAAGATGGCGGCTCCAAGATGGAGGACGAGTTTTGTGATTATGGTCCGATTCGATTCAAAATTGGTATGTGGGGGTTTTCGCGGTCGAAGATTTTGAATTTTTAGTCAAAATTTATAAATTCAAGATGTGGCTCCAAGATGTAGGACCAGTGTTCTGATTATGGTCATATTTTATTCAAAATTGGTATGTGGGGGTTTTCAGGTCAGGAGATTATGTTTTTTTTTTCAAAATCTATAAATTCAAGATGGCGACTCCAGGATGGCAGACGAGTTTTGTGAGTATGGTCAGATTCTATTCAAAATTGGTGTGTGGGAGTTTTTGGGTTGGAGATCATGATTTCTTTCAGCTCAAAACTTACAGGGAAGAGACCTTGTAATAACGATGCTCTACTAGAAATGAACAGATTGAAGCAAACTAACTAAAAAGAAAAAAAAAATAACTAATAAAAAAACTTTTCAAAACAAACTTTTATGTAAGCCGTGCACATAAACGTATGAAATAAGTTTAAGTCATCGCTGACAATGATTTAATTATTTTTTGTTGAATGATTTGGTTTCAAAAAGCTTGTCGCGCGAATTGTAATAAAATTAATACTTCGACACGTTATTACTTACCAACCAATCATAGTCCAATGAAATTAATTGGTACCTACTTTTATGAATACTTTGTGAAAATTAAATACTTTGACAAGTTCTTACTTACCAACTAATCAATGCCCAATCAAATTAATTGGTACCTACTTTTATAAACACTTCGCGCGACAAGCTCTTTAAAACCAAATCACTCAACAAAAAATAATTAAATCATTGTCAGCGATGACTTAAACTTATTTTATACGTTTTAGTGCACGGCTTAAATGCAAGCTTATCTTTAAAGTTTTTTTTATTAGTTATTTTATTTATTCCACTGTTACCAATCCTGTATCCGCCCTTGCCGCTACAAGTGAATTTAGAAAGTATTATTCATCAATTCGATGTTCTATTCAAGTTCAATTCAGGTATTCGCTATTCAAAATAGTGTTACATAGAACTCTGTGCACTTTTTATAACACTGAAAAATGGAGTCAAGATTATGATCGATAGTTCCAATGGCATCACATTGTATTCTAGCATTGTTGAAGTTCCATTAACCTGTATTCATTCTATCTAGGGTCCTTGCGCTCATTCTTCGTCATTGCTGAATGGTATAGACGATTTTTTGTTCGTGTCAAAAGTAATGTTTAATGTTCAGGCTGAAAGTACTTAATCTCTTGCATCAACGAGTTTCAGCCGTTTTGCTGAGTAAATATAACAAATAATTATCGCCAGCATGCAGTGAATTGAATTGCTCCTTTTTCATTAAGAAATAATAATCAACATTAACTTGCGATTTTCTTGGGTATATTTTTGCGACACCCCATTCATGATCGTACAAAAGACATTGATTAGTTGAAACAACAAATCAGGAATTAAAATAAACTACCATCTTTAAAGTAGAATTTAGAAAATTGTTGTGCAAATCAACTCATCGAAAAGTACAACCAACCCTAGGTAGAGATACAAACTTATGATACCTGGCCTGGTACCTTAGTCAAACGAAATTATTTTTAGCGAAGTAATATGGAAATATCTGAAGCTGTTATTAAGACTTTATTATTGTCTGTCTCCAGGTATCCGGAAACCACAAACATTTGTTAGTCAATTTCTAGATGGTGTACGAATGAATCGACACATGATATCACAGAAAGTTAGTGAGAGTTTAGGGTCACGGAGGCATCAAACGATCCGCTGAAGATAAATGATATGGACTAATTAAAATACGAGTAACAAAGGCGGCTTTGATATTTTCAAGAATATCACGAGAAATAAAAAAAAACAATACATTAATACTACTAACGTCATTTCTTAAAGGATGCCGGAATATGGATAACTAATGAATTACACGGATACACCCTCTCATAGCAACAAGGCAGAAAGGGAATACATTTTACTCGTTATTGTGTGGAAAAACTATTGGTCAACGTAGTTGTGAATACTTACTAGCAAACTTTTATGAATTTCCATTAAACATTAGAAACAGCAGAACCTTCAATCAATTCAAAACTAAAACAAAAAAATGGGTACTAGACAAAAAACGACATTTTTTTCACAGAATAATCAACAATGGTTGAAATACGTGACTTTACTCAAATAATACTCAACCCACTTCCAGCCGAATTTTAAACAAATTCAAATCCATATGATCTTTAATATTTTTATTTTTTATACCCCTATTAATATTTCTAATATTTTAATACCACTAATGCTTTCAATGTTTTTACGTCTTCGAATATCTATATATTTATATTTTATAATTCCAATTTTTACCAATGTTTACAATAAGTTCACAATCATGTTGTGTCATTTCTTTGTACTTATTAATATACACATATACTTTATTTTATTTTTTCGTATTTTACATGAAATATTTAATTGAGATTTATAAAAGAACTTCATACCTCGCACAAGCTGAAAACTTTTCTGTGTTTTTTCGTTTATTCGTACTCATACTCCATTGGAATGAATGTGTAGATACTATATTTTGATGAAATTGTCTGAATAAATATTATTATTATTATATATTATTTCTGAATGATTGAATGTTTGGATCCGATGATTTCGCAAACCCTTATTTGACCTTCATTGCCTGGGCTATAAGGAAGCATTCCTGCATGTTTTATTGAACATTAAATTGTCAATCTATGCGCACGGCAAGCTTGCTGATTTTCTGATGTTCCACAACGCGGAAATGTTTTTTCTCGAAGGTCGGAGGCCGTTGCTCGGAAATAAAAGACCTTTTTATTTGTTCTCGAAATTGATTTTCCGAGTCGGGAATGGATCTTTTAAAAGTTCATCTATTGTGCTGTTCACAAACTGTACATTTATGATCAGTTTCTATTATAGGGTAATCTTTGTACTCGTGTAACTACTAACTAACTAACATTGAAGACTTTTGAATGATGAATATATACTAGTATTTCTTTAATGCACCACATATATTAGATATTGGGCTACGTCATACAATTTTTTGGTAAATTTTGACCTCTCACGAAAAAAGTTTATGTATGAAACCCATACCAAAAAATATTTTTGCGAGCAGGACTTTACCTGAGAACACACTTTTGTTTTAGTCACCACATCTAGAATGATTTTACTGGAAGGGGTCCAATGCTAGCCAAAGTTCACATGTGTCAACAGTTTCAGCACTTTCACGACAAAAAATCTGAACAGTCGATATGTTGCCACTTAATTTCAAATGAAAATAATGACGGGTACAGGGATACACGGTTAAATTGAAACGTATTTCAAGGAGTATTTCATCTAAAGCATTGAACACTCATGGACATAATTCTTTCCCAATAATTTTTTCCTGCCATTAGATCGCATCGCAGTCACGTCTGACACACGAGAGTCATAAATATAGCCCGCATAGCAAACAAGTGTATTTGCCCTCATTTATAATGCAAAAATATCCTTTTTATTGTTAGTTTTACACGACTATGGTAATAGATTAGGTAGGGATTATGATCAGTGTGAAAGCAGCCACGAGTTCCAGCCACGAATTTGCGGTGCTTATGTGGATGTGGGTCTCTCCGCCAGTGGTCGTCTACTGATGGTCAGAATTCGTGGCCAGCCATGAAATAAATTATATCGTTTCTGTTAAGAATGCGAGAATATTTTTTGTAATAAATGTATGCTACGAGAAATCATTGACAAGATGTATATGTCACCCGATTTTGTCGGGCAAAAATTAACCCTCCACTACCCCTATCATGAATTTCTTTCGAATAATTCTATTTCCATAAAAAAAAGCGTGGATGGGGATTTTTTTTCATAAATATATGCTACCAAGAATGCTTCACAAGATGTATATGTCACTCAATTTTGTCGGGCAAAAATTAACCATCCACTACCCCTATCATGAATTTCTTTGGAATAATTCTGTTTCCATAAAAAACGCGTGGATGGGTGTTTTTTTTCATAAAGATGGCTTTTTTTTCCATAAATATATGCTACCAAGAATGCTTCACAAGATGTATATGTCACTCGATTTTGTCGGGCAAAAATTAACCCTCCACTACCCCTATCATGAATTTCTTCGGAATCATTCCATTTTCATAAAAAAACGCGTGGATCGGGATTCTTGGTAGCATATATTTATGAAAGAAAATCCCGATCCACGCGTTTTTTTATGAAAATGGAATAATTCCAAAGAAATTCATGATAGGGGTAGTGGAGGTTTAATTTTTGCCCGACAAAATCGAGTGACATATACATCTTGTTAAGCATTCTTGGTAGCATATATTTATGAAAAAAACCATCTTTATGAAAAAACATCCATCCACGCGTTTTTTATGGAAACAGAATTATTCCAAAGAAATTCATGATAGGGGTAGTGGAGGGTTAATTTTTGCCCGACAAATCGAGTGACATATACATCTTGTGAAGCATTCTTGGTAGCATATATTTATGAAAAAAAATCCCCATCCACGCGTTTTTTTATGAAAATAGAATTATTCCAAAGAAATTCATGATAGGGGTAGTGGAGGGTTAATTTTTGCCCGACAAAATCGGGTGACATATACATCTTGTTAAGCATTCTTGGTAGCATATATTTATGAAAAAAACCCATCCACGCGTTTTTTTATGAAAATGAATTATTCCAAAGAAATTCATGATAGGGGTAGTGGAGGGTTAATTTTTGCCCGACAAAATCGGGTGACCTATACATCTTGTTGAGCATTCTTGGTAGCATATATTTATGAAAGAAAACCATCTTTATGAAAAAAAACACCCATCCACGCGTTTTTTATGGAAACAGAATTATTCCAAAGAAATTCATGATAGGGGTAGTGGAGGGTTAATTTTTGCCCGACAAAATCGAGTGACATATACATCTTGTGAAGCATTCTTGGTAGTATATATTTATGAAAAAAAATCCCCATCCACGCGTTTTTTTATGGAAATAGAATTATTCCAAAGAAATTCATGATAGGGGGTGGAGGGTTAATTTTTGCCCGACAAAATCGGGTGACATATACTCTTGTCAAGGATTCCTCGTAGCATACATTTATTACAAAAAACATTCTCGCATTCTTAACAGAAACGATATAATTTATTTCATGGCTGGCCACGAATTCTGACCATCAGTAGACGACCACTGGCGGACGGACCCACATCCATATTAGCACCGCAAATTCGTGGCTGGAACTCGTGGCTACTTTCACACTGATCTCTACAAGACCTATATTTCAAAATATTTTGTCGCACAAAAATTTGGCCCCCACAACGAATTAAATTAATAAAAAAAAAAATCCAAAACTCCTTCAAAGTTATTGTGGATGGGGATTTTTTCGCATATACTTGTGCCACTTGAAGTGCCTTACAAGACCTATATTTCGAAATATTTTGTCGCACAAAAATTTGGCCCCCACAACGAATTAAATTAATTAAAAAAAAAATCCAAAACACCTTCAAAGTTTTCGTGGATGGTGATTTTTTTGCATAAACCTGTGCTACTTGAAGTGCTCTACAAGACCTATATTTCGAAATATTTTGTCGCACAAAAAATTTGGCCCCCACAACGAATTAGATTAATTTTAAAAAAAATCTAAAACTCCTTCAAAGTTTTCGTGGATGGCGATTTTATTGTATGAACCTGTGCTACTTAAAGTGCTCTACAAGACCTATATTTCAAAATATTTTGTCGCACAAAAATTTGGCCCCCACAACGAATTAAATTAATTTTCAAAAAAATTCCAAAACTCCTTCAAAGTTTTCGTGGATGGGGATTTTTTCGCATATACTTGTGCTACTTGAAGTGCCTTACAAGACCTATATTTCGAAATATTTTGTCGCACAAAAATTTGGCCCCCACAACGAATTAAATTAATTAAAAAAATCCAAAACTCCTTCAAAGTTATCGTGGATGGGGATTTTTTCGCATATACTTGTGCTACTTGAAAACTTCTGAGCAAACAAATAACGAAGAGAGTTTTTCAAGTATATACCCTTCTCCTAAATTCGATAAAAAAAATTATAACATCCACACCTCAGTTGTCTGATGAAAACTGCAATGTCGTCTTTCCAACTGATGTATCGTCAGATCACTGCTTTGATCAAGAATTCACCGACATAAACCCTACCGCCATAAATAGGTCTTCAGACATTTCAACGAGCAATGAGCAGATACCACAAACATTTTTAGAACTACATGATGATAAACCAGAAAACAAAATCATACTTCCTATCAATTCAATTAATTTGAAATGTAATAATTGGATCAAACCATCTTATAGCCACTGTAAATTTTCTGAAGGTTCCTTCAACATTAGTCACCAAGAACTTTTATCAATATCAAAAGGAAATAGATTGACAAATGGGTATACTTATTTATTAGAACAAAAATTAGCAAAGTACGTTAATAATGTTTGCGTCATAAATTTTAAAGCAAGTCGATATAATATTAAAAATGATTTTTTCACAGTCTATGGTTATTGTGCCCATAACTGCAAAAAGTTTCAATTTCTTATTCATCATGTAAGTCATAATAGAATTTTTTTTTTTTATTTAATTAAATCGCATCAACCTAGAAGGTTATTAGCGAGCGTAACTTGATAGTATTACAAGTCATTAAGAGATTGGTTACAGGTTTTTGGCAATGTCTATAGTGTTTATAAAAAGTATGATGTCACTAAATACACATTGTGGGCCGAGTAAGGAAATTAATGATCCTGAGATATTGCAGGTGTTTCTTTGTGGGGCGAGTAGAGGGCATTCTACGAGAAGGTGTTTGATGGTGGTCTTCACGTTGCAAGTTTCACATATTGGTTCAGGACTTTTATCGAGTAGATATTCATGAGTGAGGCGTGTGTGGCCGAGGCGCAGGCGAGTAAGATGAACTTGGTCTTTTCTGTTTCTGGGAAGAGATTTCCACGGTTTCACTGAACTTTTCACTTCGCGTAGTTTCGCGGTAGTGGCATGCCATTTTCCTTGCCATGCTGTTTCTAACGAGTTCTTGATTGTATTTCGAATGTCACTTATCACTGTTTTTGTCACTGTTTCGGAGTTTTCGCTGTTTATGGCTTCTTTTGCTCTCTTGTCTGCTTCTTCGTTTCCGGGTATTCCTACGTGTGATGGTATCCAGACGAATTCAATTTCTTTGGTTTTCATTTTTGCTTCATGGAGTTCTTCTTTTATTTTGAGTGTTAGTGGGTTGGTAGGGAACAACTGTTGAATTGATTCGAGTGAACTGAGGGAATCAGTGAGAATGAGAAATTTCATGTCATCAGAAGTGTTGATGAACATGATGGCGCGGTAAATGGCATATAGTTCACCATTGAATACAGAGCATGAGTTGGGGAGTTTAAACTGTAATGACATGTTGGGTCTCATAATAGAAATCATTAAGTTCAAGTTTTGAGTTCTAGCAAGAACTATAATCATTTAAATCGTTTTAGTAGATATGCGAAAGGTATTCAGAGAAAAATTTTCATGCAAAAACGGAAAAATATTAAACCATCTTTATTTCGTGACCGAACTGTTCGTGACTCTGTATCATCAATAATTGGAAACAGAATATTAAATCAGATGCAGTAATTAGGAAAGTTCGATCTGAAAAACTCGGTAGGAACGATCGCCATAAAGATGATCTTATAGATCTAGTTTTGATGCAGAGAAATAATCCTGCATATGTTAAAATTGTAGGCCAGCCACTTCATGTTTATTTATACAGCATAAAACAATTGCAAATCATTGAAAAATGTTTTCTCCATTTAGATGCAACTGGTAGTGTCATTAAGAAGCCTCCGTTTACCGAGAAATGTGTGTTTTACTATGCTGGTGTCATTAATATACGAAATCGTATAGTACCTGTTCTAGAAATGATTAATTGTAATCACGATATGGTGTCCATCGGAGTCTTTTTAGCAAAATTCAAATCGTTTTCTTTACAACATTCAAAAAAGTGGCCTATATTTTCAGGAGTTGTAACTGATTTTAGTTTTCCTTTGATGAATGGAACTCTCCAGTTTTTCAATAAAATGGACATGAAATCTTACTTAACGTGGGCGTTTTCTATTTGTGAGGGAAAACAAATGGATGGAAATAATATTACACCGATACATATTTGTTGCGCGCACTTTTTCAAAATTATTTGTAATGATATAAAAAAAACTGGGAGCAATGTAGATGTACAAAAACATTTGAGGGAAATAATGGCAGCCTGTATCAATTTCAGTCATTTAAAACAAGTAGTAGTATGGTTCAGTAATTTAGTTAAAATCCTTTGTTCAAAAACTCGAAATAGCTCAATGGAAGTTGCACTTGTAAACTTGTTACAATGATGTTCAGACCAGGACTCGCTAGAGACAGAAAATTGCAAATTGGAATCAATTTCCGACAAATTAGATCTCTCCGATCAATCTGAAGTTTTATATTCGAGCAGTCCATTTCATAAAATATTTTTAAGAGTATATAAATCAACTATCCCCCAAATCAATTGTGAAATAGGCGAAGAGCACAGGTACTATAATATTGAATTTTTAAATATTGTTTTGAAAAAATAATTGCCTTTTCTACCGTTGTGGTCGGGAATTTTATATAAAAATAAGAATCCGGGTAGATTTAGCAATGCAAATGTGGAAAACGGGTTTTCTCAAGTTAAAAATCAATTATTTAATGGTAATTGTTATAACCAAAAATGCAGTCGAGTCATTAGAGTTTTCTATTGCGTTTCATATTTGTCGATAACAGCACTATTCAGTACCTGACCTTTATACTTTATTTACATTTTTTATTTTTGTTATTTTTTATAAGTTTATTTTTATGGTGGATTAGACCTACATGGGATACCACATTAAAAAAAATGCGCCTGTCACTCTACCGCAAGGTGGTGAGGAAAAGAGTGAAATTGAAATAAAATAAATTTTTGTCGAATGAGGAAGTCTTGTACAGCACTTTAAGTAGCACAGGTTTATGCAAAATAATCCCCATCCACGAAAACTTTGAAGGAGTTTTGGATTTTTTTTTTAAATTAATTCAATTCGTTGTGGGGGCCAAATTTTTGTGCGACAAAATATTTCGAAATATAGGTCTTGTGAAGCACTTTAAGTTGCACAGGTTTATGCAAAAAAATCCCCATCCACGATAACTTTGAAGGAGTTTTGGATTTTTTTTTAAATTAATTTAATTCGTTGTGGGGGCCAAATTTTTGTGCGACAAAATATTTTGAAATATAGGTTTTGTAGAGCACTTTAAGTAGCACAGGTTTATGCAAAAAACTCCCCATTCACGATAACTTTGAAGGAGTTTTGGATTTTTTTTGAAAATTAATTCAATTCGTTGTGGGGGCCAAATTTTTGTGCGACAAAATGTTTCGAAATATAGGTCTTGTAGAGCACTTTAAGTAGCACAGGTTTATGCAAAAAACTCCCCATTCACGATAACTTTGAAGGAGTTTTGGATTTTTTTTTAAATTAATTTAATTTGTTGTGGGGGCCAAATTTTTGTGCGACAAAATATTTCGAAATATAGGTTTTGTGAAGCACTTTAAGTAGCACAGGTTTATGCAAAAAAATCCCCATCCACGAAAACTTGGAAGGAGTTTTGGAATTTTTTTGAAAATTAATTTAATTCGTTGTGGGGGCCAAATTTTTGTGCGACAAAATATTTCGAAATATAGGTCTTGTAGAGCACTTCAAGTAGCACAGGTTCATGCAAAAAAATCACCATCCACGAAAACTTTGAAGGAGTTTTGGATTTTTTTTTAATTAATTTAATTCGTTGTGGGGGCCAAATTTTTGTGCGACAAAATATTTCGGAATATAGGTCTTGTGGAGCACTTTAAGTAGCACATGTTTATGCAAAAAAATCCCCATCCACGAAAACTTTGAAGGAGTTTTGGATTTTTTTTTTAATTAATTTAATTTGTTGTAAGGGCCAAATTTTTGTGCGACAAAAGTTTTCGATATATAGATCTTGTGAAGCACTTTAAGTAGCACAGGTTTATGCAAAAAAAAACCATCCACGAAAACTTTTCCATCAAATAGTAAATTAATGGCTCTGGCCATGAAATTCCTACACTTTTTAAGGACCGCTGGCGGCCGAGAACACTTCGTATCGCCGCGACAGATTCATTGCTGAAACTCGTGGCTGCTTTCACACTGATGGGATTATGTATCATTCCATCGATTCCCTTCGATTATGAAAAGTCGAAAAAATATAAAATCGATGAAAAAATCGTTACCTGTGAATTTGGTAAAAAAAAGTAAGATGAAATCAAGAGGAGCTCACATGTTCCATTTGTTCGCGGTGTAGGTGCAAACAAAAAAATAATTGCAATGTTCTTCAGACACAGGGGTTAAACTGTCTTTCCCTAGCTTCTCGTGGGAAAGACATAGAGAAAAACAGGGCGAGCAAAACTAATAAAGGACGAATACAAGGACTCACCATAGAATCATGTAAGTTACAATAGAAACATGTAAGTTACGAAAAACCACGAGCAGCTATATTGCTCGGAACCAACATTAAATTTACTCCTGTTCCAGAGTTTATCACTGGAGATTTGCCGACATTCATCGTGGAAGTGCCAACTGAAACAGGAGGAGGCAGATTGTTATTGCCTTTGCCTACTTCCCAAGGGACTCATCGACACACCCACCACCAGAGTCTGAAGCTTCATGAGATGGTGTCAAAGAGGAAACAGGCTCTTCATTCTGTGCTGCGAAGCGAATGCGTACCATCTCACAGACATAATCGCACAAGTTTTGAATATTTATCTGCTACAAACATCAATAAAGATAACAAACCCATTTTTATGAATGCGATCAGAAAAGAGGTTCTCGACCTTACTCTTGCAGAACAATTTATAACAAACCATATTCATAAATGGCAGGTATCTGATGACTCCTCAATCACTAACACATAAGATTTAACTAGGAGTCATCGGAAATTCGCTTCGAGGGATAGATGATACCCAAACTCACCAACTGGGATGCTTACATATCGAGAGGCACTTGGTGGACCAACATATAACCATCAATTCAGCTGAGGAACTCGATATAGCCTCCAAGCAGCTTCAAAATGCTATAACAAAGCAAATGAAATCAGCTGCTCAGAAAACCAAAAGGCAGTCAACAGAAACGCGTCTTAAGTTAGGAAACTATTCAATAGAGCTAAGAGTCTGAAGTGCATTGAACAAAGCTGAGAGATACTCTTGGAGTGGGGACTGTGATGATATAAAAAGTACTCAAAAGTGCACCAGACTCCAAAGAATTCAGGTGATACAGTCCCTCATAACGAACAAGGAGGGTATACCACTACAGGTGCTAATGAGGAAACGAATAGACCGGAAGCTCTGAAAGAGGTTCTAGGGGAATTCGGAAAATAGCGAAAAAGGTGGTAACCTATGACAAACTACAATGGGCAGTAAATAAGCTTTCTCCTGTGGAATCTGGCCATGAATGGACTACTGGGCTCTCTGGAAAGAAAAGGACACATAGCCATTGAGTTCGACGACGACATAGTGGTCCTAGCACAGGGAAATTACAAAACGACGGTTAGGGATCGCACCTAAACTTGCTAATAAGATGGACGGATTTGAAAGGACATAAACACTCAAAAAGCCACAATAGAAACATTCACCCGAAGACGGAAACTAGAAGGCCTAGGACCCATTAATAATATCTGCGTTTTATGTTCAGTGAGACATCGAATTCATCCTATATTAAAGTTGTACAGTTCTTATATTGAACTCACTTTCCACAGATAATCTGTATACTTTGTTTTGGACTGCAAACTCTCCCTAAGACAACTGGCTTCGAACAATCAGGTTACTCTGATGTGGGTGCGAGATCACAAGGAAATCAAAGGCAATGAAGAAACGGCCAAGGAAGGCGCAAACACTCAATTTTCTGGCCCAGAACCCTTTTGTGGTCTTTCCAAAGCCCACATCAACGAGGAGTTTCGGCGCTGCGAAGCTGACCAAATTGAAACCCACTGGAATGAGGTTCCAGGGCAAAGACAAGCGAAAATGCTTCTGAGCCCGTCGCCAAAGAAAGCTGAACAGCTTCTCGAGTTGGACAAGAAAGACTTGAAACTGGTAACGGGACTGCTCACCGGACATTGTCCTCTGAGGTATCACCTCAAAAAAATGGATAGATCAGACAGTGCCGTTACTGCGAGAACTTCGCTGAAAATGCAGAACACCTGCTTTGCGACTGTCAAACGCTGTTTTTCAAAAGGCTCAAGTTCCTCGAAGGTGTTTCTCTAACGCCCTCAGGCACCAGGAACTTGAATAGATGAAGGGTAATGTACAAAAAACCTCACAGGTCGAGGTACGGAGAGGCTGGAGAGCCATATCGACCCCCCTACAATCTACTTTGTTTATTTGCTTTATATGTAATATATTTTTAAATAATATTACGAATGAAACTTGTTGTCATTCGAAAGATATCACTTTTGAACAAATAACATCTCATCCATAGCTTTTCATTATAAAATTGGCACAATGCGCAAATAACTTTCAGGTATGTGGTATTTATAATTTTTTAATGTTTACTTACCAAAATATATCGGTGACTCCTTGCTGGCAACATTGTCGTCTATGTAGGGTATACCCAAGGTGTACACTGCTGTCTGTCCCATACCGACCCCTAACAAACTGATGAAAAATATTGCTAGCACAATATTAGTCATTGACGGCCTCAAAGTACTAGTTATATCCGCTGTTTCTTGTAATGAAAATGTTACGTTTCCTGTGTTAGCTTTACAAACGTTTGGATCGTTGGTGGCCCCACTCAAATCGTTTTCATTTATCCCGTAAATGAAATGTGGTAAGGAACAAGTTAGTGACGATACCGCGAAAAGTATCATACCCCACGCTATCCATTTAGGTCTATGCCCCTGCCCCCCGTAATAAGTTAGTAGTAAAGACGACCCTATTTGTCCGATTTCGGTAGCACTCATGATGATCCCGGTAATTTTTGACTGGATTTGAAAGAGTTTTTCTATGGTAGTTATTGCACTAACGAAGTAAGTGTGATACATGCCCTGCAGGACCCACGCTATACAGAAAACGAACAAAAACGCTTGCTTAGAGGCGAACCTTTGCAACCAACTCGGGGTACAAGGTCCCAGCCCACACTGCATGTCACTGTCATCGTCACTTAGGCTTCCGGTGCACTCTGTTTTATGGTGGAATTCATCTAAGGTTTGTGTTAGATTGGTTTGTTCATCAGGTAGTTCGTTCGTTGGGCCGTTGTTGTTGCTGGTTTTCTCCAACATTCTGTGGTTTTCTAGGTGGTCTTCTTCCGTCGTCATGTTTGCTAGTTAATATCAGACTTTTGGTGTGATGTATTGGGTAGATGATGTGATGTGGAGGTTTGGGAACGTTTAAAACTAAGTTGGGCAGTAAGATTCACCGACCACCTGAAACAAAAAGAAAATACGTCAGAAAGAGTAGATTAGGAAATATTTTCACGGAAGAGAAAAACTACTTTTTTGCGCGATTCGACGATAGGAAAGTGGGAAATGTATTTTATATGTACAGTTATAGTCTTAAAATCACAATGAGGTTCTATAAAATATAGGTAAATGAAAATTGTGGCATTGCAGACAAATTTTTAAATAAAGAAAAAACCATCCTCGAGCAGGAATCGAACCTGCGACCTTTGGATCTCTAGTCCATACTCTAATCATCTGAGCTACCCAGGACACAGATTCCACTGCATTTGAAGGATATCGCTTTTTCCTAGATTTTAATGTTAGTTGTTGTGGAAATGGATTATGAAGGTAAGGGATCTCATGTACTATCACTGGCCATCAAGATCAATTTTACCTTTTCCTAACGTCGCCGTGGATTGACGGCTTCAGTCAAGGGTTAGGCGCTGATCTCCGACCACTGAACAAAGTTTGCCAAATATAAATACAAAGTTAAAATTGATCTTGATAGCCACTGATAGTACATGTGATCCCTTACCTTCATAATCTATTCCCACAACAACTAACATTGAATTCTAGAAAAAAGCGATATCCTCGAAATGCAGTGGAATCTGTGTCCCCGACTAGAGATCCAAAGGACGCAGGTTTGATTCCTGCTCGAGGATGTTTTTTTTTATTTAATTAAAAAATGTGTCTGCAATGCCACAATTTTCATTTACCTTTATATATTCACAGATGCTATATTTCTCCTTTCTATAAAATATATTTGGTATTTGGGCATCTCTCATGAAAAAATGCTCAATTTCGAGTATGACTCGCGCACTGAGGGTTCTATACTATTATTTTATATAAAAATTACCAAAACAAGAACCTAACAGACTTAATAATTCAAAAACAACCTGGCAAATGGTAAATAACTTAAGTAACAACAGCACTACATCAACGCAACCAAGAATTACTCTATTTAATGCAACTCTGACTTCAAATAATACCTGTGTTCATTTTGAAAAAACATTAACCATCCCTCACCTCTCCTCTCGCTCATATTGTCAATTCATCTTTGTCATCAGGATCACCCCCTAAAAATTATAAAACTGGTACCAACTCATAAAAATGGCAACTCGTGCCTCGAACTTTACTGTATTATTATCATTCTGTAAGAAGAATAAAATTTCATCCAAAATTCAGCGAATTTTTTTGAATAAAAAATCAATATCAGCGGTTCACTCATATTACGAGATAATCTTGAATTTGATTCATACTGGCGAGTGTCCAGTTAGGGTTTTTGGTGATCTCAGCAGAGTATTCGACCACATAATCATAATATTTCACTAGAATATATAATCTCATCAAAACGAGCGGTCACAATAGGAGTACCCCAAGGTTAAATTTTGGGACCCGTTCTTTTTATACTATATTTATGATTTGAACTTTATGAGAAATCAAAGTACAGAAGCGATATCCACAATATTAACATCAGGAATAAAAATCTACTCACACAGAACCTCCTTCTTTGAAAAAAGCTTCCAGTTTAATGTGTATAAATAATATAATGCGATACCTCTTTTATTAAAACAATATATGATCAAATCAAAAAAATTATTCAAAACACATTTACTGAACAATGGCCACTAATTATACTCCTTTTCTACATACAAGGGTTAAGTGGTAGAGTACCAATTGGTGAACTTCCCCTTGAGATTTCCTCTCTATCTTTATTTTAATGTTTTTTATAATTGTCCTTCTTGAATGTACTTGGAATGTGCAAATAAAGACATTTATTATTTTTATTTTATTTGATTTACTATGTATGCTACATAAGTGTAATACAACTTTTTTGGAGTGTGCGGGACTGATTTAGTGCAAACTACCTGAATCTAAAAATCGATTAGAGGTCATAATCACCAAAAAAGTTTTGATATGGATGAGTGTCTTACTTCGAGTAAATATTATCAAATGCTACTACTTTATAAACTACAAACTCGTTTTCGACGATGATCCAAATTATATTATGTTTAGGTAGCTTTCAAATAAAGGTTCCTGGGGCCTGTCACCATAATTTTTAGATATAATGAATGCCCAGAAACGTATTCAACGCAGTATGGTTGGAATATCAAAGCGCTCTTCTTTTAGAGATCATTTAAAAAAATTACTAGCGCCGTTGGTAATTATTGAATTCTGCCTATAGTACAATTTTTTTCAGAACAGATCAAGGTTTGGTCCTCGGCTTTATATAATAATTAAATATAATTTTACTACCTGACGAAATTAAATGATATACAGTAGGCTTTTACATGTTTAATAATATATTACTGGTTTTTCTGAAAAAAAACCTATCAGTACAAAGACAAACTCTCGAGAAGGCAAGCTTGGCATATTGCAAAATTTTAAATAATATTTCTTTACATGGGTTTGTAGTCTGAAAAAAGTATAGTGAATAATACCAAAATCCTGATGAAACACCCACGCCAAGAAAGGAAAAACAGATAACAAAACAACACCATATGTAAGATGCCGATATGTCCTCTTAAAACAGATTAAGTCCCCGAAATGTCAACCAATCAGATGAAAAAGTGAAACTTGTTTAATTTTTAGCTAATTTTCTCGATATAAATATTCAGAATACGGCAGTTACTGACTAATTGAAGTTCTTTATAGATAAATGAAGTTACTCATCGGGGCACCCTAATTTGTTTATAGTTCATCCATTATTAATTGCAGAAGCATAAAAAACAAGTTTCCCAGTCTAGCGGCGGAATCCTTTGAGCAGCAGAGGCGGAGATAACTAATTTTATTTAGATATTTAAATATTTTAAAAATACGTTAAAATTAAAAAATATGTCATAAACGAGAAAGTATGTATTAATAGGCAATCGGATCATCATAATTTCATTTTCCTATAGTCGAAAAAAGCCATATTTTCCATCAAAACACAACACAGCTATAGAATATTTCAAAACCTATTTCGATCCCAGACCAGTGACGCTACTGGCTTTCATTTACTCAGACCTCCTGAAACTGGTGATTTATTACTCTCAAGCATTATCATTGACTTGCGGTCACTCAAACAGCTGTCACTCAAAGCCACGTTGACTATCGGCTCTTTTGATCTTCGGTTCGCCGACGGAGAATGTTTACGAAAAGTACACTTTATTTCTTCGCATAGGTATATGCTCGTATTAGCGAAGTGAGTTTTTTATTTGCTCCCTATAGAAACAGCTTCTGCAATTGAAAATGGTTAAACTATACCTCTCTACACTTGTATAGATTTTCTCTTTCCTATTTTTAGGCCGTGGAAGGTTACAAATCCATAAAATAGTACCAAGAGTCAAGAAGCGTTATAGCCACACAAAAACTTTCAATCAATACTGAATTAATAATAAATAGCACCGTTGTACACAGTTAAAATATATCTATAAGAATATAGTAAAGATGTACTGTGAGTTGTTTAAACAGGGCGTTTTCATATTTGGGTAATTTCTAACGGGGGTAGATTTCGTCAATATATGCGATTTCATCGAAAATCCCCTATATAGAACTCACTATGGCACTGGTGGAGGATAAATATTGAAAAACTATAGTATTTTATCGTTTCCGATACTCCTATTGAACGTAGAAATTAATTTTTCATTCCATTTTCTGTCAACGTAGCTGGTCATGACATGACATTTTTCGAAAGATTTAGAGCGTGGCATTATGTTCAACTGATGAAGTTTTTATATTTGTACAGAAATTCAGCATGGGTCTACATATTCCAGTAGTACACGCCACTGCTTATATAAGTCCTTAGTACTTATCTAATAATTTAAACTAGCTAGTGCAGAAATTTTCGGAATAAGAGTTGGGTGTTAAAATAACTGAAGATTAATAAAATGATTGGCTAAAAATAATCTTGAATTAGACATGAGACGCGATGGAATCACATTCATGAGAGAGTATAGAATGAATACCTACATGTTGGGCCAATTGAGTATCTTGATTTTTTTAGGCGGAGAGTTTAACACATTTCTTTAAACTTCTCATAAACATTTTTGAACCTCACAAATAACTGGTTTGTCTTTGATTTATATGTTCAACAAACTCCACCGTCAGATTTTGTAACGCATTTTTTCATAATTTCGAATTATCCGATCAAACATGGTTTCCGTGACATTACATTTAATACGGTTTCATTTAATGAAAAATTCAAGGATGATCGTGAATTATGGTGTAATTATATTCAAATCGGGGAGGTACATATTGTGAATAGATAGATATATTGGAAAACATTATTGTCTAAAATGAAGCATTTTGTCGACCAAGTCAAAATTTTCAGATAATGTACAATTAAAAATATATTAATACTAGCTGGTACTCGCTGGTAATTTGGTTTTTTCCTATGTTTTTCTTTGTGTTATGCCTGTGACTTTGGCCGCTTCCCGTTTCCCGTTAACCTGTTTCCCGTTATCCCGTTTCCCGTTATCCCGTTTGCCGTTATCTCATTCTCCGCGTTCAAATACCTGTGTGCACCAATTTTCATGCCGGTCTGATAAACGGTATAGAAGAGGCGAGATGTGCCCACTTTCATGGTGATCGGACAAACGGTGTTTATCAATCCTATACATATATACCAACATCCATTTTTATGTATACAGATATAATAATATTTTGCTTCTGAAAACAACCCTCATGAATGCAACAAAGTAGAACATGAAAGTACAACAAAATACATAAATTGTAATGATTAAACAACATGCATTTCAAAATTTGATATTAATTATTCATAGACTCGTTCATCCAACGAACAGCGAGGCTTTGGAACTCATTGCCTAGGGAGGTGTTCCCCGAGGCATACAACCTCCAGAAATTTAAGAAGAACACCAACTCCTACCTTCTTTCCCTTGGTTCCCACGATATTCTCTGAACATTACAGGATATCCCTTTTCGTGAGAACCAGAACATAAAAAAAAAATGGTTGTAAATTAGTTTGCCTCTATAAATCAGAGATTGTCTCATTAGAGATGAATTAGGAATTGGAAGAGCCATATGTTTATTATTAGTATGCCTTTACCTATTGGGGGTTGTGATTTTTTTTATATATTTGTGCAGCAAACACACCCATTTTAAGATGAAAATTTCATACAAAGTCAGTATTATATTTGTTGAACAAATCGTTCTACATGACTCTCGCATCTTCACTTTGAATATAAGCCTCAATGCTCGTTTCTGGAGGACGAACACACTTTGCAATAGAACCTGGCTGCCAGAAATCCAGAATGGAATTCCATACTGCAGATCAGATTCAATAAATGAGTGGTAAGCAGTTATTGAAGCTGACAGTCCAAGTTTACGGGATATTACATTAATAATAATAAGGGAAATTTTTGTGTCTGTGATATATAATGTGAAAGAGAGTTGGCGGCTTGCAGACAAGAATTTTTAAATTCAATGGTCGGAGATCCACACCTGACCCCTGCTGAAAATCGCAAATTGTCGACGACGCTAGGTGAAAGGTAAATTGGATCTTGATGATTATTTGATAGCGAATGAGTTCCCTTCCACCTCATAATTTCCTAAAAACACACTAACATTAAAATTCTAGAAAGCGATATCCCGATCTCGGTTGTGAACGTAAGTCTTCGGTAGCTCAATTGGGAGAGCACGTGACTAGTAATCATGAGATCGTGGGTTCGATCCCCGCCCGAGGATATATTTTTCTAGAAATTAAAAATTCTTGTCTGCACGCCGCCAACTCTCTTTCGCAGTAAAGATAAATGTCCATTCAGATATATTTTCTTGTATGAAATGAGATACTATTCATTAAAAATATATTAACAGTTTGGTTAAACGGTGAATAATCATGTCATTATGAAAAGGGAAACATTCTCAATTGAATATTGAATAGAAAGATTTTTCTGTGAATTGAAAAATCCACGATAAATGATTGTTTTGTTTTGTGAATGTCTAACAGAAAACAACTACTTTCCCGGCTAAAGCCACACTGGACATTGAACTACATCTGATAGATATTCTGAAAAGACCCTAACTCAAAAGAAAAATCTGTAATTGAAAATTTGCATTTTTATTCAGATAGTTATTTGATTTTCTGGAAAACATTCTTCTTTGCCTCATTCATCTTTATGAGTTCTTAATAAGACAGGAATAGAAAATCAAATAATTATCTGAATGAAAATGCAAATTTTCAATACAATTTCTTTGAGTTAGAATCTTTCAGAATATCTATCGATCAGTTCAATACCCACGTGCTTCAGCCGAAAGTAGTTTTTTCTATTATTCCAAAAAACTTCGTTTATCGTGGATTTTCAATTCACAGAAAAATATTCCTATTCAACATTCAATTGAGAATGTTTCCCTTTTCAAAATGAATACCCCACAAGAGGTTATCTTGACGATGGAAGATAGTGACTTAAGTTTATCTTTCAGTCGCAGATGATTCCACATCTGATTTTATGAACATCCTGTTCATATTTTCAACAAATCAATGTCATTATGTTTTGTTATTTTTGTGATATTCGGATGAAACTCATGTCATCTTATTTAATAAGCAGAAAACAACTGGTTAAAATTCTTATATCTGACCTCAGAACTGGAATTCCTCAGGGTACGGACTTTACTCTATAACATTTATATTTTATATTTGTCGGTGTAGTTAGACGATACCGCAAACAAACTATCAATTTTTATAAGAAGATTGCGCCGTGTTATGAGCACTGAAGTGTTCAAGCAACTATATATAAGTATGAAAGTAGCCACGAGTTCCAGCCACGAATTTGGCGTGCTTATGGTGTGGGTCCACCCGCCAGTGGTCGTCTAGCGATGATCAGAATTTGTGGCAGCCATGAAATTGATCTGTTTCATTGACATTCACGATAGGGGTTGTATAGTGTTAATTCTCACCCGAAAATATCGACATATACGGGGTGATTCAAAAGTACTTTGACAAACTTCAGGAGGTGATTCCTCACAATATTCTAATATGAATTGGGCAAATAAATATATGTCCGGAAACGCTTCGTTTCCAAGATACAGGGTGTTAAAGTTTTATTTTTATTTCCGTTTTTTTTAAATAACTTTCGAAATACTGACCTTAATTAAACGAAAATTGGTATTGAGAGGTTTTTTGAGGTGTCGAATTCGAACCTGATGTTATTATTGCTCTTACTCGTAGGGAGCGCCACCTACACGTCTGTCTCTTTTTTGAAGATTCATAACTTTTTTTAGCGTACTTCTAGCACATTTTTCAGTAAAAAATCAATTCCTCTATCATATCTACGTAAAAAAGCTACCCCTGTTACAAGTCGCTATAAGCAACCGTTTTCTAGATATTTGGACTTGAAAATTTCAAGTCGATTATTTGATAATCGATGCGTGTTGAAGTCATTACTATTATTTTGCATTTTTCACAAGAATGCTTAGGAAATGAATTCGACGTTTAAGTAAGTAGGTTTGGTTTTTTGTAGGGGGCGCCACCTATTCTATTTATTTTTACTAGTTTGAAATAGTTATTTTTGTAAAATCTGTATTTGTTTTAATAAAATTTGAAAGAAATATCAACATTTTATTTCGAAAAATTTTGAATATGTAGAATATAATAAAATAAAGGAAACTAAATTGTATTCAAATAAATTGTTCAAAGTGTCCACCTTCACCGAAGATACAGGCATTCAGTCTTCTGGTTATTGAATCTCGTACCGCTCAAAAATTGTTGTTTCACAGGCGTCTACTATTCGGTTTCTTAGATTTCTCGTTTGCTACTGGAGTTTCATAAACTAGTGACTTCAAATGTCCCCAAAAATAAAAGTCTAGCGGGTTTAGATCTGGGGACCTTGGTGCCCACGCCTGGTTAGGTTCTTCTACACTCCTACCGATTCATCGATTTGGATAGACAGTGTTAAGGCATTTCCTGGCTACAACGCTAAAATGGGCCGGAGCCCCATCATGCATAAACCACATGCGGATACGAATTTCTAATGGTACATTCTGAAGTAGTCCCGGCAATTCATTTTCTGAAAAGTCTCTGTAAGTTGCGCCATTCAGTCGGAACGGAAGAAAGAAAGGATCTATCAAGTAATTACCAATTATTGCCGCCCATACATTTACAGAAAATTGATACTGATAATGTCTTTCACTAACTGCGTGCAGATTTTCCAGAGCCCAAACATGGTTGTTATGAAAGTTTGTGATAGCATTTCGGGAGAAGTTTGCCTCGTCCGTGAAGAGTACATATCTTAAAAATTAAGGATTTCCAGCCAATATTCTCAAAAACCACTGACACATAGTAATGCGTTGGAGAAAGTTTCGTGGCAAAAGAGCTTGTACCCTTTGAATATGGTATGGATAAAATTGTTGATCGTGGATAATTCTCCAAACTGTGGACTGAGTAGAATTGAGAGCTTCATCAATTATTCTTGTACTTGTTTCTGGATTCTCCTCGAGAGCGTTCAAAACAGCTTCTTCCAGTTCTGG
This sequence comes from Gonioctena quinquepunctata, assembly GCA_018342105.1. NCBI lineage: Eukaryota > Metazoa > Arthropoda > Insecta > Coleoptera > Chrysomelidae > Gonioctena > Gonioctena quinquepunctata. Next base: position 308,015 of record JAFIRS010000169.1, read on the forward strand.
GGTTCGGACTGCTCGTAATTTTCCAATAATATCAGCTGCCCTCTCTTGAAGCTACCTGTTTCTGCCAAACGACGGTGGAGACTGGTAAATGTTGGAGCTGAAGGCAGTACTCGATTAGGAAATCGCTCCTGGTAAATACGTCTTGATTCGCGCGCATTGCCATCCGCAAGGCCATAAACCAAATGCATATCAGCTAAATGAGCATTATTGTTTAAATAATCCATTTTTTCAAAATTAGTGTTCTAAAACTAACATAAACTTCAACAAAACAACAAAACGTTTAACTGTCACATAATATGTAATTACCAAAACTACTTACTTAAACGTCAAATTCATTTCCTAAGCATTCTTGTGAAAAATGCAAAATAATGGTAATAACTTCAACACGCATCGATTATCAAATAATCGACTTGAAATTTTCAAGTCCAAATATCTAGAAAACGGTTGCTTGTAGCGACTTGTGACAAGGGTAGATTTTTTAAGTAGATATGATAGAGGAATTGATTTTTCTACTGAAAAATGTGCTAGAAGTACGCTCAAAAAAGTTATAAATCTTCAAAAAATAAAAAGACGTGTAGGTGGCGCCTCCTACGAGTAAGAGAAATAATAACATCAGGTTCGAATTCGACACCTCAAAAAACATCTCAATACCAATTTTCGTTTAATTAAGGTCAGTATTTCGAAAGTTATTCTAAGAAAAAACGAAAATAAAAATATAATTTTAACACCCTGTATCTTGGAAACGAAGCGTTTCCGGACATATATTTATTTGGACATCTTGTTGAGCATGTCTGTTAGTATACATTTATGAAAAAATATAATAATTTCATGAATATCAATGATAGAGGTGGTGGAGGTTTAATTTTTGCCCGACAAAATCGAGTGAGCATATCTGGTAACATACATTTATGAAAACAAAATCGATCCACTTGTTTTTTTTACGGAAATAGAATAATTTCATTGAATTTCATAATTGGAGCTGTAGAGGTTTAATTTTTGCTTAAAAATATAGTGGGGCAGTAGGGCTGTGTGCACGGGAGGTATGTATTTCGTGCAATTTATCATTTTTATTATTCGCAGAGCGCTTTCGACCTATAAGATCATTTTCAGTGCTTGCGTGTCAGGCAAGACAAAAGCAACCATAAAATATAGACATTCAAAAACTTCAAATGGTTCAAATGTATAAAATGTAAGTGTAAAAATAAAAATTAAATATAAAACTTTTTATTAACCGAAATTGAGAAAGGTTGGCAGTTGATAAAGGTGTTTTATATTGAAGATTTTTTAATTTTTAAATTTTCACACTGTTACATTTTATACATTTTAACATAGTGAATGTCTACAGTTTATAGGTTGCCCTTGTTCTTTCCTGACAAGCAAGCACTGAAAGTGACCTTATAGGTCGAAAGTGCAAGTCGATGTTATTTACACTGATTTTCAAAAAGCTTTTGACCAAATTGACTCTCACATTATTTTACATCGGTTAAAGGCATTTGGTTTTTCTACGAATTTAATAAACTTATTTACATCTTGTTTATTTGGTAGGAAACAATACGTAGAATACGAAAGCTTCCAGTCCCCTTTGTATACCCCCAGTTCCGGTGTTCCCCAGGGTTCAAACTTGGGACCACTTTTATTCCTATTATTTATTGATGATACGGCAAAAAAAATTAACTTCTCAGAACTTCTATATGCTGACGACCTAAAGTTATTCAGAGTTGTCAAAGACCAAACAGACTGCAGGAATTTACAAGAGGATGTAGACTTAGTATTCGATTGGTGCCTCCACAATCATCTACAACTGAATATTTCAAAAATTTTCATCGTGTCATTTTCTAGGAAAAAAGAGATGATAGAGTTTCCCTATCAAATAGATGACAATATCATCAACAGAGTCACGGAGATAAAAGATCTTGGGTTTAAGTTTGATTGTGAATTCACATTTTCTCTGCAAATCGATGAAGTTGTATCATCAGCCAATAGGATGATGGGATTTGTTATGAGAAGTACTAGGGAGTTTCGCAAAGTCAGGCCAATTCTCACATTGTTCTATGTGTATGTGAGGTCCAAACTTGAATATGGGGCATTGATATGGTATCCCATATATAACTCTGAAATTAAATCTGTAGAAGCTGTTCAAAGAAAGTTCTTGAAATTCCTGCTATTTAAACAAACAGGGACGTATCCCCAAAGAGGGATCGATAACTCATTTCTTTTGAACCGCTTCGACGTAGTTTCTTTAAACACCCGTCGTATTTTTGTGACAATATCATTCCTTCACAAATTACTACACAACAATATTTCGTGCGCCTCACTTTTACAAAAAATCAACTTCCATATTCCTCGGCTGAATTCTAGAAGTGAGACTACCTTTTACTGTGAAAATATTCGAACAAATGTTATGCATAGGGCACCCGTGTCATTAATGTGTTCTAATTATAATTTTATCTGTGATTCATGTGACATCAATGTGAGCACTCTCAAACATATTATGGAATGTATTACCAATAGATCTTGAGCTTCTTATTTCTTATTCTCATTGAACTGTCGAGTAATTTTTCGTTACTTCTTCAGCAGTAGCTTCCCCTCATTCTATAGCTAATTAATCATTTATTTACATACACGCAAATACATTTATTTAATTTATTCATTTAGACGTTCATGCATTCGTATATATGTGTGTATGTATGTGTGTGTGTATCTATATGCATATGTATATGTGTCTATATACATTTTTTTATTTTTTCTCTTTTCTGTAATTCGTTATGTTAAATATTACTTCCTAAGCATTTCCTATAATTGGGTGTACACCTGTTGGGAATAAAGAGCTATCTATCTATCTAATAATTTGCCATTTTGTTGGTTAACCCCGCGCCTAAAAATATATAACCACATGGTTGTAGTTACAGTTGGTGCGACGCCGACGTAGATATGGAAGAAGGTAATATATTTTTTTACGACATCGATAGCCATATGGGATGTCCGATGTTTTAGAGACAAACAAGTTAAAGTTCAGAGTACAAACTAGAGAGAGAAAGAGATGGCTGAAATAAAAAAGAATTGGAATTTTTTGGTGTGTGCAAGTTGCAGAGCCACACACCACGATATAATATATTGATTGATGGTATTTCCTTTCTATGTTCATAGACAAAAAATAAAAACAGAAATATTTATAAAAATTTAATAGAAAAAGAGGTACTGCAGTTGGGAAAACATTTAGATTGCTCTTACAATAACCACTTCGCAGCGCGATTCAGCAGTGTTACAATCGCGAACAGTATCTTGTATATATTTTGCATATTGTTATGAAAATAAGTAGACGCCCCTGCGTTGTTCATCCCGCATACTCCCGACGATGTAACGGATTTTCATTCAGACGGAATTCCAGGAATGTGGCGACTGACTGACTGAGGTCACGGTGGGCTTTCCCAGCGAGTGATCTCGATTTTTCAACGAATCGACAAGAAGGTACCGGAAACTTCTAGATACTAGGGACGATGATATATAAGATCAAGCGTACCGCAGGTCAAGAAGTATTCATTCATATTAGCGAGTTGAAGGTGGAGTCTATTTAGTGCAGTTGCGATACGCGGTACATTTTAGTGGTAAACTGTGATTGAGAATTTTATTATCAGAGTGCATTGTTGTGTTGTGTTTTCGAAGTGTAATAAACGAACAATAATTCATTCTAGTATTTTTTTATAAAAATGGACCCACTTACGTAACAATCAAATCGCATAGAGCTTAGGCACTGACGATTTCTCGGCTACTCGCTAGTTTCCGCGAGTAATCGCTTCTTTTATCTGCTGTCGACCGCGTTAGACGGGAATTTTTAATTACGATCCATTGCTCGATCCGAACATTTACTCTACCAAGCATATCTAAAAATTCACGAATGCATCACTTTACTTATCGATCCTTTTAATTTGTAGACGCCATTTTGGTGGTGAACCCCTCGCCTAAAAAAATCGAATCACAAGTTTGTGATTACAGTTGGTGCGACGTAGATATAGAAGAAAGCAATATAATTTTTTTCTGAAATCGATAGCCATGTGGGATGACCGACGTTACAGAAAGAAACAGGTCAAAGTTCAGGGTACGAACCAGAGATAGAGAGAGCTGAAATTCAAAAAAATTGGAAAATTGCATTTTTTGACGACAAAGTGAAAATTATTGTAAGATACATTAAATGTAAAGGACTAGGCACAGATATAAGGGGATTTCTAGGCATCGATAGAATTTGCTGAAATTTTAGTTTGTTACACCTAAGGTATATTAAGCTACGTACAAACTTGCGAGCCGCGCACTTCGGCAAGCGCGCGCGCTGCGCTTTCGCTGCTCCTTCAATGTTCGTTGAAATAATAAATTTCAACAAACTTACCGCGATCCATAGGAAATCCATGAACATTCAGTTGTTATTTTGCATTGCTTTCAATGTTAAAAAGTGATCCTTATGTTGAGGATTCCACAGAAGAGATTTGTTACGATAAGTATTAATAAGATTTATAGATTTTTTTCTGACCATTCCATAATTATCACTCAAAAGGCACAAAACAGTAATCAAACACACACGAAAAACAACAATCCTCTAATGCCCCCCGTCTAGATCTGAACTACGAACACATAAAGCGTTCGTCGAGAAAACCGACGTTCGCGTGCCGCGCGCGCGCATCTCCAGAACCCCGTATTAATTTAGAGAACATGCTGAGCACGCTCTGAGCGCGCGCCGAGCAGCTGCCACCATGATAGCTATTGCATTAGTTGATACAGGGTGTAATATAAACTTTCTATTTCTTGTCATGTAATAAGCGATTTTAATATAATAACTTGTAATGCGATTATCAAGATCATCATGCAAAATTTACATTTATGAAGGAATGCCTTCGTGCCATCATACTAAAAATTCCTACCCACCCTAAATTATGGGTAGTTTGTACTTGTGATTTCTCTAATAACTCTGCTGACCGAGGATTTCCAGCTAATATATTCCATTGAAACGCTGAAATGTAGATTGCACAAAACATATTTTTTGTGCCACCAAGAAAAAATGCAAATCAGCCCCCTCGTGGGGGTAGTTTATACTTAAGATTTTTGGAAGAACTAGAAATATTTTATAAAGATCCCATATTATTCATTATACATTCGTTGATTCACTCATTTATACATTACATTTCCACTTATTTAACCACTACGGTAGTTATTTACTTACATAATATAGTTATGAATATTTATATCCTTATATTCCTTCTATGTTACTAGTATTATATCATATACTATGTTATCATTATCAACTCTAGATTTAGTGATATTAAGATGTTAAGTTAAGTAATATTAAGATGATTGTATTTTCACATTCCTTGTATGTGAGTATTATTATCATGTACCATGTTGCCATTATTAATCTCCCTATTTCATTCCCTACGCACAGACTTGATCTTCTGTAGGGTTCCCTTTATTCCCCTCCCCACCTTTTATTTGCATTATGTCATACTTATATAATAATGTAAAACAAGAGGCCATTTTTATTATTATCATATTCCAACGTTTCAATAAAATATATTCATTAGATACCCCCAATCAACAAAGTTTTTCTAAAAATCTCAAGCAAGTATAAACTACCCCCATGAGGGGACTGATTTGATTTTTTTATTATGGTGGCACAAAAAATATATTTTATGCAATCTACATTCCAGCGTTTCAATGGAATATCTTAGCTGGAAATCCTCGGTCAGTAGAGTTATTAGAAGAATCACAAGTACAAACTACCGCTAATTGGGGGGTGGATGGTAATTTTTACTATGGTGGCACGAAGGCAGTCCTTCATAGATGTCAATTTTGCATTATGATCTTGATAATCGCATTACAAGTTATTATATTAAAATCGCTTATTACATGACAAGAAATAGAAAGTTTCTATTACACCCTGTATCCACCAATGCAATCGCTTTCGTGGTGGCATAGAATTAATCTAATATACCTCAGATGTAACATACTGCAATTTCATCAAATTCTAACGATGCCTGGAAATCCCCTTATACAGGGTGTTCGTGAATAAGTGCGACAAACTTCAGGGGGTGATTCTGCATGAAAATATAATGATAGTTTGCTTTATAACTTTTGTCCGCAAATGCTTCGTTTTCCGAGATACGGGGTGTTAAAGTTTTTCTTAAAAACTGACTATTTATTTATTGCTCTGAAACCGGTCGAGATATGCAAATGAAATTTGGTGAGTTTCAAGAGGTAGTAGTTATTGCGCATTTTTTGACATGCAATTAAGAATTGTATGTTCATCATTGGCGCGCATACGGGTAATGATCTCAATTTTTTTAAGGAAAAAAATTATACGTCACTGGGATATTTCAAATTAAAAATATCTCTTGCCTTTTTTTCGTATGGGGCGCCGTTTTTATGAAAAAAAATCAAACATCTTAACGCGTATTTGTCATTACTTTAATTCATTATCTAGTAGCGATGCTAGTGGCTACTGTCAACATTCTGTTAAATACAAATATTTCAACGAAATGTCAAATTAGCGTTTCTTCATTTCTAAGCTTTTAGTTTGGTATAATATTAATGATAATAAGTAATTAATTTTTTCTTTTATCGAAAAGAATGGAAAATTATACAAATGCGGAATTGTCAGACATGCATTTTGTCTATGGTCGAAGTAATGGAAATGGTCGGCAAGCTCGACATTGTATGCTGAGTTGTATCCAGGACGTAGGGTACCCCATCACACAATATTTGCTCATCTTCACCAATGTTTGCGCGAAAATGGTACATTTAAGAAACAAACGGCTGACTGCGGGCGCCCTCGAGAAGTACGAACTGTGCAACTAGAAGAAGCAGTTCTCGAGTTAATTCCGGAGTCACCTGAAACAAGTACTCGAAAAATTGCCAACATACTGAATGTCAGCAACTTCACTGTATTTAAATTTATTAAATAACAGCAATTGTATCCGTTTCATATTCAACGTGTGCAAGCTCTACTACCTAGAGACTTTTTTCCACGCCTAGTTTTTTGCCATTGGATTCTTCATCAAATCGCTCAAATTCCTAATCTTTCAAATGGCGTTTTGTTTACTGACGAGGGTAATTTTGGACAGTGTATACGAAATTTCCATAACAATCACCTCTGTGCTGAGGAAAATCCGCATGGAATCTTTGAAGCTCATTTTCAGCATCAGTTTTCAGTGAATGTATGGCTTGGGGTACTTGATGATCATTTAATCGGTCCATATTTCCTCCCACAACGACTAACCGACTCTTACCTTAATTTCCTACAGGAAGAGTTACCTGTTCTTCTTGAAGAAATTCCTCTACACCTGAGACAACACTTCTGGTGCTTGCATGATGGTGCACCAGTCCATTTTAGCATTATTGTACGTAATCACTTATATACAGTATATCCAAATCTTTGGATAGGTAGGGGAAGTACGGAACATTGGCCTGCTCGATCTCCGGATTTAAATCCTCTAGATTTTTGCATTTCGGGTTTCCTTAAGTCATTAGTTCATTCCACTCCCATTGAAAATGTTGAAGACCTGAGGAATCGAATTATAGCCGGCTGTGAGACAATAAGAAATACACCAAGAATATTTGCGAGAATACGACAATCAATGGGGCGAAGAGTTGAATCTTGTATCACGTCTGAGGGAGGTCATTTTGAACATTTGTTGTAGCTTTGCGTCTATTTATGTATTAGTGTTATTTTCTGTTATTGCTCTGGTTTAACGTTATTGTATTAGATATGTCTTGATAATGTATTAAAGAAATGAAAAATACGCGTTAGGATGTTTTATTTTTTTGCATAAAACGGCGCCCCATACGAAAAAAAGGCAAGAGAGATTTTTTGTCACAAATTGAACGATGAATCAAAAATGATTTTTTATTTGAAATATCTCAGTGTCGTACCATTTTTTTCTTAAAAAAAATTGAGATCATTACCCGTATGCGCGCCAATGATGAACATAAAATTCTTAATTGCATTTCAGAAAATGCGCAATAACTTCCTCTTAAAACTCACCAAATTTCATCTGCATATCTCGACCGGATTCAGAGCAATAAATAAATAGCGTTTTGAGGAAAAATTTTAACACCCCGTATCTCGGCAAACGAAGCATTTGCGGACAAAAGTTATATTGCAAACCGTAATTATTTTTTCATGCAGAATCACCCCTTGAAGTTTGTCGCACTTATTCACTAACACCCTGTATATTATGTACCTAGTCCTTTGATGCCTTAATACCTTATGAGCAAATGCTCCCTCCCATACAGTTAAAAGCACTAAATCTAATTGTAAACATAAATTTTTTTTTAAGTGTGAAATAACAAAGTGGGCATTAACAAAATAATATGTAAAATAAGTCATAGTATCGCAGAACAGAATATAGAACGACTAGCAATACATATACAAGATATTCCTCTAAATTGTAGAAGCATCTCCCCATCAGGTTATACGCTTGCCCGGTGTTCTGCAACCTGCCCAAAACAACTCTCACGAAGTTAGACGGGATGCAGAACAAGGTGCTCCGTTTAGTCACAAATAGCAACAGATACATTCGGTTGGATGATCTGCGAGAGCTGGCGGATACCGTCAATTCAAGACTACATAAGACAAATCTCTTATAAATTCTATAAACATTTTATACCTAAAAGCCCGTTGACGAGGGATATTACTGGCATTAGAGCCCATCACAATCAACCGCGCAAATATGGCGGCATGATTTATCAAAATACAGACCTATTCAACGAAATAGGCCCAGGTTGAACAAATCAAAAGAAAAAGAAAAATGTACATATATTGTTCTATTAACCACAACCTTAGGTGTTCCCAAGTAAGTATACAAGCACCTGCCCGACAAATCCAAATACTAAAAAGTAATTGGTAACACATAACGGCCAAAGGCCAACAAATAATTCTCTCGACCCGGTTTTTTGCCCCTCACTTTTCCCAGGAAATAAACGAAACTCAAAGAAATCAAAATTTTAAATACCAGTCAACTTCTCACCCCATTAAAATCAAACCAATACCTACATAAGCGCCCAGCGCAGGAAGTAGGAAAAACCTTTTTAAATACCTTTTAAACATTTCTCAAACTTACAGAAAACAACGCCTACATCAGCGTGACACCTTCTTACAGCCCTCACAGGGGGGCGTACGAGACGTTTGGAACGGTGGAAATCTTTTCCCCACACTCAATCCAAAACCCCATTTCCTGTCCAACGCGACAACGAAATGTAGACAAAATCCGTACTAATAGTGAATAAAATTATTTGAATTTGATATCTGAGCCAAGCAACATCGGACGCGTTTAGTACTTGGATGGGTCACCGCCATACAAGAAATGTGAGCGTTAAAATGCCCTAACAACTGTAGCGTAGTAGCATATTCGCAGCTGCAGGCGTCTTATCAATGAGCACGAGATAAGACGATAGATATGCCGTCCTTCGGAGGGGACGTTAAGTGGACTAGCCAAATTTCCGGTGGGAGGGAGTGTGCTCACCGGCGTCGGTGTTTAGCCCTGGTCGCAGAAATAAGCAATAAAAAATGGTACCGTGATCACGTTTTCCCAAGTTTAAATTGACCTTGAACAAGAATTTTTGATATTATGTGATCATTCTTTATCCTTGCTCAGAAGAGTAGGTTAATATACAATATTACAGTATCATAATGCAATATTGCAATATGATGTAGAATATTTCAATATGGCGAGAATAAAATTTGAGGGCGGCAAATTTCGATATAAGTTCCTGCGTCGGTGATGAAAGATGCAAAGTGTGATTCCTGTGGAATCCCACAGGAATCATACTATGATGTTACTTCGAAGATGTCTGGAACAGTTGAGTCAATTTTAATTCTTTGATTATGTCGAAAGAATATGGTCTACCTTGGTGCATGTCTTTGAGGAGTCTATAGAGTCTACTTGCTCTCTCTTTTCAAAAGCATCAAATATATAACTTTTATTCACAAGAAGATTCGTCAGATTTTTGGATGAGATGTCATCAATTTCTTCACAACCCAAATTTAATTGATCATAAGCTAACCTGTCGAATACTTAATTTATGGTTGGGAATTGCATAACTTTCCTTCCATGTACAAGGAAATGAGCCCATTTATAAAGATTGATTAAATAATTGTAACAAGGGAACACTCAAACAGTTGACACACATTTTTTAAGATTTGCCATTATTTCTGGTAGTTTAATTTCCATAATTTCTTTCAGTTGGGAATTTTTTATCTTCAGCTTTTTATAAATCTTTGTGATTTTCCGATCACGCCCGATTTCAATAGGATTTCATGCTTTTCCATGGGATATCAAATCGATAATATAATTTTGCGGATTTCCCCGATTTTCTCCAAAGCAATCAAATCCTGCTTTACTTTTCGGGGTACGTCGTTCAACAACGTATCTCATCTAATAGGCAATTATTTTAGAGGTTTCGATGTAATTACAGCTTGCGCCTGATAAAAGCGATTGAATGAAACTTCATATCCATCTTCTGAGTTCAATTCATTTTCGGAATCCGTCCCTGGATCTCTCGAGAAGGTTCAATAAACTTAGCCAAGATTCAGGTTATTTTTTGTGGAGAGAATATTACTCATTATCCAAATAAAATTGTTTTCGAATACACGTAAACGGCAAACAATGAGCATGATAAAACATCTAAAAATTCAATTATCCGAAGCTTGTAAAATATTACACTTATTGAAGTTATGTAACTACAAATAAGTAGTCGGCAGAAAGGTCAACGCCATACGTCGAGCAAAATTTATGTAAATAGGTTAAAGGAGTGAGAATAATTAGTACAATGAAAAATTACCGCTTTATTTTTTGGCACCTTTTCCGTTGATGCCAACACTACTCATACTGAAAACATCATTTTCAACAAAATAATAAATCATAATACGAAACGAGGTAGTCCTGGAGATTGGGTAAGCCGGTTGTTGGTATTTAATGGAATAAATGAGGAAAATTAAGTACACAATTAGTTAATCTTATGAAAATTCATGCATACCTTATTGAAGATCAGCGGCGCACAGGCGACTATGAAAAATGAAACAGTTGAAATAACTCTGTAGTGGGTGTGACATTCGCCATTCCTATCGCTATTTCGTTGAACGTAAATTCGACTTATGAAGAAAAGAAATATCGAAATGAAGCAAAGATAACCTATAAGTCAGATGTTGAGGTATAACATATGGCTCGTATGTACACTGATAAAACTACTATAGAGTGCGGTCCATAGGTATGGAATAAATTAATTATTAGCGTTATTATGTATTTGTTTAAAAAAACCTGAAACACGTCGATTTCTATTGTCAATTTGACAATTTACAGTATGAAAATATTACCCCCTTCTTGCACCCCCTCTAAAATATAAGCACCCACTCAAAAATTTTAAATGAGAAGGGAGTTCGTGTGGCACCTTGTTCGAAAGAATTTTCATTCTCTGTTCAGCAATATTAAGTTTTTCAAATTCGGTGCAATCATAACTGAGAAAATTCATTTTGAAATTGTAAAACTTTTATACTTTACGTAGAATGAAGGAAATAATGTCACATAATGTTTAGGAAGTATTTTTCAATTTATTTTACAATTAAATCGAATGTTCAAAATGACCACCATTCACTTCTTGAAAATAAGCAAGTCGATCTTTGTAGGATCTTTGTAGGACCTCAGAGGTTATGTTGTTAATTTCTTCCGTTATCCTTACTTTTAAATCTGCAATATTGTCTGGTCTATTGAAATATACTTTTGATTTTAAATAACCCCATAAGGAGTAATCCAGAGGAGTCAAATCGGGGGATCTAGGCGGCCATTCAATCGTTCCATGTCTTCCAATCCAACTATTGGGAAAAACTTCGTTCACATAATCTCTAACAAAACGTTTGTAATACGGTGGAGATCCGTCTTGTTGGTACCGAATTGATCTAGCTATTGCATTTGGATCATGAACATCAGGAAAAAGTCCTTTTAATGTAGACTGTAAAAAGTTCATGAAAAAAACCTAGATAATCCTCACCATTAACTGTGCCTCCAAAAAAATAAGGGCCAATAATTTTGTTGTTAATGACCAAAACGTTCACTTTTTTAGGATATTGTGTGTGAGCCTCACACATCCAATGATGATTTTATCTGCTCCAATATCTACAGTTTTGTCTATTAACCGTTCCATTTAAATGAAAAGTAGCTTCATCAGAAAAAATGTTTTGTTTATGAACTGCAAATCTGCTTCCATTCTGTCCATCATCAGTTCACAGAACTGTTGCCTTCTATTAGGATCATCCTCATTTCCTGAACCAACTGAACTTTATAAGGATGGTATTTTTCTTTATGTAAAGCTCTCAATATCGATGATTTACTTACATCATTGTCGGCGGCAAGTTGTCTACTTGTCATATTCGGATTTTCCTCAATTGCTAACAGTATCTAACTTTTTTTCCTCGTCCAATTTAAATTTCGCCTGTTTTTTGAATAGTTTTTACATGTCCAGTTTCACGAAATTTTGTTTCTATTTTGCTAACTGTAGACTGTGAGACGTGTTGTATTTATTATCAAACATTTCACAAACTTCCTTTTGAGTTCTTGTTTTATTACCGCATCCAATCATAATTAAAATGTCTATTCTTTGGTTTCGGATAAATGAGCCATAGTCAAATCAAATACACACACAAATATTTTTCAATAAACTGACGTGTATCAGCAACTTATAAATATCAAAATAACAGTAGTCTACTAGATTGACATTACATTATTTATGTGGGTTTCGTGAATAATTTGTTGGTGTCATGAACGACTTTTTCCTGAGGTTTAGCAAAACAGATAAGAAAATACATGATTATTTCTTATGGGGTTATTTAAAATCAAAAGTATATTTCAATACACCAGACAATATTGCAGATTTAAAAGTTAGGATAACGGAAGAAATTAACAACATAACCCCTGAGGTCCTATAAAATGTTGTACGAGAATTTGATCGACTTGCTTAGTGTCAAGAAGTGAATGGTGTTCATTTTGAACATTTAATTTAATTGTAAAATAAATTGAAAAATACTTCCTAAACATTATGTGACATTATTTCCTTCATTCTACGTAAAGTATCAAAATTTTACATTTTAAAAATTAATTTTCTCAGTTATGATTGCACCAAATTTGAAAAACTTAATATTGCTGAACAGAGAATGAAAATCCCTTTCGAACAAGGTGTCACACGACCCCCCTTCTCATTTAAAATTTTTGAGTAGGTGCAGGAAAGGGGTAATATTTTTATACTGTAAATTGTCAAATTGACAATAGAAATCGACCTGTTTCAGGTTTTTTTAAACAAATACATAACGCTAAAAATGAATTTATTTTATACCTATGGACCGCACTGTATATGGGGAAATAATAATGTTAATTAAATATTTAAAATATGGTATCCAATACAATCGTCAATACAATGAATATACTAGATAGTACTACTAAAATCCAAAGGGTGAATTTCGGCAAACAAATAGTTTCATACATGTAGAATGTGACTGGTAATTCCCACATCTTCCTTCAGTTGACGGAAAAAAATCATAACGGTTGTATTTCTTTTTTTTTTTTTTCAACACACACATATTTAATAGATATGTCCCTATTTCATGATTTATCAATGTGATTATGTTACAATATTATATTCAATATTTTTGTAGCGAAAAAGAAGTATCGGTCGAAGTATTAACATCGAGTGTACATAGGCGTCGACAATTCATTTTCAAGAGGATATAATTTGCATGAATGGGCCACGAGTTTCTGAGAACCTCCTTTCAAAAATAGCAATAGCAAGTTGAAAAGGGAAACATTCTCAATTGAATATTGAATAGAAATATTTTTCTGTGAATTGAAAAATCTACGATAAAAATAAAGTTATTTTTTGTGAATGTCTAACAGAAAACAACTACTTCCCCGGCTAAAGCCATCTGCTAGATATTCTTTCAGTCGCAGATAATTCCACATCTGATTTTATGAACATCCTGTTCATATTTTCAACAAATCAAGCAATAGCAAATATTCTCACATGTTTTTTTTTCGATTTTTTCTGGTATAAACTATCCAAGGACAACGTTTACTAACACTTTGTTTTGTCGCATTCGATAAAACCCTTTTAAATATGTTGGAGCCGACCCTGCTTATGAGAATAATATCCTGAACTTATACAAGATAAAAACAAGTTCTGTACAATCCATAAAGTGAATATCTAAACAATTTGGATAACCTTGAATTTTGGTGTGATAATTGAATTTGAGTAAACTCTATTTCAACACTGAGAGTCAAAGTTTTATAAATTATAATTGGAAATACGCCGATATCTATTCCCGATGAAATAGAATGGTGGCGCACCCTCATTTTTGTGAGATATAATTGATTTGAAGTACATTTAACGAGGTGGTTACGTTTCCAAAATCTATTTTTATCAATTTTATTCACAGATAATTTATTTATTTATTTCGGTTTGAAATACAAAAAGGTTGGAACCCAGTACAGTATCCACTAATACATGAAGTAACTCAGATTTACAACTAGTAGAGCTAATAACCTAAAAATACAAGTCCACAATGTTAGACAGAAAAATTTGTTTTGTAGTGGTTTTGAAAAGATTAACAACTAGTGGAGCTAATGAACGAGTCCATAATGTTAAACAGAAAAAAATTATTTGAAAAGTGAGAGTGATAAACATGATAAGTCTATTTCAGAACAATATTTGTTAAAGCTATCACTGAGCCGAGGAATGGGGGCATTTTGACCCAAATTAGTATTTGTATGAGGAATACTGAGAAAAATTATATTTTTGATGTTTCTAGAAGGTACTTAGTACAGGAGTTGAGGTGCATCCAAGTCATTGTTGAGAATTTTGAACATAAACACTAAATCTGTCATAATCCTTCGTTTCTCTAACGAGATAATGCTATGTTATTATTGCTGAATTTATGTCTTCCACGTTATAAACTCCATTCAATCGCCAGTTTGAAAATCTGATGAATCTATTTTGGATTCTTTCAAGTCTCATTTTGTGGAGGTTATAGCATGGATTCCAAATGACGCTTGCAAAACTCAACTTGCTGTGTACATATGCGATATAAAGGGATTTTATTGACTTTTGTGAGTGGAAGTTTTTACATATTCTACTAATAAATCCTACCATTTTACTGCATTTGTTGATAATGTATTCACAATGCAAATTGAAGCTCAGTTTGTATATCACACCTAGATCCTTAATGTTAAAACTCGAAGAATTAAAGAAGTAACCATATCTTCAGCAGAATCATCTATCCTTCCATATGGATTAGGGAATTCAAGGCCGGGAATTTGTTATTAACCATCATTCTCTGCATCAAATCATGATAACTACAATAAATTATCACTTATTATGGTCAAAATAGACGAAAAAACTTGAAAATACCTCTTTTTCTCGTATATAATTTCTACCACTGACATTGTATACGTAGTTGGGCAGTCTATGAACGTCATAGACCTTACGGCAGACATTCTAAATGTGACCAACCCTTCCTAGATTTCTACCATGCAAATTGTAATAAAATTCAAACAGTTTCAGATTTTTCGAGAAAGAGATCGTCGAACATTTATTCGAATTGAGAAATAGCCTATTAGAGCAACAGTAGTAAGGAGGAGGTCCGATTGAATATTCAAGCAGTCCAAGTATGATTCAACTTTGGCAAATATTTTTAGCCGACATACATCAATAAACTATCGTACGAGCCGTAAAAATCAGTGTTATTGAATAGATATATTTTTTTTAAGAAGAAACTTGAAGAAGTGACAAATTGAAAATCAATACAAAACTGCTTGTGATAACATAAGCATGTATCATGACAAAGTTTTCTGGAATTTGCAACCTCCCACGATATTATTTGAAACATTCACCATCATTAGCTCATGTTTTAGATTGGCAAAATAGAGGTTATCTTGAACGATGGGAAATAGTGACTAAAGTTTTTATCTTTCCACTTCTGATTTTATGAACGCCCTGTTCATATTTTCAAACAAATCAATTTAGTTGCTGAGTAACTGAATTACTTTTCTTTAGAGAAATACTAGCTGGTACCCGCAACTTTGTCCGCGTAGATTTTTGTTTTTTCCTATGTTTTTCTTTTCCCTTCGATTTTTTTTTTTCGTAAACTCTTATCCGTGCAGAATTTCTTTTTTCCTATATTTTTTGTGTTGTTCCATCTAGGTTATGCCTTTGACTCTGCCCGCTTTCCGTTATCCCGTTTTTCCGTTATCCCATTTTCCAGATATCCCGTTTTTCCGGTATCCTGTTATCGAAAAAAATTAGCCAAACCGGTCCAGCCCTTCTGAAGTTATGAGCTTTCCAACACAAACAAACATTCATTTTTATTATATGTTATATATTCCTGAAAACTTTTCCAGGACAAAGAAATTTCCAATAACTATTCTAAAAATATTTTATTTCCGTAAAAACCTTATTCGGAGTATTACGAACATTCAAAAAAACAATTAGCCAAATCCAAATCGGTCGAGCCGTTGTTTTTATAAAATAAAATGAAAATACCCTGACCAGGATTCCTTCCAGTGACCTTCTGCTTGTTAGGCAACAGTGTAACCGCTGAGCTATTTCCTCGTTTGGTAATAAATGACTCGATAGTCTTTTTCTTCGCCAAATTTCTTACCTGAATTTCCCGATTTCCGGGCAACTTTCCTAAATTTCCGTATCAACCATCCTCGGGCTATTACGAACATTAAAAAAAATTGCCAATTCGATCCAGCCGTTCTCACGTTTTGCGCTTACAAAGAATCGAGATTCATTTTTATTATATAGATATACCAACATCCATTATTATAAATACAGATAATTTGGCAAACTCAGTAGCTAATCAAATTCATTTGTCCTTCTATACTTGTAGAGAAGTCTAGTGGTGGTCTAATATAATATTTGAGAAAAATATTTTTTCGGCGAGGAATCAGGGCAAATAAAAAACATGTTTCAATGTCACGTTGAAGTACTGTGGAAAATACAATCCAGCTTTGCACTAGATTTGCCACAATCGGTTTAAAGCATTTTAGCGCGTCAGTTTGTTCTAGAGTTTATGATTATGTATACTGTGTATTTCAAATACAATAAGAAACATACGAAAACAGAGAACTTGAATGCATCTCATTTATACGCTGAAATATTTCCGTTGAGAAATTACTCAGCCGTGAGAGTTTGTGAAAGAACTTGTTTCTAAATAAAATCTGAACGATAATAAACAATAGCCAATAAATACACTGAACAAGTTGTTAACGACACTGGCGAATTATTACTGTTTGATCACTTCTGAATTTTTTTAAACATTGTGTAAATATAAAACTACAAAATCAATACACTCAAATCAGTCCAATTTAATTCGTTAATTCGTTCACAAAATGAACGCGCGCGAACCATCAGAACACAACCTTAAACGAATTGTTGTTAGTGGGATTCGACTTCCGGCTGTCGTGGGAGGCAGACGTCGACCACGTGGTCAGGAAGTCAGGTGAGTAATGTGAGTTATTTTACAGCCGTTCCACGTGCATCGCAAAGTTATTTTATTGTTGTGAAAGTTTGGGCATTTGTGGTATCATTTCGAATGAGACAATCCCGTTTGCCCACAGAAGGGGGGCCGAATTTGTGGCTATTGCCCACGATTACTGGCATATTATCTTGTAATAGATAGGCCATAAAAAACTAGCAAGCAAGCACGTTGTTGTTAGTTCCAGCCATAACGTATCGAATAAGTGGGAAGAATATACCTTCTTGAAATACAACTTGACAATGGATGAAATTTGGTACATAAAATTATGAATAGATGTTACCTTCAGATATATTTGCGTGTTAGTCATCTACACCCTGTTACATGATTGAGACTGTGAACATATCTAAAATGAAAAGACGTTCTATGAGCCCGCCTATAATAATGGCTGATAAAAGGCTCAAAGTATTGCTTCTGTTTGGAAAATGAAGAAGTTGCTTAGTAACTGACACGAGTGTACAAATAGATACATGCAAAGAACAATGACTTGAATACTCTTGAATTGAGATAAAAAGCCCACCAACGTGAATTTTATACGAAAGACATGAGTAAAATATAAGCTTTTCTAAAGAACAAGAAAAATTTGGGGGTATTTTTCATAAATTATCTTTGTTGGACCTGCATACAATCAGTTATAAATTTTTCAGTGAATATATTTATTTTATTACTACTTGCTACCTATTTTAATAGGTAATTCACGATGAACGTATAGAACAATACATATTTTGTAGATTTTCCAAAATTTTAACAATATCTATTCGAAAAATAAATGGTCTGAAATCACCCTAGAATAGTGGAAACGGATAGATAAAGGATTCTGGGAAACGGATAGATAAAGGATTCTGGGAAACGATCAATTGTGTTTGAAAATGAAAGTATTTTGGGGTTTAGAATTGCCTTCCATCAGAAATGTCCATATTTTTAGGAGGATTTTGGGACTTTCACGGTAACTTACTTGTTAAATTGTGGAGATACTCATTGAAATGGAATGAATAGTGGATGATTTTCGTTTTAATATCCTTCGCAAAATATCTTTCCATATTCCTACTTCAATACCAAACCTACTTTATTTTGCATCAGTTAACAGAGTAGCGATAACATTGTTTTTCATTTTGCAAATATTTGGTTTTCGCAATAAGGGAGATATCTTCAATGAACAGTACAGAGTAGTTGAGATATGAGACACTGAGTAAATAACACTCCATATTTCATAACATTGTGAAGTGATGACGAGCAAAATATCGGCGATATATATATATATATATATATATATATATATATATATATATATATATATGTGTGTGAAGGTTAGACGACTGTTTAAGTTAAGGAAAAATCAGGGTAATATTCGGGTGTGCAGTCAATAGGGCTGAAGTAACGTGTACTCTTGTTTCTATTCAAGCTTTCAAGTCTTTATTGGCTCTTCGGTAAATATCTAGTTACATCACACATGCACTCCGAATATGGGGAAAACACTTTTCTTACGTGTTTTTGCCTCCTGAACACGAATCCGGAAGAAAAACGCGGCGGTCTCATACCGTTTCAGAGTTACATCGCTTTTTCTGAAATAAATTTCAAGCACCGTTTTCGCACAAACTCACTCAAATGCTCCTTCTTTTTACCAGCATAAACAATACACCTAAATCACTTATTTCGGCACAACTTTGCACAAAATATCGTCGTTTTATCGAAAAGATCCTCCTTCTTACACAGTCCGATTCATTTATTACCAACATGAAAAATTAAAAAGTTAATAAATGTCATCTGTCAAAGAAATTAGAATTGTTCATTTGCAACTGTGTAGAAGGAGGATTTTTCGATAAAACGACGATATTTGTGCAAAGTTTCGAAAATAACGATTTAGGGTGTATTGTTTATGATGGTAAAAGAAGGAGGCATTTGAGTGAGTTTTGTCGAGAAACTCTTCTCCAGGAACTCTACAATTGTTAGATTTCAGTACAATTAATAATGAACAAAAAGAAAAAGCGATGTAACTCTGAAACGGTATGAGACCGCCGCATTTTTCTTCCGGATTCGTGTTCAGGAGGCAAAAACACGCAAGAAAAGTGTTTTCCCCATATTCGGAGTGCATGTGTGATGTAACTAGATATTTACCGGCTCTTCTCCAGGAACTCTACAATTGTTAGATTTCAGTACAATTAATAATGAACAAAAAATTTTTACTTACCAAATTTGAGGTTAAAATTAAGCATAAATATAACAACAATGTAGGGAACATTCAATTACAGTAAAAGTAACAATACATTGTTAAAAGCGGGAAAACACACGTTTTCTTTGTACACATAATAATTTGATATGAGAAAGAATCTAGTGTAACGTAAATAAACTTAACTTGGTTTTAATAATTTATTTCACACTTAATCTACAACTTAATTTATATTACTACGCTACTGAATAGCTCGATCGTATGGGCTCGTTCAGACTGTGTACTCCCTCTTGAGGGCTGTCTATTTATCTCCGATACAGCATTCTCGATGTTTCCAATTCTGGTGGTTGGTGCCCAGCATGTTCCAGTTATTTCCAATATCGACCGTTGTTATCTGCCGCGTCGTGACTGGATGGTTCTCGAATATCTCCGGGGATGATCTCATCGCTGTCGACGGCAACGCGCGAGGCGACAGGTCCGGCCTAGGTTCGTTACATTGCCCCCTTCTTAAAGACATTTCGTCCCGAAATTTCATCCTTGGAGTGTGACGATATCTGCATGACTCCCCATATCTGCACCGTGAAGTTCGATGGAAGTAACACTCCACGGTCTTCATGATCGGTCGTGGAAGAGGGTTACAGCAAACCAAAATCTTGACGCCGCTGGATCTGAATATCGCCTCCAGCATACTTCTTATGACTCTCCAGTCCAACCCATCAATACCACAGGATAATTTTGGAATTGCTAGATCCACCAGGTTCTGGTCCACCATAGTATCTCTTAGTTTGGTGAGACTCTTCCAGACATCTTCATAGGACGGTTTATCTTGGGAATGCCTCTTGGTAACTAGGTAGTAGATGTTTCTCTGGCCTTTCTTCAGCTGCAGCACCCCACCAACTTCTGGATTCTGCTCCCGCAGTGTTTGGAGTTGACCAAATTTCTTGGAGAACACTACGGCGATGCCCCTGGACATTCGAAGATCTTCTGCCACACAGTGCGCTAGTGCGTAGTCAGCAGGCACCTCGAAAAGGTCTCGTGACTCCTCTCTAGTAACCCCATGTAGAACTTTCTGCCCGTTTGAATACAAGGACATAAACTTCTCGAACGTCATATCATCCTCCGGTGGCTTGAGGGTGCGAACTTGGTCATGGTTTCCAGCGTAAGGGGCCAACCTGTTGAAATAGACGACCCTTGGTTTCCCTCGGGGTGGCTTATGGATTCGGTACACAAGGTCGTTTATCCTTTTCACGATTTTATACGGGCCTTCCCACGAGTTCCGCAACTTTGGTGATAGTCCACGACGACGTTTGGGATTGTACAGCCAAACCAGGTCATCAACCTTAAATCCTCCAGCGTCGGCCTTAATGTCATAGGTCTTCTTCATTTTATCGCTGGCACTCTGAATGTTCAACCGGACTCGTTCGTGGATGTCGTCCATTCTCTGCCGAAGTTTGCTGACGTAGTCCTCTCCCGCAGTGTCTTGTCCTGGCGGTATCCCAAACTTCAGGTCACAAGGCAGTAGCAGTTCTCGGCCCATTATAATACTAGCAGGAGTTTGACCGGTTGACTCGTGTACTGCGGATCGATATAGGCATCAGGAACAATGAATACGGTCCCAGTCTCTTTGATGGTCAGAGACAACCTTGGACAAGTGGCGGTTGATCGTCCTGTTCATCCGTTCCACCATTCCATCGGACTGCGGAGTAGGGCCGGGTTCTTGTCTTTCGGATGTTCAGCAGTAGACATATTTCTTGGAAAAGGTTGGATTCGAAATTTCTGCCTTGATCCGAGTGCAGCTCCATTGGAATACCGAATCGACATATCCATTCTTTCACCAAGACGTCGGCGACGGTGATGGCTTCCTGGTTGGGCAGGGCATAGGCTTCCGCCCACTTACTGAAGTAGTCCATTGCCACAAGGATGTATTTATTCCCGTGGTCGGATACGGGAAACGGGCCGGCGATGTCAATGGCGATTCTCTCGAACGGGCTGCCTACGTTGTACTGACGCATCGGGGCCTTGGGTCGTATTCGAGGTCCATTGCTAGCAGCGCATACAGCGCACTTTCTGCACCAGTCCTGGACGTCAGCTTGACAATTGGCCCAGTAAAACCGTTGCCTCACTTTCTGCAGGGTCTTCGTCACTCCCAGATGTCCCCCGGCGACTCCATCATGGATTTCCCGCAGCACTTCCTCTCTTCTGTTCCTGGGAACAATTATTTGGCGTCTGTCTTCCCCACCAATATCGGCCTCCAACACACGTTTCAGGATCCCATTGTCCAGAATAAGAGAGTTCCATTGTGCCCAATAGGACTTAACAGCCGGTGAGTAACCTGCGACTTCCTGCCATGATGGTCGGGGTCCCTCTCTTGGTCTTTCTGGATCTTGCTGTCATTCCAGTTGTCATCCATTGCCGCGGTTCTACAAAGTGTTGCTTCTTTCTCTTCTGCTCGTCGGCAATGTGAGCAATCATCTGGACATGGTCTTCGCGACAAGGCATCTGCATTCTTATGGCTAGTTCCGGCTCGATGTTCGATCTCGAAATCGAATTCTTGGAGTCTCTCGATCCAACGTGCTACTTGACCCTCAGGATTTTTGAACTGTAAGAGCCATTTGAGAGCTGCATGGTCAGTTCTCAACAGGAATCTTCTTCCATACACGTAGTTGTAGAAGTGCTCCACTCCCTTTACAACAGCTAACAGCTCTCGCCTGGTGACACAGTAATTGCGCTCTGGTTTGCTAAGCGTCTTGCTGAAATAACCAATGACCTTCTCCTGTCCCTCCTGGATCTGAGATAGGACAGCTCCAAGTCCCACGTTGCTGGCGTCCGTATCCAAAATGAATTTCCCTTTGGGTAGGGGATAGCTCAGTACAGGTGCGTTGATCAAAGCTTCTTTCAGCTTCCTGAATGAGTCTTGACATTCTTCGGACCACTGGAACTTTGTTTGGCCCTCCGTGAGCCTGGTCAGTGGTTTAGCGATGTTGGCGAATCCCAGCACATATCGGCGATAGTATGTGCATAAACCAAGGAAACTTCGAAGTTGGTGAATGTCTTTTGGGATGGGCCAATCCTTAACAGCTTTGATCTTCTGGTCATCCACTGCTACTCCTTCCCAGAGACAACGTGGCCGAGGTATCGTACTTCTTTTTGGAACAGATGGCATTTCTTAGGGCTCAGCTTCAATCCGGAGTTCCTCAGTCGCAAGAATACTTCCTCCAGGTTTTTCACGTGGTCCTCAAACGATCTGCCGACCACAATTATGTCGTCGAGATACACTAGACACGTGTTCCATGAGAGTCCCTTCAGTACTGTTTCCATCAATCTTTCGAATGTGGCGGGAGCATTACAGAGCCCGAATGGCATAACGGTGAACTGCCACAATCCTGAGCCGATGGTAAAAGCAGTCTTTTCTCGATCTTCCTGAGCCAGTTCTACTTGCCAGTATCCACTCTTCAGATCAAGGGTCGAGAAAATCGTGGAACCAGCCAACGTGTCTAGGGTGTCATCTATTCTCGGGAGAGGGTAACTGTCCTTCTTCGTGACATTATTAAGTTGGCGATAGTCTACACAAAAGCGTGTCGATCCATCCTTTTTCTTCACCAGTACGACTGGAGAGGACCAGGGACTGTCAGATGGTTCGATAACTCCTTCTTTTCCCATATCGCTGACTATTTTGTCAGCCTCTTCCTTCTTGGCAAGAGGGAGTCTTCTTGCTGATTGCCGGATCGGTCGGGCACCCCCAGTATCAATCTTGTGCTGGACCACATTAGTTCGACCTCCTTTTCCTTGTCCGGTATCGAAGATGTCTTGGTACTTCTTAACTAAATCTCTTAGTTTGGGCTGTTGAGCTGGTTTTATATCTGTGGAAGAGATGGCAACTAATTTTTCTAGTTCTGTGGGCAAGTTGTTGGGTTGGCTAACCGTACCTCGTACACTCCGGATCACTGAGGAAACTGACGAGCAGTGCCCCAATATTGTTCCTTTCTTCAAGGTCACTGGAAAATAATTGACATTCATGACCCTTACCGGCACAAATTTGTCAGCACGTAACAAGGTCTTCCCTAGTGCAATCCCTCGTCCAATTTTCTCATCATGAAGTTTGGGCTCGAACATCACCACGTTTCCACTGCTCGTACTCCCGTCCAGGCGAGCCTCCAGAATGGTTTCAGCCCTCTCAGGTACGCTTACATCTTCAGCCAACAACACACGGATCAACTCCTCGCTTCTCCCATGAAGCACCAGCTCTTCTCCGTTGACACGTAGGACGCCGTCTTTGAAATCCAATTCAAACCCTCTGGAATTCATGATGTCCATTCCGATGATTGCATCGTCTTCGATGTCCGCTACAAGTGCCTGATGTTTCACTTTAGTGTTGCCCAAAATTATTTCAATCGGTAGCTCGCCATATACAGTAGCTGGCTCCCTGTTGCTGTGCGTAGCTTCCAAGTTGTCGGTTCAATCCGTTCCGGTGTTCGGCAAAGGAAGGCCCGGAATTGTCCTAGTCGCACCTGTATCTAGCAGCATGGTGCAAGGCTCGTTATTGATGAGACCGTCTACGAAGACACCTTTGTTCTGTCGTTGAAGGATAGCGACATATGCGTTGTTAACCGGGGCTTGCCGGACACATGCCGACGATTGCCCCTTCTCGTCGACCTTTTTTAGTTTTCCTGCATCGGAGTCGATGAATGTTGGACATTTGCTACGCACATGTCCAATTTTGCCACAATTCCGGCATCTTATCTGTCTTTTCTCAGGCAACACTTCCTTCATCACTTTTCTTATGGCAGCTTCCAAGTTAGCAGGCTCCTGTGAGTCTTCCTCAATCGTTTGAACTTCACTTTGGCTTTTGCAGCATTGTTTTGCTGCCTCAAATTCCAAAGCGCGTGCCAGTGCGTTTACGAGATGTGTTGGACGAGCTAGTGTCAACGCTTGTCTGGTTTCTTGGTCACGGAGTCCATCCAAGAATGCCTGAACCGCTAATCGCTCCATTACATTTTCCGGTGTGGCTGGATATGCGAGACGAACCAAGCGTGCAATGTCAGCTTCGAATTCTTGTAAGGATTCGCCCGATTTCTGGCAGCGATTTTTCAGTTGGGAGTGGTATACGTGTTCCAAATGGGCCTGGCCATATCGTAATTCTAGATGTTTAATCAGCTGATCATAGTCCTCCTGTTCTTGGGCGGTAAGAGTTTGTAGAATATTTGTCGCTTCTCCACGTAATGCAAGTGTCAGTGCTACAGCTCTTTCCCCTGCATTCCATCCGTTTGCTTTGGCCGCTGCTTCAAACTGCCGGCGGTAATTTGCCCATGGAGTTTTTCCGTCGAACTGAGGCGGCTTCATGGAAAGCTTCCCTATTTCTGAAATGACCTTGACATCTTTTATACCCTCTTGAACTTTATCCAAGTTCAAACTCAAGTCCAGCATTGCATTTTCGTTAACCATCTCTGTGGAGGGCGCACTATTAATTCGTTTTTCCAGCTTACTGATCGTTTCCTTTATTTTGTCCATTTCTGCCTCGACCCCATCTTTGATTTTACCTACCTC
This sequence comes from Gonioctena quinquepunctata, assembly GCA_018342105.1. Taxonomy (NCBI): domain Eukaryota; kingdom Metazoa; phylum Arthropoda; class Insecta; order Coleoptera; family Chrysomelidae; genus Gonioctena; species Gonioctena quinquepunctata. The sequence goes on from JAFIRS010000169.1 coordinate 333,289, forward strand.
CGTGTTCATTTGCTCCCTAATTTTATCTATCTCTGTCTCAACGGTTCCCATTCTTTCTTCTAGAAAATTAGCCACACCACACAATTCTTTTTTTAGGCCTTCTGTGTTTTCCAGGAACTTCTCTTCCAGGCTTCTTGCATTTTCTTCCAGGCTTCTTGAATTTTCTAGAAGCTTCTCTTCCAGATTTCTAGAATTTTCTTGAAGCTTCTCTTCCAGATTTCTAGCATTTTCTTCCAAGCTTCTTGAATTCTTCTTCTTCACGATTTAGTTTCGGGGTCCTCACCTTCTTGTATAAGTCCTTCTGCAAGTCTTTCCTGGAGTACTTGCTTTTTACCTGTTGTTTCCAGTTCCCTTTCCTCCAATTCCTGTTTCAATTCCGCTACCTTCAAATCCGCAAGGCGCACTTTTCTTGAACACATTTTGTCTTTGACGAGGTATCAGTCTGTTTTACACGAAGAGTGTATCAGTTTATATTCCCACGCACAATTGTCCACTTCGCGAAAACCGGGCCACTGTCTATTTTGGGCGTACAAAAAGGTCTATCAATTTATTTTTCTGACTATCCACTCCACGATCACTTGTTTATTTTCAAAATCTCACTTCCGACACCAATTGTAACGTAAATAAACTTAACTTGGTTTTAATAATTTATTTCACACTTAATTTACAACTTAATTTATATTACTACGCTACTGAATAGCTCGATCGTATGGGCTCGTTCAGACTGTGTACTCCCTCTTGAGGGCTGTCTATTTATCTCCGATACAGCATTCTCGATGTTTCCAATTCTGGTGGTTGGTGCCCAGCATGTTCCAGTTATTTCCAATATCGACCGTTGTTATCTGCCGCGTCGTGACTGGATGGTTCTCGAATATCTCCGGGGATGATCTCATCGCTGTCGACGGCAACGCGCGAGGCGACAGGTCCGGCCTAGGTTCGTTACACTAGTTTTAAATACTAACCAAAACTAACCACTAACAACTGTCAGAATTGTGCGGAAATGGCATAGAATAAAACAAGTGAAGATCAATACATGTAGTTTTGGGAGAAAGGGAAGCATAAAAACAATTTAGGTGGGTTGACATAAATGGGAACAGGTGTGCCAACGTCAATTGTCATAATTCTGAGGAATTATGTAAACTGTTATCAGAATGCTTTGTAGGAATTGCTTAATAGATAAGAGTAAATGATACTTAGACTGTCAATTCAGTTTTGGAATTCATAGGCTCAGGTTCTTTGAAAGTCTAAATATATATATATATATATATATAGGTGTGATCTTGACTGCCTCGTTTAGAATACAAATGCAATCGTATTAGGGTTGCAGTCAAAAATCATTTATATATATATATATATATATATATATATATATATATATATATATATATATATATTTTTCTATATATATATATATATATATTTTCTATATATAATGTGGTTTTGAGTCTAATAATAAGTTTCATCAAAATCGGTCCAGTCGTTTTGCGAGGCGTTCAAATAAACAAACAGCCAATTACAATTTTATAATAGTAGAAAAGATATATATGTATATATATATATAAAAAAAAATATCTACATTCTCTCAGACTCAACATGCATCTATCCTAAAAGATTATTAGGAAATATTGAAATAAAACCAATTTTAAATGTAGAGAAAAACGTTATAGGGATATTTTGTTAACAAACTATTACAATACTGAATCACAGCCATCTACGACCAACTTTTTCTTTTTAATTTTCCCCCATGTCATTGCCCTGAATGACATAAAAATGATAGAGTACAGTTTATTGACTACATATCGAAATAAAATCCCAAATGCTCTGTAAGCACTTGGAAGTGGCATAATCTGAAGTTGAATGAAAAGAGCACGGCAGTGATCCCTGTAGCCTGCTAACACATGAATAACTCCTTTTTGGAGAATAAACATTTTATTTAAGTGACTAGAATTGCCCCACAGAATAATTCCATAGGACAAATGAATATGGAAACGTTCAAAGTATCTGGAATCAAGAGTATCAATACCTACCTAGTTCTTAATCAACGAATCAAAAACTTGGCACAAAAATGTATGTGTATATACCAAGCAGTTCGACGCTATACCCGTTAGAGTTGCATTGAAAGATATAATGGGATTCTGGATTTCCACAGTTCCTTCATATCACTGTTACGATCGATCAAAATCACGCCATTGGCAAAAATACTATGTTTGGGCAAAGTATGATAATCAGGGTCATCTATGTATGAAATGAAACGGTCGATCGGTCTCACGATAGAGCCTTGAGGCACCCCCCATATAATTTCCTACAAAACTGATTTAACATCGTTTGTCAAAACATACTGTGATCTGCCACATAAATAAGACTTTAAGAAAGCCCACAAATACCATAATAAAAAAAGCTGATTCAGTAATATATCATGAGACACGCAATCAAACGCTTTTGTGAGGTCGCGGAGCGTTGGAAACGAATCTTCCTCCAATTCTAAGACTGCAATATTTTGTTTCCACTGAAAAGGAAATTTGATGAAAAATGCAAGGGAATATATTTCTTGCTGCAAACATTAAAAACACAGAAGTACCAATTACATATCATAACAGAATAACAATAAAATTATATGAACAACACAAACTGCATTTCTGATACAAATATGATTCATTCCATTTGTATCAGTATATCAACGTTTAGATTTTCATCAGAATAAAAAGAAGCAGGAATCTCTAGATAAAAGAATTCCCATCAGAGTAAAAACTACACTACATTTGTGACTAAAATGTATAAATGTTCAAATACTGTTCAAATCCAATACCATATATGTGTCACAGAGATCCAAAAATTGTCTTGGTTAGTTCTTTGGGTATATTTTTGAAGGATGGATTGGTTGCGGTTTTTGAGAAATAATGCCCTGTTTCGACTATATTTGTAATAATCGTTCAGCATTTCTTTGCGATTATAATTTTCAATAGGTGTATTGGGACGAATATCCATCAGAAAACAAACACTTTCCTGGCTAATGCATCGACGAACATTGGATTAAATCCGAGTCCAAAAAATTATGTTCGGCAGTTCAATCTGAAAAATATCTCTGGGAACGAATCTTGGGTCAGTTACATGTACTTCATAGTCTGAGCCTCTGATCTAAGCTCTGCATTTCCAGACTACTTCTAGCATTGATTTTTCATTTGACAACGCCCCGGCAAATGCAGCGCTATTCTGCATATCATACCATTCAATCTTATTAATGTATTGGATGAACTATGAACTTATTTATAAACATTAATTACTCGGAATTGTCATAGATTAATAGATGATATTGACGATAAATTGCATGTCGAGACTAGGTATAGTACACATTCTTATTTCATTACATTAACAAATGTATTTTTCTCCTTAATTGTTTGATATTGAACAACATCGTCTGCATCGCACACTTGCATTAATTTACGGAATGTCACACTTTAAATGCATTTTCAATAAGTCTCCGACCAATCGATCTGCCAATTTTTATAAATACTACTTCTATGTGTCTAAATAACAACCAGTTGAATCATCACACGGTCGACTTTTTCAATTTCATACTATTCAACTGACAAATTTTCTGAATTTTCTCAAACAAGCCATTATTTGACATATCTAGTCTTCAGTTAGGTCGTTAGTAAAATATGTCAAATTTGAAGGGCGTATTTGTAAGAGGCACTTTATGCAATTTCACAAAAATGGTACTTTCCAAACCTATTCAATTATCTTTTTGATAATGAAGACTAGAATTTTTGACACTTTGAACTATTTATTTTTTCCAAAAGCGTCATGCACAGTGATTTCAATTCAATTCTACACTAAATTTTGATATGATGTTTTCTTGCACAATACCACACGTGCTTAATTTTTTTCTACGAGTAATTTGAGTAACTAATAAGTGATAAGTTCACCAGCCCTTAGAGTAGTAGGCATAACATATTCCCGAAGGAAGTCTTGAAAAATATTTGATTTAAACAGTTGAAATAAAAGAACGCACGCTGAGATTTTGGAGAGCTTATAAATTAAAAGAAATGGGTCAATAAGACATCGTCTCGATTGACCTTTTAGGCTAATGATTATTGAAGTTATTGATTTTTCGATTCAAGAAACTAGGGCGAAAGTTCAAAATACAATAATTTCACTCGAGCTACATTAGCGATTGTTGATTAATCTTGTACGAGTTTCTTGTAGTCTATGGAATACGCAGAAGAACTCGCCACAGAGAATCAGAAAAAACAATATAATATGAAAAGACAATATGATTGTAATACTATATTTTTTGAATTGACACGGCTTGATGAAAATCCATATAAAAGCACAAGAGGATAATTCTAAAATGATTTTCACTGATTTAGGTTTACAAAACCACAACATTTGTTTCGCTATACAATAGCTTCTTTAGGTGGATACAACACCAGCTCATGTATATATATATATATATATATATATATATATATATATATATAAGAACGGGGATCAAATAGAACGGGGATTAAATAAAACAGGGATTATATCTATCACCTGTTCAATCCCCAGTAAAGCAAATTCAACAAAGAATAATCATTCAAATTAATCTGGTCATCAAACAAATATTTTTAAATTTATTGATTCCCAAACTTTCTAGAAGGTCGTTATATAACCTCTATTTTTCTACATGTACAGTCAGTCAGTCCACATGTACAATCAAGAGGTGGGAAGCAAAAGTTGATTTCGTTTTACCACCATACACAAAACAGTTCCTATGTTCTTATATTCGCTTTCTGAATGTTCTATCGTTTGGCCTTTGTAAAAACTTGCACTTTCACAAGTTTATTGATATACCCCGAATTTTTCAGATTTCGCAGTTTTATATTTATTGTTCTTGATAAATTTACATTAATTATTATCTGGTTTGTATTCAATATTGACGTTGTTTTGACGTAAGAAAGTACTTTTTTTCCCGTAGGTAGGCCGAAATATGTAATAACTTTTGAATTATGTTATTCATTATATTTTTGAGTAGGAAACAATTCTTGTATATAGGCTATTTATAAAGTTTTTTCGAAAGAATATTATCAGTCAGGGTTAAACTATAATTTTCAATTTCTCGGTTTTAACTTCAATGTTGTTAATGAATTTACCTAAATTATTATATGTTGATTATGTTTTGACGTAAAAAAGTAGATTTTTTTCCTGTAGGTTGGCCGAAATATGTAATAACTTTAAAATTATGTTTTTCATTATATTTTTGAGTAGGAAAAACTTCTTTAGGTTTGAACTAGAACCATCGTTAATTACAATTTTCAGGAAAAAAAATTAGGGAATATCAAAATTTGGACAGGACAACGTCTGTCGGGTGAGCTAGTCAAATATTTATCGCTATCGCTAGTCTTGGAAAATTTCGTATATTTCAATGCGAACTGGTATGTAGAACATGAGTACATTTATTTAATTACGAATGTTCCTAGAATAACCGCGAGTAGCTATAATACTTAGGGAAAATTAATCAAGTTAATCAAGGTCAAACCATTGAAGAATATTTTTGAGCGTGGAAATTCCATAAAATTTGAAAATTCAACAATTTCTTTTGTCCGAAAAATCTGATTATTCAAAGCCTAGATATGATATCCCAAGCCCATATATGATAAGAAATGAAATTAAAAAACCATTCGTGTATCTATTGAAATTAGTTCTCTAAAAAAATATTTGTTTTATATGAATCTAATCTCTAAAATTCGACGATAGTACCTAAGTTTCGATTATGCTTTGCAATTTCAGCAAAGTTGTTTAGATGTTTACATCAGAGTTCGTATCTGAACATGGTAAGTTACCAATATCATCATGGCTTCATCGCAAGTCTATCAACGATCCATATGATGAAAATAACACAATGTATATCTGATAAATTAGACAATTCTGATCAAGTTGATGTCGTTTACACTGACTAAAGCGTTTGATAGGTTTGATCACGGTATTCTGCTCCAAAAAATTCCAATATTTGGCCTTACTCAAGATTTTATCATGTTTTTCTATTCTTATCTGTCCAACAGAAACCTCAAAGTGGAATACCATGGTCACAGATCAATCGAAATAACTACCCACCAAGCTCAGTTTCAGTCCTCTCGCTGTTCATCATTTTTGTAAATGACCACATCAACCTGAACTTGAATTGCAATCTCTTGCTATATGCTGATAACTGTAAGCTATATACAAAAATATAAAATTATAGCTTATAACTTCAAATGAAGCTACATAGTTGGTGTGAAAAGAATGTATTTCCTTTACAAATAGAAAAATAACCCGAAATGTTTTACCTATGGTAATAATGGCACATATTTCAAGATGGGCGCCAGTTTCAGAGATTTAGGAGTAATCTCCGACAGTAAATTGAAATTTGTTAAATACTATTATTTCTTACTTGTCAGTTCACATACATACCTGTAGAAACATATCCGTATATAGATCTTGTCAATTGTTCGAATTATTTATATTATTCAGTATATACAATAATTAGTACTCTTTGTATTTTTCCCACCCTGCTTAAGGCTTACTAAAAAAAGCTAAATACATCAATAAAAAAGGTGAAATGATAAATAATTTTAGTAACACACCGTCCTGATATCAAACAAGTTTAGACTATTGCATGCACCCGTTCACATTATAGACAACATAAAAACCTATCCTCATTTCCGATACGAGAACTATTTCACACCATATAGTCTATAAATACCAAAAACAGATCCGGCTCTGGCCACTGACAGTTCTCATTTAGTGGGGCGTCTAAACCCAAACATACGTTAAATCGATTCTGGGCGTCTTTCCATTGGAAAACCATCCATCTGACTTTTCTGGTTCCCTAAAACTTCTGAAGAGAAATGAAGCTAAGCTCCAGTTCATCAAACTAAAAACATCATGAACATTTAACAAGACAGTCAACAGCTAATGATTCCATATTTCAAATTGGAATTCAATGTTTGAAAATGCCTGGAACTGATACAATTCAGAATGCAAAACAGCAAAGTTTTAGGAATTTAATTTCAATATAGGGTCGAGTTGTTTTACACTCGTTAAATGTTGATTTGTACTCTAAGTAGTTGAAAATACAATTTTTGGGCTCATTTACGGGGAAGTGTTGCACTTGACGATTCAATTCTTTCTACCTCAAACTTCTAGATACTCCAAGGATATAATTCACGGTCCAAAATGTGTTTTCATTGTTCAGAGCATCAATAATTTATTTAAGTGATTTTTGGAATATTTGGAATTTCCATCCTACAATAATTACAGAAGATAGAGGGGGATTAAACTTGGAATTATCGTACTGATAGATAGTCAATTTGTTGTCCTGATTACAAATCTGAAGATATTTTCATTCCATCTTGTCTGCTAATATAATTTTTTTGAAATGTCAATTATTCCATCGCTACTCGCGCACAATGATCTAGCTTGGCCGAAAAACTGTCGAAAGTCGTTTTTTCGTTAATATAGAAATTCTCAAATTCTGTTTTTTGTTTCGCTAGGTATTGCCTTAGCCTAACTTTCAACATATATTTCTTTTTCATATTAATACCGCGCAAGCGCAAATAACTTGAGGATGTTGCATATTTTGAGAATATAAATACATGATTTTTTTAATTGCTTATATTTTCAAAACCAGTCATTGGATTTTGATGATTTTTTGTGCACGAAAAGTTCATTAACTGTGAATTGAAAATCAGTACAGGTTTATGACATTTTTGAAACACAAGATGGCGGACAAGTTAGATTTTTTTTATCAAAATCGGTGTACACTTGTTTTAATATCTTGAAACAATTTATTAGCGATGCGCTATGAACAAAAATAATGCTTAAAAATTTGGCATCTTATTTCCATGACGAATAGCAGTTTATAATTTTTTAGTTAAAGAATACAATATTTAATTTTTTAAATGCAAGTTACTGTTATTTTTTTAACAATTTTTATATTTATCACAGTCTTGGCCAGATTCTATTACTAAAATAAACATTGATTCAACAAACTATCTAATGAACATTTTCTTACATATAATTATTTTGTTGCTTTTAGGTTTTAATAATTTTTAATACTCAGTTTTTATAGGTGATAGTTTCAAATATACTAAAATGGTGCATCTTAAAGAAAAAATAAACTGAAAACTACTTCTGATGAAAAGATCTTTCATTTTTATTATAAAAACTGTGCATAAGTTTTGTTAAAGTACAGTACTGATTTTTATAGAATTCAGTGATAAAAACATTAGTTATTGATAGCCCTGTCGTTGCCATGGGAGGGTAAATTAGCAAGGTAGACCTTAAATGATCTAGCATATTTTGTCAGAACTTCTTTCAAAATAACGTTTTTTAGATTTTTTATTGCAAAGACCAAAATGGCATTACCATTTTTTTCTTTACTATGTAAAAGCACAGTCCTTACCCTACACGCAGATGTATTTGGTTTCTTCCACAAACGATTTTTGCCTTAGGTGTCGCTAATCAATTTTTTATATTTTTATCGTATGGGGCTTACGCTCCAAAATTAAGCAAATTCGACGCTCTGTAATTTAAAAACAAAACTTAGGAACTAACTTTTAATACATCCTCCATTCCTGCAAATTCCACAATCCTACGTAGACAAATACGAAATATACTTCCATGAGAAGTGAGACAAAATACGACTGTGAAGTTGGCCACATCCACAAACAAGTACACTGAGAAAAATAAAATCTCAATAATTTTAATTTCTACTTTTCCGATTTTTCACGTGGAGTTTTATTCAGTTTGGGACGAGAATATACTGAAATTTCAAATTTCAACTGAAGGTGAGAAAATTTGATCAGACTGATGAATAAGTTCGATTCGAGGAAGTAGAACGATGGTAAACATATTTTAAAAAATGCACAAACGCCACAAATGGCTTTTGTACACCTTTCTGCTTGTAATATGTTATTGGTATCGGTCTTTTCTTCATCACTGATAATACGCCAGAAATGGGGGTTGATATATTTTGAAAATTCACAGAGGCCACAAATGGCCTTGTACACCTTTCTGCTTGTAAATATGTTATTGTTATCGGGTTTTTTCTTAAATCGCTGATAGGACCGCAGAATTTGCAGGCCGTCGAAGGGGGTGAAATATTTTGAAAATTCACAGAGGCCACAAATGGCTTTGTACACCTTTCTGCTTGTAATATGTTATTGTTAGTGGTCTTTCCTGCATCACTGATAGGGCGTCAGAATTTTCCAGGCCGTCAAATGGGGTGAAAATTGGAGTTTTCAAAATATATCAACCCTCATTTTTCTCTCCCTTTGATAGCCTGGCAAATTCCGGCGTCTTATGAGTGATGGAGGAAAGACCAATAACAATAATATATTACGAGCAGAAAGGTGTACAAATTCATTTGTGATCTCCGTGAATTTTCATAATATATCAACTCCCATTCCACCCCCTTCGACGGCCTGGCAAATTCTTGGGTATTATCAGTGATGAAGGAAAGACCACTAACAATAACATATTACAAGCAGAAAGGTGTACAAAGCCATTTGTGGCCTCTGTGAATTTTCAAACTATATCAACCCCCATTTCATCCACTTCGACGGCCTGGCAAATTCTGGCGTCTCATCAGCGATAAAGAAAAGACTGATAACAATAACATATTACAAGCAGAAAGGTGTACAAAGCCATTTTTAAAATAACTCCAACATCAACGCTGCCTCAAATCAAACTTACTCATCTGATCAAATTTTCACTCTTCAGCTGAAACTGGGAATCTCAGTGTATTCACGTCCCAAAATATGAAAATCCATGTGAAAAAACGGAAAAGAAAATAATCGAGATTTTATTTTTCTCAGTGTACTTAGGGATGTGGCTAACTAACTACACACCCGTGACAAAATTGCATTTTTGAGAAATAAAATTTTTCTAGGAATAGAATGTATAGATGGTAAATTTTCAGCTTATCTTACCCACCAATTTTTTTATAAATGTCGGTTATTCTATAACTCCTGGTGTGCAGTGTGTATAACTGTAAATGACCCTACTCTTTTGCTCTTGAACATTTTTGTTCCATGATTCTGCAAGTTCATAATTCTATGTCAACAATTACAGAAGATAGGAGGGGTGCACATTAAGACACACTGTATCTTGCCCTCCGTTAAAAAAAAGGGGAACAATTCGGATAAGGGTCGCCGTAGTCTCGATCAGGGGCGCCACATTTCTGGAGACGGATCTGGATTCTGAAAACCTTTAGCATAATGCAATCAAGACCAATTCTTCTTTTTTTTTATTATGTGCTATGTCCATTGAAACAATACCGAGAAGAACAATATGGCACATAACGATCTCTACAGAATCAAATTGTAAAAACAGTAATAACCGGATCCTTCACCAAAAATGTTTTTGAATATTTTATGAGTATTTCGGAATTAATTATCCAATTTCGAATATCCTTTTGCTATTCTTTGTTCTCCAAGATGGAAAACGAAGTTGTGTTTCTTCGAAACTTCTATTTTGGAGATTGCTTGACATCAAGCTACAATTCCAAAAATAATCAGAAAGATTAAGCTATTATAAAAATTAGGTTGATAGATCTAATGGCGCGAATGCTCTCATTAGAGTTGAATACTATCAACATTGAATATAAGTGAAAACAATGAGTCGGTATATATTCAAATTCATATGGCACATTGGTAGTAACGGCTATAGATTTCTTTATCTGGCTGATTTGCCTAACAGCATTAGAATAGGGTTACTTGCAAATTGTTTGTCCCAAATACATATAAAAATAAGTAGAGAGTTGAATTTTTAAACTCGATTGTTTCTTTGGTGAAATAATTCACGATAAAGAATCAATGTCTCATTAATACAACACTATTTCGCAAATGCTTTGAATAAATGTGTTTTTCATCGTTGATGTAGTGTGGGAGATATTGATATCGAATCAGTATCATTTATCACTTCATCGTCAATATCTTCGGGGCATTTTTTCATTAAACTTGGTACAAGTTCGCACTTCAGCTGCTGCTTTAACCGTCTCAATTTGAATAATAAATAATACATAATGATGGTAATTATATTATTAGTATTTTAATCAAACCACCAGCGGAGTTTTTTTTTGTTTTCGGCAACTGTTTATTGGATGAAGCTAGTCAGTCACAAAGTGTTTGATTTGGTTGATTTTCAGCTGATTAAACAGACTGTGGTTATGAAAATTGTTTCATCACCCATCTGTATGGAGCTGTTATTCCTGATGTATCTAAATATAATATACATAAAAAAATTGAAAATATATTTTTTTATGCCCCCATCTCGAATTTATATTAAATATTTATTGTTTCAAATTGATGTAATTTGTAGAAGGAGATAATTGAGCAAAGATTTTCTCCGTAAATATTGGAATTTAGTTTGAATAAATGTTTGAATGTCGTTTAGGCGGTTTGCTGAAAGTGTTGTTATTTTGGGGGGGTGTTACCTCTGAATGAAATCAGAACCCGGTCCTTTCTTCGGCGTCGCCTTTAGCTGCCCTTCACTTTGCTAATCCTGGTTACCCTGTTGGTTTCTCCGAGACATTTTAGGCTTGTAGGCAGTTCCAAACCAGTTTAGAATCTATTCTGTTGGTGCTCAGGGCTTTAAGTGTTGCCGAGTGTCCGATATTATTTCTATTATGATCAACTCTCTCGCACTCAATGCTATGACAAATATATCTGCCTGGAAGACGGAGGTGAGGCTGCCGAGGTTTCAACTCTTGAGACCACACCCATGTTGCTCGATATATAAAGCGTAGTTGCTCCTGATCAGGGGAATATAATCTCCTGATCAGTCTCTTTCTGGAAGAGGACCTTTCGAATTGAATATGGAGGGACTAGGGAGCCTGATGTCATCCCAATGATGTGGTTGTGGTGGCTTTCACTCAGAGTTCCAGAGCCTGCAGAGAGTTTTTCTGGTCTCCTTCCCCACGATAATGGGGACAGTAGTGAGGTTTAGCGGTATTTCCAGTGCCACTGTCGGTATGAAGCGCATGGCCCTCATAATGATCAGGCATGATAACCACTGAGGTATTGCAAGTTCTGCTTCCCCGGTTCGTTGGGCAGCAAAACAAATGTTGAAGACGTTTTGAATAGGAGTTATTTCTTTTCAAATTGGAGCCCCTTGGTTCACCAAACCCCCGCCATACGAAATCATCAAGATTTCTGCAGCCTCTTGTAAGATTCCAGAGAAATGTCCTGGCTTTGTTAATGGTTATCTCCAAAAGGAAGTTCCAGGTGAGTTTCGTATCCACGATTATTTCTCTAACTTCCTCCTCAAATGATATTTTCTCACCATAAATTATGAGCTGGCGGAGCATCGATAGCTTCTTCCTTTTAGTGAAAATATATATGACAGTGTTGCGGGGGTTGGCGGACATTCCCTCCTGCACTTTCTACATACTGTGTTGAAGGCATCTTGAAGGATATTTGTTATTACCTCTAACGATCATCCGCATAATATTCAGAATCCAGCCCCTGCACTTTGAGGTCTCTCAGTAGAGAACCTCTGGTAGCTCTGAATTTGATTAGACTCGTCACACAGTGCTGATGTGATTTTCAAGCATGTTCCGGATTTCCAAGCATGTTCCGGATTTCCAAGCATGTTCCGGATTAGTTTGCTGATTCCCTTTCGATTGATCGAAATCGATGGATTCTGGTAGAAGGTTGATTTTCCCACGAGATTGTTGAGTGCTAATTCCGTTAGATTTGTCAGATTGTTGTTCCTGTCTGAACACTGCAGAAACCGCGCCAGGATGTGACGTAACAAGTTCAGATCACCGAGGCGTAAGATAATTTCAGAGTTGCCAAGCGTTATTCATAATATTTCTTTACAATGTGAGTAGGCCGAAAAAATAATGACAGCATTCGATATACATACATATTCAAGAATAACTAAATCAAGAACATTTATGAAATGAGAAGTCTTCATTTTAATATAACACATGCTGACACAAGTTCTGTTTTATTCATAGGATGAAACAGAATAACATTTCCTCAGAAGTTTCACAAAATAGTGATACTGGCAGCGGCAACTGGCAACTGACCGATCGCGGAGAAGGCCAGGAATTACAGCGTTGCCAAGCGTTATTCATAATATTTCTTTACAGTGTAAGCAAGCCAAAAAAATAATGACATAGGCACTCGGTATACCTACATATTATTCAAGAATAACTCAATCAAGAACAGTTCTCAAATACGAAGTCTTCATTCCAATATAACACATGCTGACACAAGTTCTGTTTTATTCATCGGATGAAACAGAATAACATTTCCTCAGAAGTTCCGCAAAATAGTGACACTGGCTACTCAGGAAAATGCAAATCAATGGACTTATGACGTCAAAAGAAGCGGCAATAACGCTGTGTTTGAATGTCTCACTGAATTTGAGAGTTTTAGATCGTCGTTTATTAGAATATTACACAATATCTTCTAGGAAAAACTATGCATATATAATATTGGTGGCCGTGAGCGTAGAGGCGCTGGCTGATGTCCAGATGGTCCGTGTTCGATTCTCAGCACGACTATGAAATAAAAATGTATTTCTGTAGTTTAGTTGAGCGGGAGGACATAGGTGACCAACCGAGTAGTGCTTCGGATGACACTTAAAAAGCTAAGGTCCCCGTGAAGCAAATTTGTGAGTTTGTGAGTTTGTGATCTCGTCTATTGATAGAACTAACCAATGCCGAATTCACCTTCATTACGCAATTTCATGTTTGCGACGAGCGTTCCCGTTTTTCGATTATCTTCCATGGAATTGGTAAATGTTGAATTCGGACTCTAGTCTAGACGCTGATATAGACGTCGCTCGATATGTAGGCGCTTGTTTGGGAAGTCAATAGTCCAGCATACTAAACACATGGGTGCCCAGACCACCAAAGTTGATTTGGTATTCATCTGTTGTAGTTGAATTTGAAGTCACATCTAGGTATATTGACACTTATATTACGAATATTGTTGAATTGCAAAAATAGTTATCATTATCATACAGGGTGTTTCCTGAGAAGTACTAAAATTTGACAAAACAAAATTGTACAGATATGTGCCAAACTCGGTATGATTATTGACATTTGCAAAAATATGCATGCAATAAAAGATTTCGGCGCTTCCAACTGATTTTCCATTGTTATAAAGAAAAAAGTAGTTTGCTGGAATGAATGTTATTTATAACGTGTTATTGTTTTTCGAACTTGTTCATTCTTTCCGCAGCAACGATTTATTGTAATAAAAATGATTTTGTATTCTCACCTATTTTGTTCTATACTCGATCTAAATCCAACACGCCAGAGGCAAACATCGTGATCGCGGCGAACCTAGTTTCTGATTGACCGAATCGCCATAAAATTAAAATGTTATTGCGGTTGGGCGAATCAGAAACCAGGCAGGCCACGATCATGTTGTTTACATCGGGCATGTTGAAGCTCTGTCATGAAGCATTTTTCTCTAGACACGCACAATCTTACATGAAGCTCGAACACAGTAGCTGCTGTTTGAAGGTTAGTTTTATGTTGAAAAGGGAAACATTCTCAGTTGAATAGTGAATAAAAAGAGTTTTTTGAAAATTGAAAAATCTACGACAATAATTAAGTAATTTTAATATCTAACAGAAAACAACTACTTCCCCGGCTAAGGCCACGCTGGACATTGAACTATATCTGATAGATAATGTGAAAGGACCATTGATTTGTTGAAAATATGAACAGGATGTTCATAAAATCAGATGTGGAATCATCTGCGACTTAAAAGAACATTTGCATTTTCATTCAGATAGTTATTAGATTTTCTATTTTTTAGAACTTCTTTTCAGAAAAGGGGTTGATTGAAATTTTCCAAATTTTTCAATATCTCGCGATCTAACCGAGATATTGTTGAGAAAAATATAAAAAACCTAGATATTTGATATTCATTCTACTGGATTTCCACTTCTATCTGAAATTGTCTAAAAACGAATTGGTGATTTTTTAAATTCCAAAACTCCTCTTCTGATTACCGTAAGAATCGTGAGCGACCCGACGATGTAAAAGGCTAGTTTAAAATACAGGGTGTCCCACGACGATTAAGACAGGGAATATCTCGGAACTCGAGAGTAGTAGAGAATTGTAATTTTGGGGTTATAAATTAAAGCAATTGGTGCAGCTGTTTTTGATATTATGTTACCCAATGAGTACTTTGTTTTCGGTCACGTGACATCAGATTCACAATTATTAATGGGACAACCTGTATATTTTGGCATTTCTATGTTCCTCCCGATAAAACGATTCCAAAAAACGATCACACTTGTAATCTAAAACGATTCATTTCAGAACTACAGGTACTTCAATATCCTTGGGCACACGACGATTTGTTAATAAAATATGAATGATTATTATAATTTTGCCCTGTTTTACCCATCACAAAAAATATAGGACTGCCCAAATATAGAGGGTGACCCTAAACTTAAATAATTTGGCACTTGCTCGTTTCAGACGTTTGTCGTAATCGTGGGCCCAAGGATATTGAAGTACCTGTAGTTCTTATATTAATCGTTTTAGACCACAAGTGTGATAGTTTGTTGGAATCGTTTTATCGGGAGGAACATAGAAATGCCAAAATATACAGGTTGTCCCATTAATAATTGTGAATCTGATAACACGTGACCGAAAACAAAAAGATCATTGGGTAACATAATATCAAAAACAGCTGCACCAATTGCTTTAATTTACAACCCCATAATTACAATTCTCCACTACTCTCGAGTTCCGAGATATTCCCTGTCTTAATCGTCGTGGGACACCCTGTATATACTTATTGAGAACTTTAGAACTCTTGACAAAAAGTTTCCATTACAAAATTATATTTATTGAATACAATAATTCCAATATTCAAATCGAATATTCATTACACTCCCGGACAATAATTTCACAATAAATATTACGTATTGAATTCATTAAGATACAAAAAAGTTTATGAGCGATCAGTTTGCCTCGGGTAGCTATATTAATTGATAATAATGAAATATCTCAATGCACAGTACCGTAAGAATTACGAGCTGAAACTTTCGCCAACATCCAACTAAGGCTATTCATTTTTTCACCTCATTCAAAATCATCTAATAAATTTATAAATTCAAACCTACCGAGGAGATTTCACAATTCGTCGAATTGGGATTTTCCAAATGAGATCACTGCGTTGTTACAAAGGTTTTGAAACGAGGAACAGAAACGGCCATTGTCGCCGACTTTCGTGTGCTGAAACAAGTTTTTACTTTGAACAATTCATAGGAGAATAATCAAGTTGTTGCCTAGCTTACACCATAAAGAGATTTTTTCCAGAAAACTAGTAGAGATAAAGTCAAAATCACTGTCCAATGTGGTGCCTGATTAGGTGATTCCAATCAGCCACAGTTATCGATCTGGCAACACCGCGCGGTTTATACAATCTTCCTTCTTCGGTTTATGAAGGCAGAATCATAGGGCCGTAGAAAAAAAATTAGGAATTTTCGGATAAATAAAAATTCATGTTTTACAAATAGAGGGATGTATCATCCTCTTAGTGGGGGGTAGAGATAGTTATACAACCTTTATTCTTCAGTTTTATAGTGTCGTTGACTGATTTGATCATTTTCAAATTATGAATGTTAATTTTGGGACAAGATTCTATCATATGGTCAGCCACACTTGAATCATTCTCCCTTCGGTAAGTAGCATGGGCCAAATGTTCGTGGAACCTTTTAGAAATCGAACGTTTTGTCTGACCATAATAGGCTTTCTATAAAAATTGTGGCAAAGTTGATTATGGTCAGACAAAACGTTCAATTTCCAAAAGGTTCCACGAACATGTGGCCCATGCTACTTACCGAAGGGAGAATAAGTCAAGTGTGGCTGACCATATGATATAATCTTGTCACAAAATTAACATTCATAATTTGAAAATGATCAAATCGGTCAATGACACTAGAAAATTAGACTGCCTGGAGAGTGTAGTTATCCACAAAAACCATAATACAAATTTACTTAATGCGGATAATGGACCTATGTATTCAACTCTGTTTTCTTTCATCCCCATAGAACCATCAAGATCCCCTCGAAGACCCCATTGGCGACTTGAGGAGCAGTAATTAGTATAGATAATGTTACAATTTATTCAGTGTAGTTAACCTACTGATGATAACTTAGTTATCGAAATGCGCATATAGGTGTGAAGTGAATAGTGTGGTGAAGGGGTTACTTGTGCAATTTTGTGACAGAATCGTTTGTAGGGCCATGGGAAAAAAGTTGGGGGAGTTTTCGAAAAAATAAAAATTCATATTTTCCAAACAGAGAGATGTATCATACTCTGAGTAGGTAGAAAATGTTTATATTACATTATTCCTCCAGTTTTCGGAAACAGAATTGTTTGTAGGGCCGTAACAAAAAATTTTTGAACTACCTGGTATATCGCAACGAAATTTGGAGGGCTTGAATAGGAGATAAATACCTACTTTTTCATGAAAAAATCACAGCTAAAAGTTTTAAAATGGCGGCTGAGCGCCATCTTCAATAATTTTTTTAAATAGGACACCCCGTATATTATTCCATTTTCGAAATCAGCTCATAATTCTCAACAGTTTTATCTAATACACTTTACTCCTAAATTCAATTGTTTTCGATATATTAACGTTTGAAAAGTGACATTCCGGTTTAAAATGAAGTATGGATTTTGGTCACTTCCGGTAAAATATTTTGCCAACTAAACGTTGTTATTAAATTGTAGTTAAATCTCTTAATGAATCCGACTAATAAGAGGCGTAAAGAGAGTTTATTAAGGATAAACAGTACCGCTTACCGGAAAATCTCGAAGCCTACGAATGTATTCTGTAAATTCACAATCAAAACAAATTAGTTAGCTAAAAAATTATAATTTATTTTTAAATAACACTTTTATTCAACCCCAACAATTATTTCATCAAGTGTTCAATGTGGCCCCCTCCTAAATCTTGACAATAAAGTGCCCTATTATAAATAGCTTCTCTCACGTTGATGAAAGTCTGTTCACCTATTTCTTCACATGTATCTATTATTCTGCGTTCCAACTCTTCTATTGTTTGGCATTCAGTGGCGTAGATTTTTGACTTCAGATACCCCCATAGGAAAAAATCTAGAGGTGTAAGATTCGGAGATCTTGGTGGCCATTCTGTACTTCCCCTGCGACCTATCCATCGCCCAGGAAAGTCTCTAGCCATGCGATCGAAATGGGGAGGTGCCCCATCCTGCTGAAATATGATTTCACGATTTTCAAACTCTTCCTAATTGTTTAATACAATTTGTCTTATTCGAGGTTCAATTTCAGTTTCTAAAAGATTTATGTAAAGAACTCCTGTAAGATTGCCTCTGATGAAAATCGGTCCAATAACGCGATTGCCCAAAATCCCCCCCAAACATTCACCTTTTTAGGAAACTGGGTATATCCCTCTCTAAAAATTTCCATTTCCATTTCAGCAACAATTTCTACCTTTTTTTCTTCAAAGGCGGTCTTCCTGGTCTTGGAGCACCTTTCAGCGTACAGTTGCTTGGAGCTTATTTAAAAGTTTGCGCAAATATGATTCTCGGGAAATGTATCATTAAACATACGGACTGCTAGATGATAATTTCTTCCAGCTTCTCCAAATATCAAAACTGCTTCAAATTTATCGTCTAAACTACGAGCCATGATCACACTTTTCATAAAAGGATTTAGGCGCTCAACGGACTATTTGACAGTTAGCAGTTCAGTTTGACAGTAAACAAGATGTTACCGCGACAACGATTTTTTCCAATTCAAACTTGATTGAAAGCAACATTAGTGTTTTTGGTTGGGTTTGAAATGACCAAAATGTCACTTTTCAAACGTTAATATTTCGAAAACAATTGAATTTAGGAGTAAAGTGTATTAGAGAAAACTGTTGAGAATTAGGAGCAGATTTCGAAAATGAAATAATATAGGGGGTGTTCTATTTAAAAAAATTATTGAAGATGGCGCTTAGACGCCATTTTGAAACTTTTTGCTGTGATTTTTTCATGAAAAAGTAGGTTTTCATCTCCTATTTTAGCCCTCCAAATTTCGTTGCGATATACCAGGTGGTTTAAAAATTAGTAGGGGGGGAACGGACTTTAGACGAGCACTGTATACAACTTTTCTTCTTCACTTTCTGTAGTGCCGAAGGAAAGTTAGGAATTTTCGAAAAAATACGAATTAATATTTTCTAAACAGAGCGCTGTATCATACTCTGACTAGGTAGAAAATGTTTATATTACATTATTACCTCAGTTTCCGAAGATAGAATCGTTTGTAGAGCCGTAGGAAATGAAAATTCATATTTTCCCTACAAATGATTCTGCCTTTAGAAACTGAAGAAAGAAGGTTGTATAAACATTCTCTACCCACATATATGATAAATCGATCTGCTGGGAAAATATAAAATTTAATCGTAACTTTTTTCCTATTATTCTACAGGTGGGTACGCACTTTGCGAGGCTGTCGCAGCTTTGACTCTGTAGCGAGACAGACAACGAGGCAAAGCGAGCAATTAACTCAGTCCGAAGCAACAATATGTCGGTATTATCAATGCTGCGATGTCTTTTATTGTGAAACACAGAATTTGGAAAAATAGTGAAAAGATTAAACAGCGACGGAGACCTCGTTGGTGGGTTAAATACTTATATAAAAATGATTTACAAAAAACCAAAATGGAGGTTCTAATTCAAGATGGCAGTACAATATGGTTTTGTGATTATGGATCGTTTCTATTCAAAATTGGTATGTCGGGTTTTTTGGGGTCGGAGATTATGAATTTAGTCGAAGATTATTGATGTTTTGTCAAAATTCATAAACTGAAGATGGCAGCTCCAGGACGGCGGACAAGTTAATCTTTTTAGATGGTCCCCTCACTGAAGAACGTGATAGCTCAGAACTAACAGAAAAAAGGCCCCATAATTACGATGCTTTAACAATCATAAAATAAAATAATTAATAAAAAAACCTTTTAAAGACAAACTTTTATTCAAATGCGCTAAAAAGTAAAAAAAATGCTTTGGATGTGTGACGTAGGTTATTCCATGAGTTATAGATTCAAAAGCTTGTCGCTTTTGTATTCGAACTGAAAACTTTGCTGACAAGCTCTTGAATCTATAACTTACGGAATAACTACGTCACACATCCAAAGCAATTTTTTGTTTACTTTTGAGCGCATTTGAATTATATATATATATATATATATATATATATATATATATATATATATTCCCATACATTCCATAAATTTTGCAGGGTGTTGCCTTAATTGTTTATAAAGATGATGAAATTCTACAAACATGAGTCTTTGGTTATTTATAGGATGTGAAGAGAATTTGCGCTTTTTACGCGCACTTTTAATATAATATTTAACGGCATTTGAAGTTGAAAGTATTTCTTCTTCAGAATCACTCATTTCCAAAAACTGTTTTCAGTTGTTTACTCCAACCTGTAAAGCAGAGATCGTCGCTACTGTCGAAGCTCTACTATAAACTACAAATCAGTGACATGAAATTTGCCCTGCTCTTGTCGCTCTTATCATTTATCGCAGCTCCAACATAAACGCACCCTAAGACGCTGAAGAGATGAGCGTACTGATGGGGAAGGCCGAACGGCTGCAATTCAAGCGTGCATAGGATCGGAACCCCCATGTTGCCAGATCGAAAACCGTGGCTGTTTTCACATCCGTGATATTTTTTTTCCTCTTGAAACTTAAAAAAAACATACGCCCCTTAAGTTGGTTAATAGTTGTTGATTTGTGGTCCAACCCGTCATTCACATTCAACTAGGCCGTCGGGGAGAAATTCATCCCCCTTCGTATTATCAATATTTTTAAACGAAATATTCGATTTAGAAGTAATTGGTATATTTTAGCTGATATAGGTGATATTAGGTGTTCAGAGTTCAAAGAATGCGGGAAGAAAACTGAAAATCTGGAATTAAAGCTAGAAACGTGCGTTATTGTCGCCCACCATTCACTGCTAAAAAATCGGACTTAAAGGAATCATACCCTCCGAGGACCAGCTCGAAACATGAAATTGTTTTGAATTGATAGATTATTTTTCCTTTTAACAGTAAAGATTAAAATAAGGATTATATCTTGACCAAAAAAATATGTTGTTTTGTAGGAATTACAAGCTGAAACTTTCGCCCACATCCAATGGAGGCTATTATTTTTTCACCTCGTTCAGAATCATCTAATAAATTCGTACCTACAGAAGAGATTCCACAATTAGTAGAAATGGGATTTTTCAAATGAGATCATGGCGATACAAAGGTTTTGAAATGAGAAACAGAAACGGTCGTTGTAGCTGACTTTCGTGTGACCAAACACGTTTTTATTTTCAACAATTCATAGATAGACCAGAGCTGAAGCCTTTGAAAATGGTAAAAAGTTAAAAAAAATAATAGTAGGATGAAACCCATTGGAAAAGGAAGAGAATATAACAAAAATGAAAGGAAAAATAATTTACGGGCGATCTGAGGTCGGGAAGTGGAAGAGGGTGAGTTTTTAAGGGTAAAAAACGGTTTATCTCGATTTCCGGCAAAACTACAAGTCCTATGGAAAAAAGTTGAATGGCAACTTTTGTATATACACTTTTTTCCCATAACCTCAAAATGTATGCAAAAAATTCAAATAACCAAGTTTTTTGTTTTTTATTTTTATCTTTTACAAAACACATTTTTTTTTCACGAAATTTGGTGAAAACTTAGCTTGTTATGTCTCAAACACACTGTAATTTCTTTGATTTAAAATATTCATTTTTTCACCTTATTTTGACTTAGTATCGAAAAAGCACCCTAATTTTCAATCGAAAATTCTACCGTCAAAATATCAGCTTTTTTAAAAAAGTTGGTGTCCTTTTTGTTCGTTGAAATCTCTACTTTCTAATGGTGTAAAAAAAAATATACATTACTATGGTAAATGTTCTCAGAAAATGCAAAGAAATAACAGGTAGTAAGGTCCAGACCCTCCTAGCCCCTTCCCCACTTCTCTATGAAATACCTTTTCATGGGCTAAAATTTTCCGTAGGTCACTCAGGTATATAAGTTATCTCAAAATAGCAATAAATAGGCATCTACGCATATAATTTAAAGAAGATTCTACAACTTTCTCAAAATATTGTAGATGTCTTATTAAATTTTCGGATTCGAGTTTTTTTCGTTTCTTTGCATTTTCTGAGAACATTTACCATAGTAATGTATATTTTTTTACACCATCAGAAAGTAGAGATTTTAACGAACAAAAAGCCCACCGACTTTTTAAAAAAAGCTGATATTTTGACGGGAGAATTTTCGATTGAAAATTAGGGTGCTTTTTCGATAATAAGTCAAAAGAAGGTGAAAAAATGAATATTTTAAATCAAAAAAATTACAATGTGTTTGGGACATAAAAAGGTAAGTTTTCACCAAATTTCGTGAAAAACATTTTTTTTTTTTGTAAAAGATAAAAATAAAAAACCAAACACTTGGTTATTTGAATTTTTCACATACATTTTGAGGTTATGTGAAAAAAGTGTAAATACAAAAGTTGTAGATTTTTTTATTATCTACAACTTTGCTACTCAAATTTTTTCCATAGGACTTGTAGTTTTGCCGAAAATCGAGATAAACCGTTTTTTACCCTTAAAAACTCACCCCCTTCCACTTCCCGACCTCAGATCGCCCGTAAATTATTTTTCCTTTCATTTTTGTTATATTCCCTTCCTTTTCCTATGGGTTTCATCCTACTATTATTTTTTTTGGTTTCAAAAATTATCGACCCTGGTCTAAGAAGAATAAGCAAGTTGTTGCCTTGGCTCACATCATAAGGACATTTTTTTCAGAAAACTAGTAGCCATGAAGTCAAAATCTCTGTATCAATGTGGAACCTGTTCAAATGATTCCAATCAGCAGATCAAAAACTATTTTTTTTACACTTGAGAAACATTAAAACTATACGCCACTTTTCTTGTTGGTTAGTTAATAGTTGTGTGGTTTGTGATCCAACCTGTCATTTACATTTAATTATGTCATCGGAGAGAAATTCACTCCCCTTTGAATTATGAATATTTTTCGAAGTATTTGATTTAGTAGATCTATTTTGTATATTTTAGCGTTGATATAGGTGATATTATTTGTTCCAGTTCAAAGAATGCGGGAAGCCAAACTAAAAATCTCAAATTAAAATATGTTTTATTGCCTTTTTTCTCGTTAATACTAGAAACGTGCGTAATTTTCGCCTATTAACCCCTGCGAAAAAACCGGACTGAAGGAATCACAGCCTCCGCGGGCCAGCTTGCAACATTAATTTGTTTTGAATATGTATACAGGGTTACTGGAAACATGTCCGAATACCTTTAAGGGGTGGTAGTCTATCGATTCACCCTTGGGTAGACGGGGCAAAAGTTTACCAATTTCAAAATATTTCTTATTTTCTGTTTTTTGTTAGAAAAAGAGGTTATACAACTTTAAAAATAAAAAAATTCAAAATTATTGTATTTATTATTTTTTGGTGGTCTTAGTTGGGTAACACCCTAGTACGTCATAATAAATTAAAGAAAGGGTAGCAATCTTGTACTATCTGTAAATGATGAATTATAAACTCTTAAAAGATCCAAAATGTTTATATAAGTAAATAAAAATTGGGGCATTGCAGACAAATTTTTAAATTAAAGAAAAAACCATCCTTGAGCAGGATTTCTAGTCCATACTCTAACCATCTGAGCTATCGAGGCCACAGATTCCATTGCATTTCGAGGATTTCGCTTTCCTCTAGATTTTTTTTTCTTTAATTTAAAAATTTGTCTGCAATGCCACAATTTTCCTTTACCTACATATATATATATATATATATATATTCACAGACGCTATATTTCTCCTTTGCAAAATTTTTATAATTTTCCTTGACAAAATGCAACTTTTTTGCAAAAAATCATTATGCAACTTTACCAGCGCAACATTTTTAAATCATCTACGCTTTATTAGCTATCTAACGAGGTAGAATACTTTTACATACGTTGAAAAATGGCTGAATACATGGACTAAATCGGGAATAAGTGAAAAATCGTAATTTTCAAAACTGGTGTAGTTTGTACTCTAGATTTAAATTTACAATTCGTTTTCAAAGTGTGATCCCCTATTTCTAATGCAGGCACGCATTCTTGTCTTCAATTGACTTTTTACAACACGAGTAGTCAAAGAGTTCTTTATGTCATTTGCAGCGTTAATTAAGCGGGTCCTTAAATCTTCGATGGTTGGCATAGGCGAGACATCGTAAACCAGACTCTTCATGTGTCCCCAGACGTAATAGTCCATTGGTGTAAGATCCGGGCATCTTGCAGGCCAAGGAATAGGTCCTCCTCTACCAATCCAGCGATAGGAAAATGTTGATGAAACCATTGGCGGACGGTGATTCGGACATCCATCATGCTGGTGAAACATCATCCGCCTCGTCTCTAGACGCACATCTTCAAGAAGCTCAAAAATACTTTCCCTTAAAAACTCTTCATATGCTGCAGCATTCAAATTGTTTGGAAGAAAAAAGGGGCCAATTAAATTATCGTTGATGATTCCCATCCACACGTTTAGTGAAAAGCGCCGTTGTGATCTTTGTGGTATCTTTTTATTTGGGTTTCTATCGGCTTTGGGGCCCAAAAGTGCGTATTGTGGTAGTTTGTAACACCGTCTTGGTCAAATTTTGACTCATCTGTCCACAAAAATTTTCCAAAAAACAACAGCGTCAGCATTTAACATAAATCGGCAGAAATCTAACCTTCTGGCAGGATCTCCCTTCTCAATCACATGTACAGGCGTATAATGATACGGATACAATCCTGCAGTATGGACAGTGAACCACATTTTCCACTGAGACATGCCAAGTCGGTTTGCTACGACATTAGTGGACGTTGTTGGATCTTCTTCTTGAAAAAGCCAAATAATTTCTTCTTCGTCATCTGCGGCCTCTTTGTGTGACTACTATAATATGGTAAAAAGTCAATTAACGACAAGAATGCGTGCCTGCATTAGAAATAGGGGCTCAAACTTTGAAAACTAATTGTAAATTTAAATCTAGAGTACAAAATAAACAAATTATGAAAATTATGATTTTTCACTTATTCCCGATTAAGTCCATTTATTCAGCCATTTTCAACGTATGTAAAAATATTCTACCTCGTTAGATAGCTAATAACGCGTAGATATTTTTAAAATGTTGCGCCGGTGAAGTTGCATAATGGTTTTTTGCAAAAAAGTTGCATTTCGCCATGGAAAATTATAAAAATGTTGAATCTTTCAAGAGTTTATAACTAATCATTTACAGATTGTACAAGATTGCTACCCTTTTTTAATTTATTATGACGGGGTGTTCCAACTAGGACCACGAAAAAATTATAATAAATACAATTTTTTTATTTTCTTTTCAATTTTTATTGTATAACCTCATTTTCTAACAAAAACAGAAAATAAGAAATATTTTTAAATTGGTCAACTTTTACCCCATCTACCCAAGGGTGATTCGATAGCTAGTGACCTCTACTACCACCCCTTAAAGGGATCGTAACATGTTTCCAGTAACCCTGTATACATTATTTTTCAATACCAGTAAATATTGAAATACAAATTAATTCTTGAGCAAAAGATATGTTGTTTCAACTATGTAAAAGAGATAACATGAGAAGGAATTGGGGTTATCAGTAAAGTCTCATTTTTAGAATAACCCGAGAATTAATAAGCATTTTCATATATGCAGTCTTATAGCATAATGGTGGGAGAACATTATCTACCATCAAAGTTTTGAGTTATCAAGTACTTACTATATTTCTATAGCAACGTGTTCTAAACTGCAATAAATATCTTAGCAAACCTCATTCAGTTCTATCCTGAATTATGCATCAGAGAATGCAATGAACACAAAAAAATATGTTCAGATCAGAGCTTGACACATGGCTTTCGGCGGTATCTTGAACCCTGACAGTGTTGTCGGTAAATCATTTTTTCAGGTTATCTCAGGAAAACCAAAAAATTGCTTTACGAATTGAATTGCCATACGAAAACACCATTCCATTAGGAATATCAGCAATTATCTTTAGAATTTTCCCACCTAACTGTGAAAAATGATGTACCCGGTATGTTTGAAAACATATAATAACAAATTTGGCCTAATAATTTTACCAAGATCCGTTGATGTGTATTGCAACGGATAAATGAATGAATTCATTAATTTTTTCAGTGATTTGATGTACCTATCTTGGTTAAATTATTATGCCAAAACTGTTATTATATGTTTTTAAACATACCGGGTACATCATTTTTGACAGTTAGGTAGGGAAATTCTAAAGATAATGTAATGTAAACATTATACCTGCCTACCAGTGGTATGATATTAACCCCTTGATAGGTAGGTATTCATCTGATTATCACTTATACCTATTTGGAGCTGAAAACTTATTTGAATAGAATTAACGGAAATCATATGGTATTCAATTATTTTGTGAGTATTATAGGTATACATTTTATGAATAATCATATTTTGATAGATGTTTAAGGGATGCTCGTCATGTTGACGATGTATTTATTCTGTTTCGACATATTTTGTCAATTTTCTCAAGAGCTACCAATTCTACTGATAGATATGGAAGGCAAATAAGAAAATTCATCGAAAACTAATGTTATGCACAGAAATACATCATCCGCCGATTTTATATAATTAAAAATGGCAACATCACGGGCATGATTATCTCTTTCAGCCTTGGTCCCGACTCTTCAACTTGCGAAAGTAGAAAAACGTCAGAGGTCTTCGGTCCGAAAGAATGGAGTGGAGCGGGTAATCCGGGTAGGTAGCATGCCCGATGCCCGACTAGACCACATTTGATAGGAATAAATCCATATCGTGATAGAGCAGAATTTCAAAAGTGGAAGTGTTGTAGAAAGAGAAAGGAACTTGTTTTTACTTTTTGATGAAATGATTCCATCTCACCTGAACGTTTGTGTAATTGCATGGCATTACAGTACCGTACAAAGAGGCGGTAGGTTGAAGAAGTGTCCGCAATGGAAAACGAGACATTAATATCACAGCAGCAGTACTGGAGACATCTGTAAACAATGGCAGTCAGTCGTAGACAGGGCACAGACACGTTACAAGCAAGCGCGGACGAACGAAACAAACAGACAGTCGAGAAAGACGAAAGTGTCTAGGGTAACCAGCGAGCGAAGTGAACTGAACAGATCACTTTCTCCGCTGCGCGATGAACACCGAAACACCACAAACGTACCCTCCTGTTGCGGTGCTTCCCAAACACTGGCGACCGAGCGGGTCCTACGCACGGCTCTCTGCCTTTCTGATTAGCATAACCGAATACGATTTCTGTGCCGAATGCCAGCCGTCAGGCCACACTTCGACAGTCTCACACGGACCTATTTTCTATAGAATCAAGCCGCCTTCCTTGCGTCATTCTTTTCTGTTTGCTATCTAGTCTCACTCATACTAATCTATTGTCTTCTCTGGATTCACTTCTATTGTACACAGGTATGTATCGAGGAGGAACTACTACAAGCTTGACACAGTAGCGTCACAGAACAGGGGGAATAAAGTACAATTTTTTTATGAATAATTTTACCAGGTTCTCATGTTGGATTAACAATTGGCAGAGTAGACGGCTGCCTAGGGTCCGTTCGTCTTTTAGGACTACCAAGGATCAACATGATAAAGTTGATGCAAAAACACTATTGAAGGTTATTACCCCCAACTTTAATATTGATAAAGCCAAACTTATCAGACTTGGTGATTTCATTAAAAATAGATTCAGATCTATTAAAATAATCCTTGACTTCAAAATCCCTTGAAAAATGCTCACAAACTGGAAATAGTAACTATAAAGACAGGCGTTTTTCCAGTGATCGTACAAACAGGGCATTACAAGGCACTAACGCAGGGAGTCAAACAGAGAAACTCAACAATCGGGTGAGCAGAAATTTGAAATTCAAATGCATTAACGGAGTTTCCAAAATTGTTCAGGCGTTGAACATTTAGAGCCCAACCGTTTTGAGGAAGCTGATCTTGATCACCTTTTTGCTACTGTCAAAACGCACAAGGTTTGAATACGAAAATATTTCCTGCTGCTAGTGAATATGAATACGACTTAGAGAATCGTGGTTATGTGAAAGCAAAAGGTTAATCACAGAGATCGTCAGTTAAAAGCAACACAAAAAGAAATAGGTGCTGTTGTAATTTTAGCAGTAAAATCATCAATCAGTTATGCGCTTATTGACACTACGCTATTTGCAATCCAATTTCCGATTATTGATTTATTAATTATTAAGGGCACTACTTGCCATAATATATTTTATGTGATAGTCTTTTATGTTTCAGATAGTGTAAATGTAGTACATTTTTTGATTGTTGAGAACAACTAGATTTTATAGCAAAGCATAAGGTTTTCATTCTTGTAGACTTAAATACACTTGAATTCATTAATTCTAATATATCAGACACAAAAACCTCAGCACTAGCTGATTTCATGAACGTATTTCAATTAGAGCAATTTAATAATATAACAAATTATTCAGGTAGGTTGTTGGATTTAAGTAGGTATTAGTAATCTTGTTTGTACTGTGTCACAAGAGTTATCCGCGGGTACCTGAAAACAGGAATCACCCTACTCTCACCATTGACGTGGCACTGACATTAAAAAAAAAGATAAACTATTTTCATTGGAACGTATATAATTTCAGGAAAGCAAATATAAGAGGTCTCTTTAGTGAAATATATTAAACTGACTAGAATTTTTTAAATCAACATCGATACCCACAATGGTGTATGATGCAAACATAAATAGGTTAGTGAAATGAAAAGCTGAGCATAGACAAAAATTCAAGATGCAAAAAATTTAAATCACTTGAATGAATTACGGGGCTTGTGGCTCAGTGGCAAGAGCGTTGATCTTGTGTCGACTGTTTCCACCCGGCGCGGGTTCGAATCCCGCAGCTGGTGAAAAAGGTCCCAAGAGTGGTTTCGGATCCCACTATAAAAGGTAAGGTCCCCGTGATTTTAACTCGTACAAGTTTTCATTAACTTCTGAGGGTTGTTCAAACAACTAAGAAAGCAGTTAAAAAAATAATAATTTAAAAGACTCAAGCAACTTATGAAAGTTGAAATCCAAACTGCCTATTGTAATTTTCTTGAAGATGTGCATAACTCAATTCTTAGTGACAGTAAAAAATCGATCGTCCAGGATTCCTGGTCAGGTGGTATATCAGGATAACTTTTTTTCTAGTCCTCAATGCATCTAGTGAATTTTCTAAGATCGTATACTTATCTTCTAGTGGAAATAATATAAATACTTAAAATGTATTACATAATAACCACATTCATTTATTTTGCGAAAAGAAATTGAATTAGCTACCAAAAAAACTGAAAGACAAATAAGTTTCCTTCCTTTTTGATAAGAAACTGTTCAGGTGCTTTTTAATGATAATATTTTATTTGTTTCCTTAAAAAGAAATATCCCTCTACTTGGAAGGTAGCTGAAGTCTGTCCAGTTTTTAAAAATGGTGGAAAAAGCAGTAGAAAATGATCGACCAATTTCAATTCAATGTAATTTGTCAGAGGTCTTTGAAATTGTTATTTATAACTGCATTTATTCCTCAGTTTGTAGTCACAGTTTCAGCATGGATTTTTCTACAATCATTCGACTGTAACTAGCCTAGTTATCATTGCACAATTTCTAACCGAAAATCTGACGGGAACGGACAATTAGATGTTATTTACACAGACTTCACTTGGTTTTACTGAATAAGTAAACATATTTTGGATTTGGTAGCAGTCTGTGACCTACAATGGTTTCCTGTCTGGTGCATACTATGCTACATCGGGAGGTCCTCAAGGTTCAAACTTAGGGCCACTGCTCTTCTTATTATTCATTAATGACTTGTGTTAGGGTATTCAATGTAGGAAACTTTGTTTTGCTGTTTTTTTTCCAACTATTAATAGCACCAATGATTGTATTATGCTACAGTTCAATATCGGTGTTTTGATAATAATTTATAGCTGAATGAAAATAAATGTGAGGTTATTAGCTTCACTAGAAAATTGAGAACTATTTGCTTCCCTTGAGCAATCCAACCTGGTAAGCCCTGTAAAAAATGTAGGGGTTATCTTCTACCCGAAGTTGATCTTCAAGAATCACATCTGTCTTGAGGTATCTGAAGCGATGAAATCCTATGGCTTGGTTATTAGAAATTGTAGAAATTTTACATATAAAAATGCATTGAAAACATTATATTATTCATATGTTCACTCTAAATTGAAGTATGCATCTATAATTTGATGCCATTATTACAGTGTTCATATAAACCTTGTTGACAAAGTACAGCGAACGTTTTCAAAATGGCTATCGTTCAAAATTAATGGCGTTTATCCAGATCGAGGAATTGAAGATAGTGCTATGTGTGATAGGTTGCAATTTTCCAATCTAGAATTGCGAAGAAAATACACATCCATCCATGCATAAATTATTCTACAAAAAAATTGTATTGAAATACGTGGGCAAATCAACTTCAATATAAAGTGCAGAAATTTTCGGATGGCGAAGTGGGCAATAAGTCATTGATGGGACGAATGCATATTCACTTCATTTCAACTTTATAAGCTTTTGGTAATAAAAATGAGTGACAGCTGTCGGGCCAGTCTATTCAGGGGCGTATCTGGGCGTGCCTTAAGATATCTCAAACAAGTGGAAATGGCTTAGACGTATATATCAGGTCTCACCAATGATTTATTGCCGATTTCGTCATCCTAAAACGTTTTAGCTATATCATCATTCCATACAAGACATATGGGGACTAGAACAAATATATTGTTCAGAGCGCCAGTTTATATAATGTGCCACAACTTTAATAGAATATCAAACTATTGCGATATTCATTTTGCCTCTGTTGCTAAAATTAGCTAGGGTACACCTAGAATGATAGGTTCAAAATTAATTTCTCATGTTTTTTAGACTTAGAATATTGATTTGTGTTCCTTCCTTCTCATAATGAACGGTGTAACGATGGGTTAATACCTCTTAACCCATCTAAATGTATTATACTACATATCGGCCGTAACAAACCGAACCTCGATTACTAGGTAGGCAATGTGCAAATTCAGACATTCGAATCACAAATCGACCTGGGAGTAACAATTACTAATACGTTGTGCTGGTCAGAGCATGTTGCCAACGTTAAAAAAAGCAAACAATACCTGTTATCTCATGAAAAATTACTTCCAATCTCCAGATGTCAAAGTACTAGGCATCATCTACAAGAGCTTCATCCGCCCATTACCGGAGTACAATGTTGTGGTGTGGTCGCCACATCTCATCCAAAACATCACCCTTCCCGCAAATGTCCAAAGAAAACTAACGAAATGGGCGCCGCAAATCCAGCAACTCGAATATCACGATCAACTGAGTGCACTAAATCTGTCACTGCATGAAAGAAGAAAACGAGGTGACCTTATACAATGCTTCAGAGTATGAGGCAGATGTTCTTTCTAAACGAAGACGACAGACTTCGGGGTCACTGCCTCAAGCTCTCGAGAGAAAATTTCAAGACATTTACGAGACAGCCCTTCTTCCCTAACAGAGTGTTTCACGAGTGGAATTCACTTCCCGAAAGTGTGGTTAGTGCTCCATCTATCGTTTAAAAACAGATTTGACAGTCATACAAAATGTAGTGGAATTCAATAATTTGTCACACTAGTGCAATTTTTCTTTTTTTTTACAATTTTTCTTTTTCTTTACAATTTTTCTTTTTTTTAAGTTTGATCGTTCAGATTTTGATTATTTTTATAATTGTCGCATGTTTCACCATTTGTGTGTTCAATACTTTTTTTGTACAACGTTTGGGCATAATAGGCGTTAGGCCTCTGCCCTCTCCCTGTAAAAATAAATAAATAAATAATTTTAATTCGTATCGTTCTGCAAATGGGTTAAGCTGTTGGGCAATAAAGCTATTATTACTATGATATTGATTGAATTTTGAAAGTAAATTGACCAATAAACAAAATCAAACTACTGCAAATTACACCTCAGAAAACACATGTTGCAGTGATTTATTTTGTCCCATTCAGCATTCATCTCTGGGACGCCACTGTGACAAATTTTGGGATGTAATATTTTTTGCGATGTTGTGGGGAATACACGCGTGACATGGATTGAAATGTTATTTATAAATTCATGAATACACTATAAATGGAATCGTTTGCATAAATATGAATTTTTAATTAATTATATGGTTTCGGGAAAAAAAATGTAACTGTAGTTGGTATTGGTGGTAGAGATTTGATCTATTGTGTCCCAAATTCTTCGGCTTTCACAGGAATTCCTTGTCCTTGTGAGTATTGCTACGAATCTGGAGTTCATGGCTAATAAAATACTGAACTAATTATTGTCTGTTTATTAGCACTTCAAAAAACCCAACATCATAATGCATTCTGACTATTAAATACATCAATCTCTGCTGTTTACCAATTTACTGATGCTCGGATTCCTAGTATTATGTTCAATACTGCATGTGTAGTCCTAGTAAGGTGTACACCCCATGGTAATGTAACGAACCTAGGCCGGACCTGTCGCCTCGCGCGTTGCCGTCGACAGCGATGAGATCATCCCCGGAGATATTCGAGAACCATCCAGTGCGCTCTGCCGCGGAAAACAACGGTCAATATTGGAAACAATTGGAACACGCCGGTCGCCAACTGAAAGAATTCGAAACATCGAGAATGCTGTATCGGAGATAAATAGGCAAACCTCAAGTGGAGTAGAACAGTCTGAACGAGCCCATACGATCGAGCTATACAGTGGCATAGTAATATAAATTAAGTTGTAGATTTAAGAGTGAAATAAATTAGTTAAACCAAGTTAAGTTTATTTACGTTACAGTAAGTATATTCAGGTTAGCCGCAAGGGTGAATTTTATTCTCACCTCTTTTGTTGGTATTTGTGCTGCCCCAGATGGTGATTGGCGTCACATACAAATAGTTTCTGTGCCCCTTTTGATGTATTTGCTCATCTCCAGCAAGGTACCCTGGAGCCATTACTATGTCGAGATTTCGTATCAGAATGCAGGCTCTGGGGTTATCGCATATGATATCCAAGATAATTTTACCTTTTTTGTATGGAAGTCCCTCGATATGCGACTTGTAGATCCAGGGTTCCTGGATTATCACAACACCCAGTTTTGCCTCGCTAAATATCCTCAATATGGTGACTGATGCCCCTCGGTATGCTGAATGTTCACCTAGGCAACTCTGGTGTTGTGATATTGTTGCTAGTGAGTTGGAGTGTTAGCCATCCCTCAGTATCGTGTCTTTTTTGCTGAGGATGTTTTCTGTAGTGCCACTTACATTGATGGGATCGGTGAGGTCAATTCCCTCTACCGATTCAACGACATTGGTTGCAGTTTCTTCAGAGGTGGCAGGGCTGGTGTCGCACTACTTATCGTCGATGACGATGTTTACATAGCAACTGTCTATTGCTCTCTTTCTGGCTGCCTGGTATCTTTCACAATTGGGTGCGCAGCCCCACGTTTTGTGTGTCTACAAGGGCGTGCGCTCTTGGGATCTAATCTCCCAGGCACGCCATCAGCTCTGCTCCTTCCCAGGTGCCCAAACTGGGAGCATGTATCCTCAACCACAGCGTTGTAGTTTGTTGTCGCGCCATCTAGTTTAGAATCCGGTAATTACATCGAAACACGTTTATCTTATCAACTTAATAAATAATTAATTTATATCTCATCTAGACATCTCAATAATCAATCCCTGCTTATTGAAATGTCTAGATCCCAATATTCACATAAACTGTACCCTGCAGCGATGTAACAAGAGTGGTATCGCAATGGTACCTCACTGCGACATGTCATAACATTACATTACGTTGCCTTTGAATGTACATCAGTTTTCAATCAACTTAATGCAATACTTCCTCCAGGAAGATCACATTACACACTTTGGAATGTTATGAAAATTATAGACAAATTTCCATGAGCAATCTGACACTTTAGTGGAAATTATGTGGGAAGTTTTTAGTACACATTAACTAATTTCGTATGCGTAGTACATGAATCGGCTTTCTTTGGAAAATTTCTTGGCAAAACAGTTTGCACATGCTGTATGTGTGGGATAACGTTATTGACTTCTCAAAATTTTCCATAGCAATACATAGGCTAGGTTCAACCAAGCCGTAATTTTTCGTTTAACAGTTCCAGGATATTCTTCGATATTATTACATCTGTATGGCGAAAACTGTTATTGGTTTTCCAATGAGGGCATTTGACCTCTTGAAACTACCCATTTCACAAATACTGTTATAAAAACCGTACAAGTAAACGAAAAATTGATTTGTTTGAAAATAAGAACAGGGTGTTTATAAAATCAGATGTGGAATCATCTGCGAAATAGATTTTCGTCGCCAAAAATGTATTGAAGACCTACTGAATGCGGCGCTACTGTGATTTCTGGTGAGTACTCCTGTTTGGAAAACATTCGTCTTTGCCTAATTCATCTATATGAGTTGTTAATTAAGACTGGAATAGGAAATCAAATAACTGAATAAAAATGCAAATTTTCACATTCAGATTTTTTCTTTTGAGTTAGGGTCCTTTCACAATATCTATCAGATGTAGTTCAATGTCCAGCGTAGCTTTAGCCGGGGAAGTAGTTGTTTTCTGTTAGATATTACAAAAAATAGCTTCATTTTATCGAAAAATAAATCAAGTTTCGGAAAAATATTGATCTTCCATGTTCAAATAAGAATGTTCATCTGAATGAAAAACTTCTAGAGAACGGAAAGCTGAAAAACAAAACTCTACTAGAATTTTGTCATACATTGTTTTTAACTTGAATATGAACTAATTAACGTTTCAGGGGTGATTAGGGATGGAGTTTCGGATTATTTTTTAAAGTTGTTTTTTATATGTGAGAAATTGGCCTTTGGCAAAAAGTATGTGTTTCCTTTCCATTTATTGTTCCATACCCAATACTAAGGCCTCAAAATATTCGTTGTTCCAGGCCCACCAATTCCTTTGAGCTGCCCTGTATGTGTAGTATATCTAGTCTCCCTTATACAAACCTACCATGTTATCTTTAAATCAACTTTTATTGTACACAACAGGGGTGTACAAGAAGCTACTGCAGTCGTCATAATAGCACCGATTGAGGTTAAAATTGTTATAATTATTGATCATTTGGATGAAACTTCATCGCGGATCATTTTCCATTGAGCTGCTTTCATTTTGCGTCATTTTATTATGTTGTCTATCGATTCACGTCCGCAGTAGCGTCGATCAGGAGGTTGACGTTTTAGTTGAATCTATTCGCAAATTATATTTGATAATGAAGCCGCCTTCCTTATTTTTACTCTGTTCACGTACAGCTAGCTAATGGTCCTCATGCGAATATACTGAATTCTTTCATTGTGAACAGGATCGTATCGAGGAACGGCGCTAATGAGAAAAGTCATAAATATTCGCGTTCTCTTAAGTGAATTATTTAGTAACGCGTAAGGAAAATTTTGGTAGGTGGGCAAGATCAACAATATTTATCATACGTAGAAGACAGAGCCGGCATTATAAC
Source organism: Gonioctena quinquepunctata (assembly GCA_018342105.1). Taxonomy (NCBI): domain Eukaryota; kingdom Metazoa; phylum Arthropoda; class Insecta; order Coleoptera; family Chrysomelidae; genus Gonioctena; species Gonioctena quinquepunctata. Next base: position 368,896 of record JAFIRS010000169.1, read on the forward strand.
GAGAGGAGTCACTTAGATCCAAGTACCCAAAGAAGGGGCGCCAAAATTGAAGAAAGAAGTCATCTAACTAGAAACAATTCAAAAAATAGTAGCAACATGTAGCAACTGCATGCTAGCGGCGGTATGACAATGGAAATGGATCTGCGAGTAGATACCTAGGTACAGCTCAATTAAGGCATCATGAGAGTGATTCTTTCACACCCCTCTCTATTGCTCTCTGTTGCTATTGTGCAGTCAGCACCCAGGTTCGTAACCCAGTCAAGGGCAATTAAAGCCCTTCTGGCCCCATTGTGTGAGTCAATACTATACTGACTGGAGTGTTTATATTCTTCACTGAGACTGCCCGGAGCAAAGTGGCCCTTCCACTATAATCAAAGGTGGCACCCGAGGCAATTCCGCATTTGATAGAAATGCGCCAAGATCAGGCCGAAGGAGGAAAAGACTCTTACACTACCAAGAGGTATCCATAAAGGATTTTCTTTACCTTCCTTAAAAGTATATATTCCACGTTTGAATACATGTAACGTATTAAGACTATTGTCGCCAAATGCTGCTACTAAATTTTGATGACTTTCATGGGATGTCAAGACTTGTTCAAATTCGTAATGGAAGATTACAGCACCAAAAGCATTCCACGGAACTTCCATTGAAAAACAAATAAAAAAATAAAACTTCTATCCACTATATGCTTGAACTTTAAATTCCGGGAATCACGGGATCAAGATTATCGGAACATCCCATTGAATAATGAGTGTTTTTTTTGACAAAGTGCCCCATGAAACTCAAAGACTATCTATATTCTACTGGCTGGTGAGAGCTGCATATCAGCAAATTTTTCACACACACACACACACACACACGTTTGAAAAATTAAAAGCTTATTCATACGATTTGGAAATGAAAACAGGAATAGTTCCTGAAATGTCAACTGTATATAGTGAAGTATTCTCCAATTCAATAGTATTTTTCTGGAAGTCAAAATTCAGTTGCAGTAACTTATGATAGCTATTTTATCGAGACACCCTGTAGAGTTATTTATTTTCTTGAAGACCTTTCCAAGATGGGAAATAAATAGATACGATAGAAAACAGTCAACAGTTTTGTTTTTTAATTTATTTTTATAAACTATTACCTATACACAAAAAATATTTTCGGTATCAATCTGCAATTTCTTGTTACCCAATAAGCTTTCCTGGAAGATATTGGTTCTGAATATTTCCTACAACCAGGAAATATTCAGAACCAATATCTCTCAAGGAAGCTTTTACGGTTTTGAGAAGTAGCAGATTGATACCAAGAAAATTAAATTAACGTGAAGCACTCTATGAAACTGAATATAAATACAAAAACATGAAACTTTAATCGTCTCTAACGATTTTCCGTCTTGGGAACGTCTTCAGAGAAAAAATATCTATACTGGGTTACTCGCGAAAACAGCTATCATTTATATCAAAGCAATTTATTTTATTATTTATTTTATTTATTCAATTCATATAGGCTACCAAACAGACAGCATTACCTGTCCAATGACAGAGTAGCACAAAATAACAACAGATACACAAGTGTTTAGTCTGCAGCTAAACAATACTTAAAACTAGGTTAAAAAAAATAATTAATAAAAAAACCTTTTTAAAAACAAGCTTTTATTCAAATACCCTAAAAAGTACAAAATAATTGCTTTGGATGTGTGACGTAGGTTATTCCGCGAGTTCTAGATTCAAGAGCTTGTCGCGCAAAGTTTTCATTTCGAATACAGATTCGACAAGCTTTTGAATCTATAACTCACGGAATAATCTACGTCACACATCCAAAGCAATTATTTTGTACTTTTTAGGGTATTTGAATAAAAGCTTGTTTTTAAAAAGGTTTTTTTTATTAATTATTTCATTTTGTGCTTTTTAGTAAGTACCCCTAACACCCACATACCAATTTTGAATCGAATCGGACCATAATTTCAAAACTCGCGCCATCTTGGAGCCGCCATCTTGAATTTGTGAATTTTGTAGGTTTTTTTTTTACTAATTATTTTATTTTGTGCATTTTAGTAAGTACCCCTAACACCCACATACCAATTTTGAATAGAATCAGACCATAATCACAGAAATCGTCAGACATCTTGAAGCCGCCATTTTGATTTTATGAATTTTGTCAGAAAATTCATAATTTTCGACCCTGAAAACCCCCACATACCAATTTTGAATCGAATCGGACCATAAACACAAATCTTGTTCGCCATCTTAGAGCCGCCATTTTGTTTTTTTTTCTTTAACAAATGCATAATGCATTGTCACGGGAACTATGAACACCTGCCAAATTTCACGGTAATCGAACAACTAGAAGTGGGTCAAATTTAACTTGCAAGATTTGATGACAAACATCGGGACAGGTGAAACTAAATAAAAGCTTGTAATAAAATAAAATAATAAAGAGAACTAAGTTAGAGAAAAATCCAGTGTTATATAACAAGTGTTTTAACCTTGTTTTGAAAGGGATAATTTTGGTGGAAAAAATGTCCAGATCTAGATTGTTGCCCATAATGGAGTTATAGGATCGAACGCATCTGTGAAGTGGAGAGTTGAGAAGAAAATGTGTACTACTCCTACCGTAACTAGAAGTGTTCTGTTTCTCATTGAAATTGGTGTACAGATCATGGTAAAAAAAATTAAACAGTATCTTGAATCAATAAAGTTGTTGAACAGTTTGTATACCAACAAATATCGAAAAAATTTCGTCTGAGTTCAAGGAGTTCTAGTTTATAGAATCTTAGGTTGGATTCATATGAAGAGTATTGATGAATTTTCTTTGGATTTTTTCAATTCTCATGGTGTGGCTATTGTTACAGGGATCCATATTACGGATGCGTATTCCAGATTTGGTTTTCATACTGCATTATAAATAGTTATGACAGAGTTAATATTCTTGAAATTCTTAGTACCTTACTCTTAAGACAAAACCCAGTTTCCGAAGACTCTTTCGAAGAACTTTGTCAATATGAATGTCAAATGCCAATTTAGTATCCAAAGTGACTCCAAGGTCAGTCACTGAACTAACTTGAGTTGACGTTTTCCCGTTTATTGCAAGGTCGAAGTTTGGGGGTGAATTGCTTCTGGTAAAAATAATTTTATTGCATTTCTCAAGATTCAGATGTAATTTACTAACTAAAGAGTATGTGGAGAAATTGTCAAGGGCAACTTCCAACGCAGTGTAATCCTCCTGACATGTAATTGGTTTGTAGATTTTCAAGTCATCTGCGTAAACTATTTCAACATTATCAAAACATGTGAAGATATCATTCAGAAATATGTTGAACAGGAGTGATCCAAGATGATAACCCTGAGGAACTCCAGACGTGACCGACCATAACTGAGACTTACGGTTGTTAATTTCCACAAATTGCCTATGGCATGTCAGGTAGGGGCAAAGCAAGGATAGGAGGTTGCCATGTATACTGAAATTTTTAAGTTTCACGACAAGTGTCGGGTGATGAACCTTGTCGAAAGCCTTAGAGAAATTGGTATACACTGCGCAGGTGGATTCTAGAACTTGTTGGATAAATGGTATTAAGTTAGTTAAAATAGATCTTCTGCCGTAAAAATGTTGATAAAGGTTGATGGTATTTTTTATTTGAAAAGAAATATTTGTGCAGATGTTTATTGTTACTCCTAGTGCGTTCAGAGTACGACTATTGGTGTCGTGGATTGGCCTATGCTGACATTTGTTGGTGATCTATTGATGTGCATGAAATTTCGTGTCATCAAAATTCCATGACAACAGGTCTAAGCTTCACCACACAGATATAGGTGTCACTATCTATAATTTGATGCTCTTCACATTTTCGTACTTGCCTATGTGTACTATGTGGTATTTGATACGAATTTGAAAGAGACCACAAGCCGTCCTGATGATTGGGAAACCATGAAACAGCTGTTGGCGGATGGTGGGCTCTCTTGGATTCGTAACAAATTTCTCGTTCTCTCTCTCTTTCTCTCTCTCCCTCTCTCTCTCTCTATATATATATATATACCGAAGTAGCACAGAGTCATAAAATTAACATAATGACTTCTTATACCGTCGTCTTAAAGACCACGTATTTGTATGTTTTAAAACCAAAAAGTTAATGTGCGATGTATAGCCTTCAGGCGTTGCTATGACGTCGTGTAGTAGATATAACGAGAGTACATTAAAGAATTCTCGAGTTGAAGTTGTACTGTGGTTTGTATGTAAATAAATTGTATGTGTAGTTAAGTGGAACATAAGAGCAGTGCTGTGAGGTTATTATGACAATGAACATATGTGGTTCTAATGAATAGATTTTTGAAACGTTTCTACGACTACATATTGTACTCAGGTAATGTAGTTTTATCAACTGATGAACTTTGGTCGTAATGATTACATTATGTATCTAGGCTAGATTATTTTTGTTGGTTATGTTATTTTTGTTGGATAGGTATATTGTGTTGTGTATGTAGAATATTCAGTTCCGTATGAATGATTAAAATGCCAAAACAAAAATCCAATCTGCCTTACAAGAGAACTGGAGCGTATAGAAAAATATAAAGAGGAAGGATGAGTGCCTACCCCAAAATTAACATCTGAAATAATTAATCAGTCTATCGGGTCACTGCAAAAAGTGAAGTTCATCCAGTTCCTTCAATTGTGTTCACAACAAGGAAAGACATAAATAATATGTATGTGCACTTCGAGTAATAAATAAAAAATATTGAAATATAACTGTTCAACATCAACATAACCTCTATTGTAAATGTCAGTTATTTTTAGCGTTTTCCATTAGCCGGAACTAGCGGAATGCTTATGCACTCAGTGGATATATTTTTCTGATTTGATAGCGTTACGACGTTAGTACAACAAAACTTGCTACTTGTGGTCACAGCGACTACATTGCAACTTTTTTATGTAAGATATTGCGATGTCTTTGAGACACTCGTATGATAGTACATACCGGAGTGATTACAACTTTTCGACACTAGAAGGACGGCATCCATGTTTTTCGATTGATTGATAACATCATTCTGGTAGCCATATTGGAACAAAGATATTTAAAATAAAAAATATGGGACCCTGGGTGTTATATCAATTTAAAAATCATTGGAGATGTGCTAATCAAGTATCTTTCGTAATATGGTCTACATATTTCAACGACTAATGAGAAAAATTGATGAAATATATTTTTTCTGAAATGAAAATAAATATTTATCTCTCTCCATTTTCGAGGCGCATGAATTTTAAGTGAGTAGAATTGGATTTTGATCGTAAAAATGGATTTGCTTGGTCACTAGAGTTTCAGAACAATTCTTAAAGACTCATAAATGAAAATCATTTTTATCTCGATAACTATCACGGTCACAGAGTATCATGAACATGTAAAGGAAGGCTGACTAATATATTATATTGATATTATATAAAATCTTTTGATATGGTATACATATTGTAATACTATATTAGAAAGATTATACCTTCATGCATAATGATATAATGACTACACTAAGACCACAGAACGACCCTTTTGCGACTGGCTTATATAAGTCTATATTAGCAAGTCATTACCACTACTTTATAACGTCGATGTGACGTCGCATTGGCATACATAGCGACGTCTTAGCATATTACAAGACATAAGTCATGGACTTTTGCGAAAGGTCTAGTAGACGTCTGTACAACCGAATTATGACCTCTGTGTGCTACTTGGGTATATATATGTATGTATGTATAAACAGTTACTGGAAGCATTGGAAAGTATGGGAATTCGAGGTATTCCTTATAAACTAATGGAAAGCTACCTTCAAAGGAGAAAGCACCAAGTGAAAATGAAAACAATATTGAGCAATGAAAAAGAAGTTGAATTCGGAGTCCCACAGGGGACAGTGCTCGGACCCATACTATTCACAGTCTACATCAATAACCTACTTACCATTAGAACTTCGGGAGATATAATAAGCTATGCAGATGATACTACCATATTTTATGAAGATGATAATTGGGACGACCTGAAAAAAAAAGCAGAAAGAGACCTATCTCAAATAATAACATGGCTCAATTACAAATTACTGACAATCAATATCGGCAAGACCTACTTCGTTCCCTTTGCATCATATAAGAACAATCGACCATCCTACGTCACCTTGAATATTGATAATAGTAAAATCTCAATCAAATCAACGGATGAAATCAAATACCTGGGCGTAACAATAGACAGCCATCTCATAAACATATTGTCAACGTTACAAAAACCCTTCGTAGTCTATTGTACAAATTTAAATATTTCTGTAAAATATTGGATACTCACCATAAAAAAATAATATACTCGTCACTTGTTGTATCAAGAATTCAGTATAGGACATTGGCATGTGGTGGAGTTGCAAATGTTCACCTGCAGAAACTTGAAAATCTACAAAAACGCTTCCTGAAAATAATACTCAACAAGGAACCTACTCACCCCACCGAATGAATCTCTTTACGCTGAATCCGAAGTTCTGAGCTTTCGGCAAATTTTATTTTCGAATCTCATCATGCATCTCCACACACACAAAAGTCTCTTGAGAAACATCGATCATCAATACTCTACCAGACAAAAAACCAGGAACTTCGTTAAAATACCCCTGTTAACAAATAAAATTGAATAAAGTAGCTTCAGCTACCTTGCTCTAAAAGCGTTCAATTATCTTCCTGAAAACCAAAAAAAATATATTTATGAAATACATTAAAAAAACTTACTAAAAAAAATTTAAGAGATTCATACTCATCACCAAACTCATGACCATCAGCAATTTGCTTACTTGATTCTCTCTGAATGTGTAAATATAAATGAGATCAAATGCAGGAAAGACAGGACTATGATATATTTCTTTGTATTTTGTGTTTTCTCTTTCAGTAAATTTTTGCATTTTTTCATTTGATTTATGAACCACTATCTTTTCTTTAGTTTTATTCCTCTGTATTTTGTCTTTTTTTTCAGTAAATTTTTTGCCTTTTTTTCATTTAATTTATGAACTACTATCTTTTCTCAAAAACATAAATAGAACAAAGAATACCCCACGCGCAGCCTCGGCTTTTGTGGGTTTCTCTATGTTTATCTGTGTAACATTATATATAGAAGTGTAACCATAATACTGTTAACAACATGAATAAACATTATTATTATTATTATTATTATATATGTATATATATATATATATATATATATAATGAAACTTGTAGACATTTTTCAACCGAATGGATCAAAGTTTGGCACAAATATTCTTTTCATCAATACCTAAGCTAAATTCAAAGACAGGCCAAATCCCAATCTTTCATTTTCATATTAATATCATAAAAAATCGCTGTAAATTATCATTCATGAGAATTATTAATTTTTGTTTACCCTGCATGCTCCTTCCATTTGAGGTTCATTAGCTCGTGTCAATCAGATAATATTCCAATTATATAGTCAGGAAGCATTTGGGGAGATTTGAATCCTTCTCCAACTTTCGATTGAAAAGCTTAAGGTTTATATAAAAATGTATATGTTGTTTTTGTTCCCAATAAAAATTTTACATTTCTTCTGACACATGATTCCTTAGCTTGAGTGATGGTAATTGCCATCCGCCATCGGTTTTTTTCAGATTGTGGAAGGTTAGTATAGCAAAAAAATATTAGGAATGAGTGTTGAAGAGCTTCTACTTCCAAAAAAATAAGCCTCAACCATTACAAATTTCAAGAAATTTCTTCTTGACAATTCAAGCCAAGAAATAAATATCAATATAGTATATCTTGTCTTCATGAATCCCAAATCAAAATTTTATCGTATAAAATATGGAAAATTACTTATAATGTTTACTACCAAAAATCAGTGTGTATATCTAAACCATTGATAAATCTAAATGAATGAATGACCTCTGAACAATAACCAATAACGAAAAAATCTCAACGTGACTCTTTGAATAGTTCAGGTCGTCAAAACAACAATTAGACAATAAAAGAAAGCAGCCACTTTTAATTTCTTTTGCTGATTTCAATTGTGAGTATTGCGACTAAGAGGTTGATTGGTAGACACTTTCTCCATTTATCAGAACGGCGTATTGCAGTCTCATCAGTACTAGTATCGCGGAATATTTTCCAGTGATTTCGTCCCTCTTGTGAGCAATAACGTTGAGCATTTTTTTTCATGCTACCCCAATAATTTGAGATCCAAAAATCTCAGTCGATTTATTGAAAATAAAAACAAACGATAAGAAACAGCACAAATACAACCTCCACAAACACCTATAGCAGTGAATATAATACGATACGTTCGTGGTGTATCTACAAAAATCAAACGAATAAGTAGGTAATAAATTCAATGTTAAAAAAAATATTCTTTGATCTATTTAGTCTTTATTTATAAAACGGAAGATGGGGAGTGCATAGAACAAAGTGTCAATATATGATATTTTACAAATAATTTCCTCACCCGACCCAAGAATTAGGTTTCATTTGTGTTGCCTATTGAAACGTCGTTGACGCATATAGTTAATGGTAAACAATTTTTGCCAGTTGGGAAATTCCACGATTTGTGTTTTAGATGCATTTTTCTACTGTGTTTTGATTTTGTTAAGGACAGAAATAAAATTGGCCCCACTAAGGACCCTTGCGGAACTCCAAGGTTGACCAATTTAGTTTCAGAATGAATATGTCTGACTGCCATAGAAATGACTTGGTATGTTTACGTACTGAATACGGTTAACTAAGAAGGAAGATAATTAAAGCTACTAGTTGCTGCGTTGCTGCTTATAAATCAGAAAGTATTGAATTTTGCATTTTCAAGTAGAAGAAGGAGAAGAAGAATGTTCATAGTTAGGGAACAGATAACCGGGAATCCACAAAAAATATAATAGCACTTTCGTACACTGTAATCAAGACAGGATTGTTTGTCTGAGACTAAAAGGTTGTGCATCCCTAAGTGTTTTCCATCATAAGCAGATCATCAGAGAATGGACATCACTCATGTTCATGAAGAGGTCTTATGCAATCCAACGATATCTTTGCTTGGATATTTCACCATATTAAGTTTTTTTTCAAATTGAGGTTTTTATGTCACTCACCATATACCAGATATTTATCTACAACAATCAATTTGTCCAATAAATAAGAGTTTTCTGGTAGTAAACGTTCTCGTATATTATTTCTTGCAGAAACTGGCAGTCTTAGACTGCGTTCACAATGACAACTTAGGTGCGCGATTCAGTCGCTGCTAAATCGCTTCTGCTGTGACTGTACCGCGCTGTTAGATCGCAACTGGTGGGCTCTGCTAGTTGTAAGATAAATTCTGAGGAGGAAGCGTTGCTTCCGATAACGGAAATAATGGATTCATCCTATACTTACAGCCCGAGAAATATTTGAACGTTTTTCCACAATGCGTAAGATCTAAGAAATGACTTTTCTATTACTCTATAATATCTCCTGTATCCATCAGAGGAAAGGTTTATCATCATTTTGAGGTATATGAAAGTTATACTTTTCCAAAAACTATTCAACCCTTTTGCACACAGATTGTAGTGTGTAAGAACAATAGCTGCGTTTGTCCTTTGTTTCCATAATATTTACGTAACACTAAACTATTATGAGGTCTAGACGCAAATATGCAATCTGTGCATTTCATGTTTTTACGTTGCCCAAAGTATGTCTCAAATGTCCCAAACCTGTCTCGAGTGTAATGATGAGTAAGCGCTTTACCCTGTCATTCTTCTAAGAACATGGTGAGAAGTGGAAAACATCATATTGAAATGGAAACTGGAAAAGGATGAACCCTTTTTATGAGGTTCGTGAAAGCAATCGTCAGGGTGTGATAATGCAAGAATGGAAAGTCTTTATTAAAATTATCCTTGAATTATTGGAATATGTAGTGTTCATCAAAAATCTCGATGGGAATTATTTTGGTAGTTTTGCCGTAAGTATTTTTTGATCTTCATGGTGAAATGGAAACATAATTTTGTTTTCGTGGATTCAATATCCAGGTCAATATTGTCCATCCAATATTGTTTTTCGAGTTCAGTAACAGAAAAATGGATAACTTACGCGCCTGTCTGTTGTCTGCCAGTGTCTACTTCACAGTCGGTTTTCTCCGAGACTGTTTGACGTACAAAATTGAATTTTAGCATTTTAATGGAGGTTACTGACAGGATATTTCTCAATGATGAGAACTTTTTAAAATTTGGTTTCATAGGGTTTGCAATAAAATAGTTTGTGGTACGGAACCCTTGGTACACGAGTTACATTCGCACTTGACAGCTTTTAATTAAATTTATAATCGCTGTTTTCAGTGTCCAATAGATTTCTCTAACAAGTTTGATTAGTTTGCATGTGTTTCTGTGTTCCACTTAAATCGGGTTATTACCAATCAATACTACCAGAGACGTGCTAGTTTTTTTCTTGCCGACACGTTCATGAAATAAAAATCGTACATTGTGTTGGAGCATGTCTTTTAGGGATGCTATGCAAGGTAGATACCTGGTGAATCCTGGAAAACCCTTTTTCCCTCTAATAATATTCCTGGTCAAATTTATATTTGAAAGTCGCCCAAAATACGACATTAAATTCTAATTTTGTCATTTATACTTGAAAAGGGGTTATACTGTTTTTTTACTTATGTCAATTAGATATACTGGTGAGATGGTTAGTGAAAAACCCCTCAAATGTAATAAAGAAGGAGGCAACATCTCCATTGTGTAATAAAAATACAATGGAAAACTCTCACCATTCGTAAACTAGTATCAATAAACATCCGGCCCTTTATACCCAGACGAGCAAAGTGCATTTGTTAATACAAAATATCTTCATCATTTTTGTTTTTAAGGTTACCGGTATTTCCAGAATTCATTTAGTTTTGGCATGTCAGATGCTGCATATTCTAAATCTGTTTTTTTTTCAAGTTTTGGCTTCACGAAAGATTGCCCTATAATATTCGTATGAATATACCGTGCTATCCATGTTTGTGAAAAGTTGAGCTCAGTTTTTTTAAGAACATCATACCGGGTGACACAGGATATCGGGCCACCCCTGTAACTTCTGCATTCGTGAACGGATTTTTCTGAAATTCGGTACACTCATATAAGCAACCATTTCGGATTTGATCACATTACAATCCAATATGGCGGACTACTGGTTTTTCTGCAAATGCCAACAACTTTGTTTTTTCAAATAGAACACCCTGTATATTTTTACATATTCAAGTTCAACAGGTCAAAACAAGTCCAAACCTCATGTCAAATGTAATTTTTTTGAAACAATTGAAATTAAAATTGTTCTTTTATTTTACCTCGTGGATAAATGAGATTTGGTCAATGCTATTCACAATGAGTCGCACATAACAGAGAAACATAATATTTTCTGAAAAATTATTTTTTGTGTCATTTATTGATGAATTAATTCAGTCACATCCCATTTTGATCAAATATTATTTTTTTTCAAATGAAACCCCTATGGGCCACCTACCTGTCTCTCTAGAACATTCATTAAGGAAAAAAATTACATATCATTTTGTATTTAGGTGCAGTAACAAATTGTATACATTCAAAATCTACAACTAATTCATGAGTTTCCTTGCAGTTCGAATAATTTTCAACTTAGTAAGCTGTGGAAAACAACATTTCTGAATCTTTGAACTAATTGTGTTTCGCTGTCATCTTTCATCTCAACTCTCGAAAATTAGTTAACTTCCGGGAATTAGTTTAGTAGAAATGTTAAATCAAAATTAAAGTTCACAAAGTGAACAGGTTGATATGTTATTAATTTACGGAGAATGTCTTGAAAACATTGTCGCCGCTTGTCCAGTTACTCGCTGGATGATACCCACACAGAAGACACCCACTAAGAACCTTTTTTCAAAAAATGTGGAAAGATGATCGTAAGTGAAGAGGCAGAAATGAATGTTTTGCCTATGTTGATTTTGATCCAACCGCTTCGACGCGGGAATTGGAATACCAATGCAATGTCAGTCGAGAAAACGCTAGAAGAATTAAGAAAAAACACCATTATCGTGCTTATAAGTATAACTTACACATTTAGTTGACATGATTCAGAAATGTTGTTTTCCACAGCTTACTAAGTTGAAAAATTATTCGAACTGCCAGAAAACTCATGAACAAGTTGTAGATTTTTGAATTTATACAATTTGTTACTGCACCGAAATACAAAAATGATGTAATTTTTTTCCTTAATGAATGTTCTAGAGAGACAGGTAGGTGGCCCATAGGGGTTTCATTTGAAAAAAATTAATTTTTGATTAAAATGTGATGTGACTGAATTGATTATAAGTGACACAAAAAATTTTTTTTTTTTTTAATTCCAAATTTATCCACGAGGTAAAATAAAACAACAATTTTAATTTCAATTGAAAAAAAAATGATATTTGACATAAGGTTTGGACTTGTTTTGACCTGTTGAACTTGAATATGTAAAAATATACAGGGTGTTCCATTTGAAAAAACAAAGTTACTGGCAAGTCCGCCATATTGGATTAATTCCGAAATGGTTGCTTATATAACTGTACCAAATTCCAGAAAAATCCGTTCACGAATGCAGAAGTTACAGGGGTGGCCCGATATCCTGTGTCACCCGGTATAGGCAGGATAAGGAAGGAAATGTATACATGACACACCTCATAATGTTTATGCAATGTCCGACAAGTTTCGAGCTTAACAACGTAAGGGATGACTGAGTCTGTCGAGTTTGTCTGACAGAAACTACTCATAGTATTATTAAGAGATAGGTATAATATCTCTTCACATTTTGAGAATTACACCTTCTTTTATATATAATTGTGCCTGCCACCAGCGTCTTTGCTCAAGTCTTTTCTCAACTGTATAGGTGGTTGCGCCTGTGCCGTGCAGTGCCGGTTTTGGACTAGTTTCATACAAATCTAATGGAAATAAGAAACTATAAGCCAATATCAGACATCTAAAATCTTCCCAGTTTTCGACCACCTTTCCCCAACACTTCTCAGAATTTTCGAGTCCTTTACGTGAAAATTTCATTATTAAATGCTTAATGGTGCGTAGGCAGTCAGTGAGCAGATTACTAAAGACACGAAATAGTTCAAAATTTGTAGTGAACTGTGACTTCAGAAATAGCAAGTAAGTGATAAATTATCTTTCAATTACTTCATTTTTTTGTGTGGTATGTCAAGTTTAATCTATCCTTCTTCCGAAAAACTATGTTTGAACCATGTTTACAATATTTTCTATATAAAATTAAGTGGTCGTTAGGTATGTGATAGGTATGTGATATATGTGCTTTTCCTTTCTCGACCACTTGGTCGGAGAACCGGACAAACAGCACTAGATTGTCTATCCCTTTTCATTTCACTAAATCTAAATACGGTTGAACTCTTCTAACACTTTATTAGTCAATTATACTCCTTAAATAGAGTCCAGTTTTCAAACATATTTTTTTAAATCCTTCTATTTATTTTTCTGCCTACTTTTTGGAGTGATTAATGGTGGTCGAAAAGTGTCCTCTTTTTCGACCAGTTGATTTTATATGGTTTTTCATTGGAATTAGGTAGGTAGGTAGATAATGGTCGATTTGAGTCAATTCCTTTTGTTTTTTCGATATAGCGACGATGTTTTACAAAAGAGCTCTTATAGAAATAGAGAGGAAAGAAGTAATAATAAAGCGAGTCAACGATTTAACGTCCCTAAAACTACTATTACAGACATAATCAAGGGCAAATCGAACAAAAAACTAGACCTGAAGCGTTACTATAGGTCGAGAAGTCGAAGAAAAAAATTAAACAATGGGTTATAAATATAGGCAAATGTGGTTTCCCTTTAAAAAAACATCAAAATAAAAGCCTTGAAGATTTGAAAAAAAAATCCGATACGTTAAAATTTCCGGTCGAAGGTCAGATTGAGCGACATCATTCAAAACGCCAAGATCATTCAAAACGACCAAGATCATGATAGTGTAACGAACCTAGGCGGACCTGTCGCCTCACGCGTTGCCATCGACAACGATGAGGTCATCCCAGAGATATTCGAGAACAATCCAGTCGCTCTGCCGCGGAAAACAACGGTCAATATTGGAAACAATTGGAACATTCTGGTCGCCAACTGCAGAATTCGAAAGATCGAATTCTGTAACGGAGATAAATAGGTAGCCCTCAAGATGGCACGGAAGTCTGAACGAGCCCATACGATCAAGCTATACAGTGGCGTAGTAATATAAATTAAGTTGTAGGACCCCGAAACATTTTTATTCGAAGTTCCCGGAAGTGATTTGAGTCCGATAATAGAATCCTTGAAAGAAGAGCTGCAACAAAATTCGAGGACTTTTGAAGAAAATTCTAGAAATCTGGAAGAGAAGCTTCAAGAAAATTCTAGAAATCTGGAAGAGAAGCTTCTAGAAAATTCAAGAAGCTTGGAAGAAAATGCTAGAAATCTGGAAGAGAAGCTTGAAGAAAATTCTAGAAATCTGGAAGAGAAGCTTCAAGAAAATTCTAGAAATCTGGAAGAGAAGCTTCTAGAAAATTCAAGAAGCCTGGAAGAAAAATGCAAGAAGCCTGGAAGAGAAGTTCCTGGAAAACACAGAAGGCCTAAAAAGAAATTGTGTGGTGTGGCTAATTTTCTAAGAAGAAAGAATGGGAACCGTTGGAGACAGAGATAGATAAAATTAGGGAGCAAACGAACACGGAGGTGAGATAAAATCGAAGATGGGGTCAGAGGCAGAAATGGACAAAATAAAGAAAACGATCAGTAAGCTGGAAAAACGAATTAATAGTGCGCCCTCCACAGAGATGGTTAACGAAAATGCAACGCTGGACTTGAGTTTGAACTTGGATAAAGTTCAAGAGGGTATAAAAGATGTCAAGGTCATTTCAGAAATAGGGAAGCTTTCCATGAAGCCGCCTCAGTTCGACGGAAAAACTCCATGGGCAAATTACCGCCGGCAGTTTGAAGCAGCAGCCAAAAGCAAACGGATGGAATGCAGAGGAAAAGAGCTGTGCACTGACACTTGCATTACGTGGAGAAGCGACAAATATTCTACAAACTCTCACCGCCCAAGAACAGGAGGACTATGATCAGCTGATTAAACATCTAGAATTACGATATGGCCACGCCCATTTTGGAACACGTATACCACTCCCAGCTGAAAAATCGCTGCCAAAAATCGGGCGAATCCTTACAAGAATTCCGAAACTGACATCGCACGCTTGGTTCGTCTCGCATATCCAGCCACACCAGAAAATGTAATGGAGCGACTAGCGGTTCAAGCATTCCTGGATGGACTCCGTGACCAAGAAACCAGACAAGCGTTGACACTAGCCCGTCACACATCTCGTAGACGCACTGGCACGCGCTTTGGAATTCAGAGGCAGCGAAACAATCTTGCAAAAGCCAGAGTAAAGTCCGAATGATTGAGGAAGACTCACGGGAGCCTGCTAATTTGGAAGCTGCCATAAGGAAAGTGATTAAGGAAGTGTTCCCTGAGAAAAGACAGATAAGATGCTGGAATTGTGGCAAAATTGGACATGTGCGTAGCAAATGTCCAACATTCAACACGACTCCGATGCAGGAAAACTAAAGAAGGTCGATGAGAAGGGGCAATCGTCGGCCTGTGTCCAGCAAGCCCCGGTTAACAACGCTATGTCGCTATCCTGCAACGACAGAACAAAGGTGTTTTCGTAGACGGTCTCATCAATAACGAGGCCTTGCACCATGCTGCTAGTACAGGTGCGACTAGGACAATTCTCGGACCTTCCTTTGCCAGAACACCGGAACGAATTGAACCGACAACTTGGAAGCTACGCACAGCAACAGGGGAGCCAGCTACTGTATATGGCGAGCGACCGCTTGAAATAATTTTGGGCAGCACTAAAGTGAAACATCAGGCACTTGTAGCGGACATCGAAGACGATGCAATCATCGGAATGGACATCATGAATTACAGAGGGATTGAATTGGATTTCAAAGACGGCGTCCTACGTGTCAACGGAGAAAATCTGGTACTTCATGGGAGAAGTGAAGAGTTGATCCGTGTGCTGTTAGCTGAAGATGTAAGCGTACCTGAGAGGGTTGTAACCATTCTGGAGGCTCGCCTGGACGGGAGTGCGAGCAGTGGGGACGTGGTGATGTTCGAGCCCAAACTTCATGATGAGAAAATTGGACGAGGATTGCCCCAGGGAAAACCCTGTTACGTGCTGAAAAATGTGTGCCGGTAAGGGTCATGAATGTCAATTACTTTCCAGTGACCTTAAAGAAAGGAACAATTTTAGGGCACTGCTCGTCAGTTTCATCTGTGATTCGGGGCGTACGAGGTACGATTAGCCAACCCAACAACTTGCCCACAGAACTAGAAAAATTAGTTGCCATCTCTTCCAAAGACATAAAACCAGCTCAACAGCCCAAACTAAGAGATTTAGTCAAAAAGTACCAAGACATCTTCGATACCGGACAAGGAAAAGGGGTCGAACTAATGTGGTCCAGCACAAGATTGATACTGGGGTGCCCGACCGATCCGGCAATCAGCAAGAAGACTTCCTCTTGCCAAGAAGGAAGAGGCTGACAAAATAGTCAGCGATATGGGAAAAGAAGAGTTATCGAACCATCTGACAGTCCCTGGTCCTCTCCAGTCGTACTGGTAAAGAAAAGGATGGATCGACACGCTTTTGTGTAGACTATCGCCAACTTAATAATGTCACGAAGAAGGACAGTTACCCTCTCCCGAGAATAGATGACACCCCAGACACGTTGGCTGGTTCCACGATTTTCTCGACCCTTGATCTGAAAGAGTGGATACTGGCAAGTAGAACTTGCTCAGGAAGATCGAGAAAAGACTGCTTTACCATCGGCTCAGGATTGTGGCAGTTCACCGTTATGCCATTCGGGCTCTGTAATGCTCCCGCCACATTCGAAAGATTGATGGAACAGTGCTGAAGGACTCTTATGGAACACGTGTCTAGTGTATCTCGACGATATTATTGTGGTCGGCAGATCGTTCGAGGACCACGTGAAAACTTGGAGGAAGTATTCCTGCGACTGAGGAACTCCGGATTGAAGCTGAGCCTAAAAAAATACAATCTGTTACAAAAAGAAGTACGATACCTCGGCCACGATGTATATGGGGAAGGAGTTAGCAGCGGATAACCAGAAGATCAAAGCTGTTAAGGATTAGCACATACCAAAAGACATTCACCAACTTCGAAGTTTCCTTGGTTTATGCACATACTATCGCCGATATGTGCTGGGATTCATAACATCGCTAAACCACTGACCAGGCTCACGGAAGGCCAAACAAAGTTCCAGTGGTCGAAGAATGTCAAGACTCATTCAGGAAGCTGAAAGGAGCTTTGATCAACGCACCTATACTGAGCTATCCCTACCCAAAGGGAAATTCATTTTGGATACGGACGCCAGCAACGTGGGACTTGGAGCTGTCCTATCTCAGATCCAGGAGGGACAGGAGAAGGTCATTGGTTATTTCAACAAGACGCTTAGCAAACCAGAGCGCAATTACTGTGTCACCAGGCGAGAGCTGTTAGCTGTTGTAAAGGTGGAGCACTTCTACAAGTACGTGTATGAGAAGATTCCTGTTGAGAACTGACCATGCAGCTCTCAAATGGCTCTTACAGTTCAAAAATCCTGAGGGTCAAGTAGCACGTTGGATCGAGAGCTCAAGAATTCGATTTCGAGATCGAACATCGAGCCGGAACTAGCCATAAGAATGCAGATGCCTTGTCGCGAAGACCATGTCAGATGATTGCTCACATTGCCGACGAGCAGAAGAAAGAAGCAACACTTTGTAGAACCGCGGCAATGGATGACAACTGGAACGACAGCAAGATCCAGAAAGACCAAGAGAAAGACCCCGACCTTGGCTTAGTCGTCAGCTGGAAGAATGGCAATCGAAGACCATCATGGCGGAAGTCGCAGGTTACTCGCCGGCTGTTAAGTCTATTGGGCACAATGGAACTCTCTTATTCTGGACAATGGGATCCTGAAACGTGTGTTGGAGGCCGATATTGGTGGGAAGACAGACGCCAAATAATTGTTCCCAGGAACAGAAGAGAGGAAGTGCTGCGGGAAATCCATGATGGAGTCGCTGGAGGACATCTGGGAGTGACGAAGACCCTGCAGAAAGTGAGGCAACGGTTTTACTGGACCAATTGTCAAGCTGACGTCAGGACTGGTGCAGAAAGTGCGTTGTATGCGCTGCTAGCAATGGACCTCGAATACGACCCAAGGCCCCGATGCGTCAGTACAACGTAGGCAGCCCGTTCGAAAGAATCGCCATTGACATCGCCGGCCCGTTTCCCGTATCCGACCACGGGAATAAATACATCCTTGTGGCAATGGACTACTTCAGTAAGTGGGCGGAAGCCTATGCCCCTGCCAACCAGGAAGCCATCACCGTCGCCGACGTCTTGGTGAAAGAGTGGATATGTCGATTCGGTATTCCAATGGAGCTGCACTCGGATCAAGGCAGAAATTTCGAATCAACCTTTTCCAAGAAATATGTCTACTGCTGAACATCCGCAAGACAAGAACCACGGCCCTACATCCGCAGTCCGATGGAATGGTGGAACGGATGAACAGGACGATCAACCGCCACTTGTCAAGGTTGTCTCTGACCATCAAAGAGACTGGGACCAGTATCTTCATTTGTTCCTGATGGCCTATCGATCCGCAGTACACGAGTCAACCGGTCAAACTCCTGCTAGTATTATAATGGGCCGAGAACTGCGACTGCCTTGTGACCTGAAGTTTGGGATACCGCCAGGACAAGACACTGCGGAGAGGACTACGTCAGCAAACTTCGGCAGAGAATGGACGACATCCACGAACGAGTCCGGTTGAACATCCAGAGTGCCAGCGATAAAATGAAGAAGACCTATGACATCAAGGCCGACACTGGAGGATTTAAGGTTGATGACCTGGTTTGGCTGTACAACCCCAAACGTCGTCGTGGACTATCACCAAAGTTGCGGAACTCGTGGGAAGGCCCGTATAAAATCGTGAAAAGGATAAACGACCTTGTGTACCGAATCCATAAGCCACCCAGGGAAACCAAGGGTCGTCCATTTCAACAGGTTGGCCCCTACGCTGGAAACCATGACCAAGTTCGCACCCTCAAGCCACCGGAGGATGATATGACGTTCGAGAAGTTTATGTCCTTGTATTCAAACGGGCAGAAAGTTCTACATGGCGTTACTAGAGACGAGTCACGAAACCCTATCGACGTGCCTGCTGACTACCCACTAGCGCACTGTGTGGCGAAGATCTTCGAATGTCAGGGGCATCGCCGTAGTGTTCTGCAAGAATTTGGTCAACTCCAAACACTGCGGGCAGAATCCAGAAGCTGGTGGGGTGCTACAGTTGAAGAATGGCCAGAGAAGCATCTACTACCTAGTTACCAAGAGGCATTCCCAAGATAAACCGTCCTATGAAGATGTCTGGAAGAGTCTCACCAAACTAAGAGATACTATGGTGGACCAGAATCTGGTGGATCTAGCAATTCCAAAATTGTCCTGTGGTATTGATGGGTTGGACTGGAGAGTCATAAGAAGTATGCTGGAGGCGATATTCAGATCCAGCGGCGTCAAGATTTTGGTTTGCTGTAACCCTCTTCCACGACCCATCATGAAGTGTTACTTCCATCGAACTTCACGGTGCAGATATGGGGAGTCATGCAGATATCGTCACACTCCAAGGATGAAATTTCGGGACGAAATGTCTTTAAGAAGGGGGCAATGTAACGAACCTAGGCCGGACCTGTCGCCTCACGCGTTGCCATCGACAACGATGAGGTCATCCCGGAGATATTCGAGAACAATCCAGTCGCTCTGCCGCGGAAAACAACGTCAATATTGGAAACAATTGGAACATGCTTGGTCGCCAACTGCCAGAATTCGAAAGATCGGGAATTCTGTAACGGAGATAAATAGGTAGCCCTCAAGATGGCACGGAGAGTCTGAACGAGCCCATACGATCGAGCTATACAGTGGCGTAGTAATATAAATTAAGTTGTAGATTAAGTGTGAAATAAATTAGTAAAACCAAGTTAAGTTTATTTTCGTTACAATAGCTATCTTTCAGACTCAGGAACTCTATGCAGAGTTCAGACTGAGAACAGAAAAATGAAACCTCCGATGATCAATTACAGCCCAATCCTTGTATAGAATTCCAAAAATCATGCGATGCAGTATTAAATACCCCAATTTCCCATTGTTGACAATCAGATCAAACCAACTCCGAAGGAAACTCCTCTTACGATTCCTCATCAGTCAGATTTACAAACATCGAATTCAGAGTTCAGACTGAAAACAGAAAACCTCTAGCTGAAAACCAACCAAAACAAATATCTTTTGAAAGATACCTTCTTTTTCCAGAACTAATAAAAAAATCTGTTCGAATTCCAAAAGACAAATTGCCCAGTGCGATTTCATCCCACATAGCAAGACGTCTTAAAGACGTCCGTTTTCTATCTTATCTCAGTCTGAACGTCTTAGTCCCTTAGTACTTAAATGTACCAAATAAAATTATGATATATAACGCTTATTTTCTTTCTATATTCCGTTATTTGATAGCAAACTGGGGAGGGGTATGTTCTCAAACATTATTCAAAAAAATCCAAATTCTACAAAATGAGGTAGTAAAAACTTTATTTGGCTATGATTTCAGAACTAATACAGAGTTAATCTACCATCAAACTGAAATTTTGCCGCTGAAAAAAATTCTACAAATAGAACAATGTAAATTTATTTATAAAATAACAAAAAATCAACAGAAATGCAATACAAACATGAATATAGTTAATGAGATGAAACTAGAAAGTCAAAACAAAATTTATCTACCCCAGGTGAGAACGAACATTGCTTTAAATAATCCCTTCTCTAAATGTCTCCAATCATTTAACTTTCTGCCAAACTCCATAAAAAATAAAGATAGTTACTCCTCGTTCAAAGCGGAGGTGATGCGATATGTTAAAAGCCATTAAATTTAAAATATATATGTTCAAAATAATGACTATATTGGTATATACATGTCATATATTTGTCTAGAATCTTCATTGTTTCGGGAACAGGTTTATTGTGATATGTTCGCTAGTTCTAAATAGTTTTAATTGAGCTTGTCCTTGAATATCTGAATTGTTTTTTATTTACATTTTCTATGTACATGTGTGTATGGATATATATGTGGATATATGCATGTATACATCTGCTGAAATTGTTATTCTTTATAGTCTGAAATATGTGGTATAGGTTAAGATTTTTTTTTGTATTGTAGACTTTTGTATATTAATTATTAATTGAATAAAAAAAAGCATTATCTAAAAAAAAAAAAATCAATAGAGAAGATGACACTTCTCTCCTGAAACTTATTTTTTCCTTCCTTTTTTTATTTCTCCTTAATTCAGTTTATTTCAATTAATTTGACACATTCATATTTATTATTGAAGTTTTAACAGCCTCGTGACAGTCGTTTTGCGGGAGAAAAAGTAATATTTTCAATTGTTAATATTGAGTAGAGGTAGAAAAATGAGTAACTGTCCATGTTTCTCAGTTTCTTCCATTTTTTAAGAACGCTTTCTTGTCAGAACTCAATTCATTTTTCTACATTTATTCACAAAAACATCTTTTACCGATACTTTCAATAATATGATTGCAAAATATGCCAAATGAATCTTTTTGATTATATTTTTCATATATATTTACTATTTAGCTTTTCAGTTTCTTTTTTCGTCGATTTCATTTTTAATGAAGAAATAAAAAAAGGATGAGTTCATTCGTGTACAGTGTAGCACTGAGCTACACTAAAAATGAGTCTGTATCTTTTTTAAGCACAATACAACAGATATTTCATCCTTTTGTTATTCTACACTACACTATACTTTTTGCAAGAGCATATACCAAGTTCATATGACGGCTCTTCGGTTTTTCTCTCCCTCCCTTTAGATTATTGGATTCAGCTTCCAAACAGCATTATTACGTAGCTCCTCCCCTGGTACGTGTCTCCTAATCGGGGCTTTGTCCGGTGAATACAGAAATCTTGATCGAAACAATACTCTAAGCTTTTTTTTGGCGCCCATGTATTCAAAACGTATTCGTCCTGTGATTCAAATACATCTATTCTGGCGTTGAAACGATGACGTCATATATAAAACGATTCAAAACGTATTCATAGAGTTTTGAAACCTAGTCGAATTCAGTTTCAAAACATAATTCGTTGTTTTGTGATTGTCATAATTTATAATAATACCTCAAATAAATCTTGGTAGTGGGACATTCCACTTTCCACTAATAATCGTGATAGTTTTATTGTCTACCGACTTTCTAACAGAAAATTTCCTGTTTAGGTTTGGTTAATGAATCGTATTCGAAATTATGCATTCTTGCGGTTCGTGATAATAACGACGTCAAGTAGAATGGCATTCAAATGCAAGATTGAATACGTTTTTACGCCAGAAAACACCTCTATTCAGATAAAGTATTAACTTTCATATAATTTATAAAATGCACGTCTATACGACAGGACTATCACACAAATGAATATTCATATCTGAAATGCAAGACTATCAATCCGGATTTTCAGATTTGAACTTAAAGCATATTGTTATTTGATTAGTGATTGAATGATCCAGTCTGAGAAGTTCTCAATCAGCAACCAATCGAAAACAAAAAAGCCATAAGCGTGAGCTGTCATGAGTACCCAGTCAGTTACGACACACACAACAAATGCTAAAAGGCTGGCAACACTAAATAATGAGATAATATCCACAGAACATTTCATGTTTAGAGTCTCAGATTCAGACACAAAGACCTCATTTAATGAGGACACTGCGAAATCGATTTTCTTTATTTCTGTTTCTTTAGCACATCTCGTAAATATAAGTGAATATCACATGCTGAAATCATTATGGTACCTGTAACTGCGCCGCTCTAAGAATAGGGAACACGCATGATTTTATTTTATTCTTTCTTTCGCTCCTGAGAGATAACATTTTGTGAAAATGATTTCTCAAATTCCAAAATTCTGTCGAAATTTTAAAATTCAAACTCGATTTGATTTTCACTTGAATAACATCCCCCAAACACTAGCGCCAATTGTGGTTGTTCCAGAAATAGTGATAGACAACCCGAACATAAATTCAACCACACTTTCAATGTGATGTTCCAGTAACAATACGCGCGTTTAGTGTGACGTCATCACGCGACCAATTTTTATTGATATAAATCAGTCTTTGGATGTCAACAAACGTATTATAATTCCATAATATTGTATAAGTATATTGCTCTAAGTACTTAAATATTTCAAGATTTCTTTAAATACAATGTTTGGATAAAGTGCTGCGTTAACAAAATACGAGTTTGTTTGCATCCAAAGACTAAAAAACAACAAAAAAATGCGGTCGTGACGTATTCATTAAACGCACGTATTATAATCCCATAATATCCACTGAAATATAACCTATAACTGGAATGCTAATATAGTTATATGCGCGAGAAACTTTTAGGCCAACTAAGGGAACTCGAATTTCAGAATATGCGCGGACGCAGTAAAAGTTAAGGAAGAAAGTCATGTCTTTGATCACTACAAAGATAAACGAACAATGCCGTACGTCTTTGATTAGATGAACTAAATCAGAAACGGCTTGGCCACAGTTTATAGCTAAAGAAGCAGTTAGCTCACTTGGCCCAAATGCATGTTCCAAGGTAACATCCACTCCAGGGAAAGAATTCAGGATGCGCAGAAGACTGTACGCGATTATCGCTCTTCGAAGTATACGAAAAATGTCAGTATTAATAACACAGTAACACGCGGTATGCGCGAGGGATGAAAATCAGAGTTGCGCAGTGTACAAACGGGAACATAAAGATCAAAGTGCCGACGCCAAGTGAGCTTACTGTGTCTTTAGCTATATACTGTGGCTTGGCCACAGTTTATAGCTAAAGAAGCTATAAACTGTGGCTTGGCTTTGTTTGTCATTTTGATCTCGATTTTCGTCTTATGTGGTTGTTGTTGTTTGTTCTAGTGTTTGTGAATTTTGCTGAACATTTTTAAAAACAATATGGGGCAGTGGTGCATGGTGCTACAATGCAAAAACTGCAGTAAAAATTCTAGTTTATCCTTTTTTAGATAAGTTATAACAAAACCTCATACAAAATAGACGCCAAGCTATATTAACATCATTCATTTTCAGTTTAACTAAAAAAAGATATCGCTCATGGATGAAAGCTATTGGTAGAGATCCAAGTATTGAGAAATTGAGCCATGGCAATGTGATTTGTGAAGAACATTTCATTATTGATGATTTCATTACTTCTGGTGGTAAAAAACGACTAAAAAACATGATGCAGTCCCCAGACTGAAAGTGGGTCCTCGAAAGCCTCTGTCAACACTTCAGAACTTAACATTAGGGTAAGAATTAAGAATATTTCATTACTTGAGTTGAAATATTTGTATTCTTTTTAGGGTTGCAGAAGTATCATTGCCATCTATTTTTGATCAGGAAGTTTCCAACAAAGAGAATATTGATTTTCAGAACAGGTACGTTGTTTTGTTAATTATGCTCTTAGAAAAATAGTAACAAAATCAACAAGAAGTAAGTACGCGAGTGCTACGGCATGCACTCTAAAGAGAGTATTTTTTTATAGTATTAATTATCAATTTAATAATTTGAATAAATTATAGTGTGTTTTTAACACTTGAAAGAACAAAGTCCCGTGGGAAAAAAATTAAGTTTATTTTTCAACAAGTTAGGCATTTGTTAATAAGTCCTTATTTTTAGAGCTATTAAGCATTTACGCCGTATTTTATGAAAACCGAAGTCCAATCAATAAGGACTAATTAACAAATGCATAACTTGTTGAAAAATTAACTATTTTTTTCGTTAACGGGACTTTGTTTTTTCATGTATTAACACATACCATAATTTATTCAAATTTTTAAATTGATACTTAATACTATAAGTGCAGAGCCCTATTTTCAGCATTAAATTAAAATTATAAATAATGGAGATAGAGTTCCATGATTCAAAACTTTTTTATTGGAAATTTCCTCTTTAAGTAAATTTTTAACGATTTTTGCTATCGCTTATAGTTTATGAGTTATTCCTAAAAAACTGAAACATTTTTTTTTTGTATTTTGTTAATAGCAATTGCAATTTTTGTCAGCAAAATGAAACCAAAAAAGTCTTTCTCAGAATTACATCCCAAATTGAATGAGCTATTGCTCATATTTTTTGGAAACTTTGAACTATTTTTCGCAGTAAACTCACTTCTCGATTAGACTAGATATACTACTTGTGATAAAGATGCTAAAACATATAATATATATATATATATATATATATATATATATATATATATATATATATATATATATATATTTATGAATTTCAGGAGTTCTTCGAGTCTAAATCAGAGTGTGGGAAGTGCCTCCCCTTGTATAGAAGTATTGCATGGACAATATGACTTGATGCAAAATAAAAGGAAATTGGCTGATTTTACATCTTCTAGTGATAGCGAGGGATTCAAAGGAACTCCAAAAAAAATCAGACGTGATATAAAGACAATCCACAAATACAGGTATATCAAATATGTTGAAATTTACATAGAGTACATGATTGAGATAGTTTTGTTGAAACTCTTAAATGATATATCTAATTCATAAATATACCATTTTTATTTCAGCATTTCTCCTAAAAAAATGTCAGGTACCCTGAAGGATGTAAAATTGTCAAAAAAAAAAGGTTCAACACAAGCTGAAGTCCATGAAAAATCGTGTCAACAGGCTCACAAAAAAAGTTACTCAATTGAAAGATATTGTTTGGCACTTGAAGAATAAAAGGATAATGTCGGATGAGGCAATGAATGTGCTTGAAAAGACACCTTTAGCAATTATGAAGAGACATATGTCCAATGCAAAAAAAAGTGCAAGGGGTAAAAAACAGGGTAGAGAAAAATTTCCTGAAGCATTGAGAAGCTTTGCATGAACTCTTCATTTTTATTCAAGCAAAGCTTACAATTATGTTAGAAAAGTTTTCAGCTTGGCATTACCAGCTCCAAGTACAATGAGATCTTGGTTGAGTAACATTAATTGCGAACCAGGGTTTTCAGAATGCTCGTTTTTATCATTAAAAAGGATAGTGGAAAACAATAAATCCAAACACTTGGAAACAGTATGTTCATTAGTCATTGATGAAATGGCAATAAAGAAACAGGTTGACTTCATTAATAACAAGATGTGGGGTTATGAAGATATAGGCACTGGAGTATCAGATGATGAACTGAAATGTGCAATAGAGGCATTCGTTTTAATGGTTGTTTCAGTCAACAGCAATTGGAAGGTTCCCATAGCCTATTACCTTATCGATTCCTTAACAGGATCTGAAAAGGCCAATATTGTGAATGAAGCACTCATAAAATTATATGAAGTTGGTGTCAGAGTAACTTCAGTCACTTGTGATGGTCCAAGTGCAAATTTTACAATGGCCACACAGCTTGGTGCAAGGGTCACTAGTATTAATAACATTAAGCCTTATTTTCAACACCCAGTCGATGGCAGCAAAATATTGTAACGAACCTAGGCCGGACCTGTCGCCTCACACGTTGCCATCGACAGCGATGAGATCATCCCCGGAGATATACGAGAACCATCCAGTGCGCTCTGCCGCGGAAAACAACGGTCAATATTGGAAACAATTGGAACACGCCGGTCGCCAACTGAAAGAATTCGAAACATCGAGAATGCTGTATCGGAGATAAATAGGCAACCCTCAAGTTGAGTCAGGACAGTCTGAACGAGCCCATACCATCGAGCTATACAGTGGCGTAGTAATATAAATTAAGTTGTAGATTAAGTGTTAAATAAATTAGTTAAACCAAGTTAAGTTTATTTACGTTACAATTGGTGTCGGAAGTGAGATTTTGAAAATAAACAAGTGATCGTGGAGTGGATAGTCAGAAAAATAAATTGATAGACCTTTTTGTACGCCCAAAATAGACAGTGGCCCGGTTTTCGCGAAGTGGACAATTGTGCGTGGGAATATAAACTGATACACTGTTCGCGTGAAACAGAAAATAGACAGTGGCCCGGTTTTCGCGAAGTGGACAATTGTGCGTGGGAATATAAACTGATACACTCTTCGCGTGAAACAGACAATAGACTGGTGGCCCGTGGAAAAGAATTCGCGAAGTGAATTTTTAACAAACTGATAAACTTTTCGTGTGAAACAGACTGATACCTCGTCAAAGACAAAATGTGTTCAAGAAAAGTGCGCCTTGCGGATTTGAAGGTAGCGGAATTGAAACAGGAATTGGAGGAAAGGGAACTGGAAACAACAGGTAAAAAGCAAGTACTCCAGGAAAGACTTGCAGAAGGACTTATACAAGAAGGTGAGGACCCCGAAACATTTTTATTCGAAGTTCCCGGAGGCGATTTAAGTTTGGTAATGAATAAACTCGAAGAAACTACTAAATCCGTGAAAGAAGAACTGCAACAAAATTCGAGAAATCTGGAAGAGAAGCTTCTAGAAAATTCAAGAAGCCTGGAAGAGAATGCTAGAAATCTGGAAGAGAAGCTTCAAGAAAATTCTAGAAATCTGGAAGAGAAGCTTGAAGAAAATTCTAGAAATCGGAAGAGAAGCTTCAAGAAAATTCTAGAAATCTGGAAGAGAAGCTTTCTAGAAATCTGGAAGAGAAGCTTCAAGAAAATTCAAGATGTTAACGAAAATGCAATGCTGGACTTGAGTTTGAACTTAAGGAAAAAAATTAAACCAGAGATGGTTAACGAAAATCAAGGGACTTGAGTTTAACTTGGATAAAGTTCAAGAGGGTATAAAAGATGTCAAGGTCATTTCTGAAATAGGGAAGCTTTCCATGAAGCCGCCTCAATTCGACGGAAAAACTCCATGGAAAAATTACCGCCGACAGTTTGAAGCAGCGGCCAAAGCAAATGGATGGAATGCAGGGGAAAGAGCTGTAGCACTAACACTTGCATTACGTGGAGAAGCGACGAATATTCTACAAACTCTTACCGCCCAAGAACAGGAGGACTATGATCAGCTGATTAAACATCTAGAATTACGATATGGCCAGGCCCATTTGGAACACGTATACCACTCCCAGCTGAAAAATCGCTGTCAGAAATCGGGCGAATCCTTACAAGAATTTGAAACTGACATTGCACGCTTGGTTCGTCTCGCATATCCAGCCATACCGGAAAATGTAATGGAGCGATTAGCGGTTCAGGCATTCTTGGATGGACTCCGTGACCAAGAAACCAGACAATCGTTGATATTAGCTCGTCCAACACATCTCGTAGACGCACTGGCACGAGCTTTGGAATTCGAAGCAGCAAAACAATGCTGCAAAACCCAGAGTAAAGTTCAAACGATTGAGGAAGACTCACCGGAGCCTGCTAACTTGGAAGCTGCCATAAGAAAAGTGATGAAGGAAGTGTTGCCTGAGAAAAGACAGATAAGATGCCGGAATTGTGGCAAAATTGGACATGTGCGTAGCAAATGTCCAACATTCATCGACTCCGATGCAGGAAAACTAAAAAGGTCGACGAGGGGCAATCGTCGGCATGTGTCCAGCAAGCCCCGGTTAACAACGCATATGTCGCTATCCTTCAACGACAGAACAAAGGTGTCTTCGTAGACGGTCTCATCAATAACGAGCCTTGCACCATGCTGCTAGATACAGGTGCGACTAGGACAATTCTCGGCCTTCCTTTGCCAGAACACCGGAACGGATTGAACCGACAACTTGGAAGCTACGCACAGCAACAGGGAGCCAGCTACTGTATATGGCGAGCTACCGATTGAAATAATTTTGGGCAGCACTAAAGTGAAACATCAGGCACTTAGCGGACATCGAAGACGATGCAATCATCGGAATGGACATCAAGAATTCCAGAGGGTTTGAATTGGATTTCAAAGACGCCGTCCTACGTGTCAACGGAGAAGAGATGGTACTTCATGAGAGAAGTGAGTGGTTGATCCCTGTATTGTTGGCTGAAAATATAAGCGTACCTGATAGGGCTCAAACCATTCTGGAGGCTCGCCTGGACGGGAGTACGAGCAGTGGAAACGTGGTGATGTTCGAGCCCAAACTTCATGATGAGAAATTGGACGAGGATTGCACTAGGGAAGACCTTGTTGCGTGCTGACAAATTTGTGCCCGTAAGGGTCATGAATATCAATTATTTTCCAGTGACCTTGAAGAAAGGAACAATATTGGGGCACTGCTCGCCAGTTTCCTCAGTGATCCGGTGTACGAGGTACGATTAGCCAACCCAACAACTTGCCCACAGAACTAGAAAAATTGGTTGCCATCTCTTCCAAAGATATAAAACCAGCTCAACAGCCCAAACTAAGAGATTTAGTTAAGAAGTACCAAGACATCTTCGATACCGGACAAGGAAAAGGAGGTCGAACTAATGTGGTCCAGCACAAGATTGATACTGGGGTGCCCGACCGATCCGGCAATCAGCAAGAAGACTTCCTCTTGCCAAGAAGGAAGAGGCTGACAAAATAGTCAGCGATATGGGAAAAGAAGGAGTTATCGAACCATCTGACAGTCCCTGGTCCTCTCCAGTCGTACTGGTGAAGAAAAGGATGGATCGACACGCTTTTGTGTAGACTATCGCCAACTTAATAATGTCACGAAGAAGGACAGTTACCCTCTCCCGAGAATAGATGACACCCTAGACACGTTGGCTGGTTCCACGATTTTCTCGACCCTTGATCTGAAGAGTGGATACTGGCAAGTAGAACTGGCTCAGGAAGATCGAGAAAAGACTGCTTTACCATCGGCTCAGGATTGTGGCAGTTCAACGTTATGCCATTCGGGCTCTGTAATGCTCCGCCACATTCGAAAGATTGATGGAAACAGTACTGAAGGGACACTCATGGAACACGTGTCTAGTGTATCTCGACGACATAATTGTGGTCGGCAGATCGTTTGAGGGCCACGTGAAAAACTTGGAGGAAGTATTCCTGCGACTGAGGAACTCCGGATTGAAACTGAGCCCTAAGAAATGCCATCTGTTCCAAAAGAAGTACGATACCTCGGCCACGTTGTCTCTGGGGAAGGAGTAGCAGTGGACGACCAGAAGATCAAAGCTGTTAAGGATTGGCCCATCCCAAAGACATTCACCAACTTCGAAGTTTCCTTGGTTTATGCACATACTATCGCCGATATGTGCTGGGATTCGCCAACATCGCTAAACCACTGACCAAGCTCACGGAAGGCCAAACAAAGTTCCAGTGGTCCGAAGAATGTCAAGACTCATTCAGGAAGCTGAAAGGAGCTTTGATCAACGCACCTATACTGAGCTATCACCTACCCAAAGGGAAATTCATTTTGGATACGGACGCCAGCAACGTGGGACTTGGAGCTGTCCTATCTCAGATCCAGGAGGGACAGGAGAAGGTCATTGGTTATTTCAGCAAGACGCTTAGCAAACCAGAGCGCAATTACTGTGTCACCAGGCGAGAGCTGTTAGCTGTTGTAAAGGGAGTGGAACACTTCTACAAGTACGTGTATGGAAGAAGATTCCTGTTGAGAACTGACCATGCAGCTCTCAAATGGCTCTTACAGTTCAAAAATCCTGAGGGTCAAGTAGCACGTTGGATCGAGGGACTCCAAGAATTCGATTTCGAGATCGAACATCGAGCCGGAACTAGCCATAAGAATGCAGATGCCTTGTCGCGAAGACCATGTCAGATGATTGCTCACATTGCCGACGAGCAGAAGAGAAAGAAGCAACACTTTGTAGAACCGCGGCAATGGATGACAACTGGAATGACAGCAAGATCCAGAAAGACCAAGAGAGAGACCCCGACCTTGGCTTAGTCGTCAGCTGGAAGAAGGGCAATCGAAGACCATCATGGCAGGAAGTCGCAGGTTACTCGCCGGCTGTTAAGTCCTATTGGGCACAATGGAACTCTCTTATTCTGGACAATGGGATCCTGAAACGTGTGCTGGAGGCCGATATTGGTGGGAAGACAGACGCCAAATAATTGTTCCCAGGAACAGAAGAGAGGAAGTGCTGCGGGAAATCCATGATGGAGTCGCCGGAGGACATCTGGGAGTGACGAAGACCCTGCAGAAAGTGAGGCAACGGTTTTACTGGGCCAATTGTCAAGCTGACGTCAGGACTGGTGCAGGAAGTGCGCTGTATGCGCTGCTAGCAATGGACCTCGAATACGACCCAAGGCCCCGATGCGTCAGTACAACGTAGGCAGCCCGTTCGAGAGAATCGCCATTGACATCGCCGGCCCGTTTCCCGTATCCGACCACGGGAATAAATACATCCTTGTGGCAATGGACTACTTCAGTAAGTGGGCGGAAGCCTATGCCCTGCCCAACCAGGAAGCCATCACCATCGCCGACGTCTTGGTGAAAGAGTGGATATGTCGATTCGGTATTCCAATGGAGCTGCACTCGGATCAAGGCAGAAATTTCGAATCCAACCTTTTCCAAAAATATGTCTACTGCTGAACATCCGCAAGACAAGAACCACGGCCCTACATCCGCAGTCCGATGGAATGGTGGAACGGATGAACAGGACGATCAACCGCCACTTGTCCAAGGTTGTCTCTGACCATCAAAGAGACTGGGACCAGTATCTTCATTTGTTCCTGATGGCCTATCGATCCGCAGTACACGAGTCAACCGGTCAAACTCCTGCTAGTATTATAATGGGCCGAGAACTGCGACTGCCTTGTGACCTGAAGTTTGGGATACCGCCAGGACAAGACACTGCGGGAGAGGACTACGTCAGCAAACTTCGGCAGAGAATGGACGACATCCACGAACGAGTCGGTTGAACATCAGAGTGCCAGCGATAAAATGAAGAAGACCTATGACATCAAGGCCGACGCTGGAGGATTTAAGGTTGATGACCTGGTTTGGCTGTACAACCCCAAACGTCGTCGTGGACTATCACCAAAGTTGCGGAACTCGTGGGAAGGCCCGTATAAAATCGTGAAAGGATAAACGACCTTGTGTACCGAATCCATAAGCCACCCGAGGAAACCAAGGGTCGTCCATTTCAACAGGTTGGCCTTACGCTGGAAACCATGACCAAGTTCGCACCCTCAAGCCACCGGAGGATGATATGACGTTCGAGAAGTTTATGTCCTTGTATTCAAACGGGCAGAAAGTTCTACATGGGATTACTAGAGAGAGTCACGAGACCTTTTCGAGGTGCCTGCTGACTACGCACTAGCGCACTGTGTGGCAGAAGATCTTCGAATGTCAGGGGCATCGCCGTAGTGTTCTCCAAGAAATTTGGCCAACTCAAACACTGCGGGGCAGAATCCAGAAGTTGGTGGGGTGCTACAGTTGAAGAAAGGCCAGAGAAACATCTACTACCTAGTTACCAAGAGGCATTCCCAAGATAAACCGTCCTATGAAGATGTCTGGAAGAGTCTCACCAAACTAAGAGATACTATGGTGGACCAGAATCTGGTGGATCTAGCAATTCCAAAATTGTCCTGTGGTATTGATGGGTTGGACTGGAGAGTCATAAGAAGTATGCTGGAGGCGATATTCAGATCCAGCGGCGTCAAGATTTTGGTTTGCTGTAACCCTCTTCCACGACCGATCATGAAGACCGTGGAGTGTTACTTCCATCGAACTTCACGGTGCAGATATGGGGAGTCATGCAGATATCGTCACACTCCAAGGATGAAATTTCGGGACGAAATGTCTTTAAGAAGGGGGCAATGTAACGAACCTAGGCCGGACCTGTCGCCTCACACGTTGCCATCGACAGCGATGAGATCATCCCCGGAGATATTCGAGAACCATCCAGTGCGCTCTGCCGCGGAAAACAACGGTCAATATTGGAAACAATTGGAACACGCCGGTCGCCAACTGAAAGAATTCGAAACATCGAGAATGCTGTATCGGAGATAAATAGGCAACCCTCAAGTTGAGTCAGGACAGTCTGAACGAGCCCATACCATCGAGCTATACAGTGGCGTAGTAATATAAATTAAGTTGTAGATTAAGTGTTAAATAAATTAGTTAAACCAAGTTAAGTTTATTTACGTTACAATATATATAATTTTTGATGCTTGTCATATGATAAAGCTATTGAGAAATAACTGGGCTACAAGTGATGTTTTCATCGATAGAAAAGGAAGAAAAATTGATTTCAAACTAATAAAAAAACTCCATGATCTACAAGAACGAGAAGTTTGTAAATTTGGTAACAAATTGAAGAGAGCTCACATTGAATGACAGCAACAAAAAATGAAGGCAAGTTTTACTATATTTTATTACAGTACTTCATTGAATTCAATGTGTTTTCAGGTGAATTTGGCTGCTCAGACAATCAGCAACAGCATTGCTGATGCTATGGAATTTCTAATGAAAGATATACAACATCCTGACTTTGCAGATGCTGAAGGAACAATTGAATTCATTCGAGTTTTTGACAGGGCCTTCGATATCTGCAATTCTCGCAGTCCTATAGGAACAGGAAGTAAAGCTCCTCTCAGAGAGAGGAATTAACTATATTGGAGATTCATTCTATCTGATGCCGTAGAATATACGAAAACTTTGAAAACAAAAGATGGACGTTTTCTTCATCTCACCAAAAAGAAAACTCCATTTAAAGGATTTTGTAGTACAATGTTATCAATTAAATATTGGCAGCTTTTTTTTTTCCAATAATGTGGTATATCCAAGTTTTGTAAATCCATTTTTGACTGTCCAAAGGTCCTATTTGAACCTAGTTTTAATTTTCTGATGATGTATATATCATAAAACCCCATATACATACACCACATATTTTCAGCTGTACTGAGTGGATAAACCTAGATATGGAAATAATCAGCTCAATTATTCCATATATCAATATAAATTTATTTTCTTCAAGTGAAGTAATATTTCTGTTTTTTTTTTCAGATCAAAAAATGGGTGGAATAATAATCCCACAGCTTACCAGTTTTATCACACATATAAACGTTTAGCGTTGAGGCATGAAATCACTGATTTAAAATGCGGAAACTGATCATACGAGCATACTGACAACAAGTTCTAAAAACATGAAGAAAATCATTCCAGCAGTAAATATTGATGATATTGCTCTTATAAAAAAATACGGTCTAGATATTTCAGATGTTACAATAATTGATGGAAATATTGAATATGAGTTACAATTTTTGCCTACATTGAGTGTGCTCACAGAAAATGTTGTAACTTATATTAGTGGTTTTGTAGTAAAAAAATTGAAATTAATAATTAAATGTTCGGAATGCCTCTCAAAAGTGGAATGTGTGAACAATGAATCCATTGATGGAAATCTTTTCAGTCTACTGAATCGTCAGAATCGAGGAGGACTCATCAGGCCTTCAATGGATATCATAAAAATAAGCATGTTGTTTGAAAAAAAAACTGTGGTTCATCTTGGACACAAATGAAAATAAAATTCCACAAGAACATAATTTTTGTAATGTTCTGGTTCATAAAATTTCAAATGAGTTATCAAAAAATGTTTTTGGAAGTCTGGATGACCACATCCTTGATAATTCTTTTTTAGAAAATCATAAGTTAAAGCTGATTAAAACTTCTGTAGAGATTTACCTCAAAATAAAACTATACCATGTTGGAAGAAAACAAACAGAATGTATGAGAGGTCTTGCGATCAGAAAAAACTCAATAAACTTGTATTATTTTCCCATCAGTAGGAAATCTTTGTTTTAGTTGGTATATATTATATCACGTTTGTATCTGATTATGCTGAATAAATATCTCTGAAAATATAATGTGCTTTATTCTATGGATTTTTTTTATTGTATCACAGCAATTAAAATCCTTATTACAAAGATTGATTGATTACAAATTTATGACATGAACGTGCACTTATACTAGAAGAACTTATAAAAAATATATATGTTTCGAGGCCTAGTTAATCAACTGGGTCTATTGAGTACAATCAAAATGAGAATAAAGTACTAGTAGTGTGGGATAGAGGAGATATAATTCATTTTGAGGAAATGGTCGCACCTTTAATTACTAAGATTATTGAAAAAATAAACAAGTGAACGTTTCTGTACATTCTTGATGACAACCTCAGCTTAGTAGTAGAACATGTGATTTCTTTGAATCGTCAGGTGAAAGAACTCCATTTTGTTTGTATAGAAGACTTTCAATTTGTGAACGATATGAAACCCTCCAGTTTGAATATCATAATTGATATTAATTAACATTTGATGATTCAAAAATCTTCAAATAAATTCTACTATCTCGATTTAATTCGTTATTCAATACTTTTGGCAAATGTATAGACGTCAACTCCCTGAAAATAGCTATAGGACTTTTCTGTGTTTTTTCCTCCTCGCGGCGCTCTCATACCGTTTTCGAATTGGAGACCTTCTTGTTCTAGAACACGTCATTTTCAAGCACTGTCTTCTCGCGCAAGAATCACTCACATTGTCTTTTTTTTACCATCATAAACTTCAAACACTAAATCACTCATTTCAGCACAAATTGGCACAAACTACAGCCGGTTCTATCTTCAACACATACATCCTAGCTTTTCCTCACATCATCAACAACCCAACCTCAATCTGAGTCAGTGTGAGAAGTCTGGATGTACGTGTTGAAGAATCGGCTTGTAGTTTATGCCGAAAATGGGTGATTTAGTGTTTGTAGTTCCTGCTGAAAAAAGAAAGGAGACAATTTGTTGAGTGATTTTTGCATGAGAAAAAGGTGCTTGAAAATGACGAGTTCTAGAACAAAAGAACTCTGAAACGGAGAGCGCCGCGTTTTCACGTAAAATAAGTCCTACAGCTATTTTTAGGAGCATGATATACTATACATTTACCATACGCCCTCTACCAAAGGCAAGACCGGTCCTGATTCGGATAATTTCAGCCTGAAACTGCCAATTCAGATATTCGTTTTGTACACTGTTTCTTCAGATATGTCGTTCATTACCAAAGGCAAGACCGGTCCTGATTCGGATAATAGTGCGCATGCTCCCATCCTGATTTTCTTGAAGTCTGCGCGAGATTCAAAACGGCTCATTCTTGAAAAGTTCCTTTGGCATTCCAGTTATAGGTTATATTTCAGTGATAATATCGTATAAGCATATTGCTATAAGTGCTTAAATATCTCCAGAATTCTTTAAATAAAATGTTTGGATAAAGTGCTGTGTTAACATTATACGGGTGGTTTGTTTGCATCCAAAGACTGACAAATACAACAAAAAATGCGGTCGTGACGTATTCATTAAACGCACTTATTGAAAATACTATGATAGACTATTAGTAATTAGTACAACATATAAACGAAGACACTTGAAATTATAGTTGAAAATTCGAAGCAACTAGCGGTGAAAGTTTGAACTGTGTGAAGTAACGATGCATACGTCCATCAAAGGCGCTAGGAGTACGTTTTGGATGTAATGAAAAAATTGTATTAAATTTCGAATTATCAACAACATTGAACATTTTTTCAATTTCTTAGTTTGTTGCTGAACTTTCTAGGTGGTAATGTTCACATAGCAATTAAAATATTTTAGAAAAGGGGCACATGCGTGTACCCTATTCCTTATTATCCAATGGACTACCTAAGTCTGACGTCAAAAGTGGGTGGAGCTTAGCGAATCTTTCCAAACAATTCAGGCATTTTTACCCTTTTCAATGATTTTATTATCATTATCGAGGACTCCATTCGTAGAGGATACTTTAAAACATGTTTTGAAGCCATTCTATATCTGAAAGATGATGAGTAACTATATTTCAATTGAAAAAATAACATAACCTCAACAAACAATAATTCTTGAATTTTCATTAAAAACCCTACCTACCTGACTGACACATACTCAAAAATGTACGCAATTATCCTTATTACCAACGGAAGCAGGAACAATAAACATATAAATAATTTCTTATGGCGTTTTAACATGTAAAATCGATTTGTTTGGAAAAGTTCGCTAAGCTCCGCCTACTTGTGACGTCAGGACTTAGGAAGTCCATTCTGGTTCAGAATATATTTTCCTAATGAAATTTCTGGATGCATTGTGCATGTCGAGTCTTTCTACACCTGTCTAATTTTCATTTTATCATTAATCGCAAATTATGGCTCATCCAAAAGCACGGGAAATATTTGTAAACAAACTTTGACCGTGATTCTCGAGTTCTTGAGAAGGCCGGTAGGGGGCGCATTGTTTATTTTGGCATGTACTTCTATCAAATCTTTCATGAGGTCTGTGTCACAGTTTATAGCTATAAACATAGACAAATTGAAAATAAAGAGACTGTTTGAAACATTGGCGCTCTTGACCACCAAGTTTTTGGTACGGCCAGTCGCGCATGGAGGCGCTGCCCGCAATCAACAGACGACTGGCGACATGATAATTTTTCAATTTCGATATTTGTCAGAAAATGACAAACCACGTAATAATTTCAGAATAATTCTACTGTTAATTGTCATCGAAAAATTAATTATAGAAATTATACCATGGACTTGAATTATGAACCCAACGTCGAAAATGGAATGTTATTCGAGTTGACGCTGAAATTCCTCGAAATATTCTTTCACAAGGTAAAATATAAGCTGCTTTTCACAAACTGATAGTTATTTCCATCCATCAGTTGCAGAAATTTTTTCACAAACTTGTACTTATTTCCATCCATCAGTTTTCATTTCCTATCACCATTTGAGGAAGTACGAAGTACATGGTCTCCTTTGTGCTAATAAATTAACAAAATTATTGAAGGTTTGTTGTAAATGTAATATGTTTTTATTTTGGTTGATTTGATGATAAGCGACTGAAGAATATTTTTGTTGTTTTTCGGTGTTTTATTATTGTTTTGTCTGTAGTTGTACATTGTCCTAGATAAAATAAAATGTGTTTGTATAGTGTTCAACTTATTATTCTTGTTTTATAAGATGTTTAATTTTGTTCTTGATATCATGAAATAAAGATTTACTTTGGAACTTTATGTTAACCACGAACGAACTAACAGATTCTACGAATCGATTACTGTATATATTTTATTAGTGATCGATTTGCCATTCCAGTATTTTATATGATACAACCATTCATATGGAATACAAGAATGGCAAATCGATCACTTATAAAATATATACCATATCAATCATATAAAAGTAACACATTTGAAAAACCCGCCTTATCTCAATCGGTTTTACCAACTGTACTTAGTTCGGCCAGTTGCGAGATATGTCGCCACTGTCTAAACGTGGTGCCAACTTTTACTGCAGGTTTGACAACTCTCTTTATTTTTAGTTTCTCTATGACTATAAACTTTAAACTGTGTCTGTGTCAGTATAGAACTCTTGTCTATGGTCTGTGTTCTGTGTTCAGACTGTTCAGTCAAATGTAAAATGGTGTTCTGTTATCATTCTGAGTTCTAAAAAGAGTCTCCGAATAATATGTAAATCATATGTGCAAGCAAAACAATTTATTTATCGATCAATCAATTGAGTAATAGTGTAATTTACGCTGGATGTGCCCTGCCAACATTTAAAATGCAGCCACTCAGTGAAAATGCGTCAAATATTCCAGCCTTCTTAGGTAAATTATGGAAGATGGTAAACGATCCAACAACCGATCATTTGATATGTTGGAGTGCGGTAAGTATTTTATAACACCCCTAGTGTTACATTCTTCCTTCTTAAATACCTTCCAGTAAATGACATCATTTCAATGTGGTGTAATTTGGTCCTCCATTTCACCTATTTTTTCATTTCAAGGCTATTTACATATTTTCTTAATTTTTAGGCCGGAAATAGTTTTGTTATACAAAATCAAGCTCAGTTTTGGTATGAGCTATTACCATTGTACTACAAACACAACAACATGAGTAGTTTTGTGCGTCAATTGAATATGTGTAAGTAAAAGTCATCATTTAAATGCTCCAAACCAAAACAAACCTCTTGTTTCCCAGAAATGAAATTCTATTAAAGTTGTTCAGTTTTACTCAATATAGGCTTAGAGCTGGCTGCAGAAAACCTGTCCAATCGAGTAACAGAATGAAATGTTTTTAAAATGTTAGTACTCACAGCACTTTTGAAAAAACTCTGAAAAATCAACCTTACCAATGTAGTAACAGTTTGGACATACTTTTAACATCTAGTATTATGAGTTGGCTGGGCAGTCTATGGCGCCAGATTTAAGCTCTGGTTCTCGAAAGGATTTGAACCCCACACCTAACTTTTTTTTTTTAATTTTTCCCTTCTAAATTGCGATTATTCATCACAAAACAAATCATTTCTCATGCAAAAACCCCGGGCGATCGAGTAACAGAATGAAATGTTTTCAAAATGTTGGCATTCACAGAGAGAAAAATAATTTAGTGCCTGGGCAGAATTTGTTTACAAGTTTTGTATGCCCTCTCTCCGAAACATTTCTCGTACTGCAACCATACCAATGGAGTAACAGCTTGGAATTACTCTTAAAATTTAGTATTTACAGAGAAAAAAAATGATATATTTCAGTGCCTCGTTCACATCACAGACGTCGACCAATAGACACCTACACCAATTATTTGAAACCTGATTGGCTGTTTCTTCAAAATATGTGACTGCCAAGATTTGTATTTTATTTTCAAGCTGTTGAAGGAATGGACTATCAATCACTTAAATCAAAAATTTTGGTGATGCACCAATTCTCCCTAAACTGCATTTTTACCTGGCATAGTTCAGAACTTTTTCTCAAAAACAACATTAGTAATAACATTAATTTTTCTATCCTTAGTCTCAGTTTTCTTTTCTATTAGATTTTGTAAAATCAACAGTCATACTGTGACAAATATCTGGTACCCGGCCAAAACAGATTTTTTTTAGTTCCTATATTTTTATCCAGACTTTATTAATTGGTTTATCGATTATAGACAGAAACACAATAAATTGGGAAGTGCTAGACTGATGAAAATTCATAAGTGATCCGTCAACAATGTCAATAAATGAGTACTATATTCTTCGTTTTTAGATTACTTCACGTGGTTCAAAACCTTTCTTTATATTAAAAAATTATTGTTTGTTATTTAAAAAACCACATCACGAGCTTATCAACTACGTTTTGATAGTAATCAACTTTGTGGTATTTGTTCATAACATCAAAACAAAAATACATTTATGAAATCATCAAATGTCTAATAAACCAGTAAAAATATCTGAATTTTATAATATTGACATACATTTTTTCTGTATTTATAGAGTTATGACACACGTGAAAGAACGCCAATATAAAATAAATTTTCCAATATTAAACTGCAATGTTATTTTCATTTTATTTGAAATAAAACTTAATTAAGGAAATTTCAAAATAATTCGAATTGTATTATGGGGCAAATGATTTTCAATACTTACTGCAGTGAATCTGTCTTTCCATTCTTCAATAAAATTAAGCAAAATGAATTGTAGTTTGATCAACATTAGTAGCATTTATATGTAATGAGGACAGTAAATTGCATATGTTTATTTTTTGTGTATCCTTAATACGTAATTTATATTTAACAATTTCTTTCTTGATATCCAATGTTGCTATAGAGAATTCCACTATACATACAAAATGAATATCTTCAGTATTTTCAACTTATTAATAGTACCTAGTACTTTTTCATGAAAAATAATGTCCCATATCTGTATATTGAAATTGTTCATTTTATTTATTATTTCCCAGCCACTGTTTTGTTATGATGAAATAAGATACATCGAAAAAAAATGTTGGTGGTTATAAAATGAATTATTTAACAACTGAATAAAATAAACATGGTTATTTTCCAATGTGTGTTGTTTTTTAGATGGTTTCCACAAAATGTCAACTGTTGAAAATGGAACGATGGATTCAGACAAAGATGAAATCCAGTTTTTCCATCGCTATTTCCAGAAAGATCAACCCGAATTGCTACGCAACATTAAGCGCAAAGTAGTATAAACATTTATTAACTCCTCAGCATTTTTCTAATGTGTTACTTTTGAAGGTGACAACAACAAAATCTGAGAATAGTGTACAAAATGTCATGAAAAACGATGATATCGCCAAAGTTTTGATAGATGTAAAAAATCTTCATGGTCATCAATCCAGCGTTGATTCCCAGTTGTCGGCTATGAAGCAAGAAAATGCTGTATTATGGAGAGAGTTGGCCATGCTTAGACAGAAGCACATCAAACAACAGCAGATTGTTAACAAGGTACTTGCTTACTATGCCCAACTTGTTTTTACTTAATGCATTTATAGTTACTTTGTTGATCATGTAAAATATGAGAAAATTATCTTGGAAACTTTTTAACAATAATTATCCTACTTCGGTAAAGGTAAGTTGAGTTAGAGAGCTCATGCAAGTAGAAGTCCCTCAACTATTTTCTCTACCACCCTTATTTCTGCACTGCTGGTCGAACAATTTTTTCAAAAGCTAAATTGTGAATTATTGAAAAATTATTGTCTTTGAAGTACTTGGTCAATCTCTTTTTTCGAGTCATTTTGATAATATACAGTTGAAATAGGTTGGTAATTTTAAGTTTGTTGAAAAGTGCCAAGGATATTTCAGATAGGCGATTAAAATAGAGAGGAGGTTATATCCATTACCTGTATAATCTTCAATAAAACAAAATCAACAAGAGAAATATTTAAATTAAACTGGTCATTCAAGCATATATTGGGACTTTTGTATTTATTGATTTCCAAACCTTCTATAAAGTCGAGTTTTCATATTTAATAACAAAACAATATTTTTCTGTCAAGAAGTGAGTAGCAAAAGTTTTATTTGTTTTTCCATTAATGAAACAATCTGCCTGTTTTGCCTATATAAAAACTTGCCAAAAAAAGTTATTTTATACACTCAGGATTTTATCTATATTGTTCTTAATAAATTTACCTAGATTATTGTCGGTTTTGTGTGAAATAATGATATTGTTTCGACCTGAAAAGAAAACCCAAGTTTCCTGAAAAATGTAACAAAATGTTTTTCATCTTTTTTAGGAGAAAACACATGTTTGTTTTTCATAACTTTTTTTGAAAGAGTTTTTTACATCATATTTGAACTATAACAGTTAGCAATTGCAATTGATTATATTTACTATTGAAATTTTCTTCTGAAAAAGAAATGTTGACTGATCTATGGATCATGCTATTATATGCCCCTACTTTGTGTTGAGATACTGTTTATTGTGATATCTGCTTATGAGGGTTTATGGAAAATTTATAAATTATGTCATTCATTTTTATGGTCATAGGTCTAAAAAGTTTGTCTTGTTTATAACCGGGTTCATCAGGTAGGTTAGGAACAAAGTCAGTTGAGAAAGGCACCCCCATGTTTTTATAAAGTGATGGTGACAATAACCTATTTTATGAGGCAGTAGATAAGCTATCAGGTAATGAAAGGAAGTAGATAGTTATGTTTTGTACATTTTGAAACCACATGAATGAGTTATGAGATAAAATAATAAAATTCCATAATTTATTCAGTCATGGAAAACAAACATAATATCAAAAAAAGAGCAGGGAGATTATCAAAAAAAGCAGACAGATAATCTAAATCTTGACCACAATAACACAAGATTTTTACATAAACATTAAAGACATAAATATGAAATCACTTCACATTGAGCAAAACAAGATCAGTTTTTTCCACCTAGACACACTTGATGAAGCATTAGAGTTGGGGGACAAATAGTACAGAGATCTTGTCATACTTTCCTAAATTTTATTCAATAAGAATAAAAAATCGAAATGTAACGCACATGTGAATTCCAATAAAAATTCTGAATGAGGTATGTGCCTTCACTGGATATGTGATGCATTTGCTTTTTCATCTGTAGAAAAATTGTAAAAATCAGATTTCAACATAAGGTCCTGCTCTTAAAAAAATGCGATAGGGATATCATGGGATGTACAACAGAGTCCAGAATTACCATAAGCACGCTTACAATATGCCCGATAGTGTCATATTGCCGCAAGAGGCTTGATTCAAATTTTTCAAGAAGAAATGGATCCTATTTTGTATTTTCCAATTACATTTGTGCCATGGATCCCAATGTTTGGCCACCCAGAGCACCATTTAAAGTATTTGTATGTATGATGGAAATATGGAAATTAATTATCTTTCAACTCTACTTATATTTCATGAAACAGAGTGCTGTAGCTATTTCGGCAAGGAAAATTATTTTATTAATACAAAAACTCTAGATTTATCACGTTTCATCCACTACTCTGGAATGTTATAATTAAAAGCCAATAGTAATGTAACGAACCTAGGCCGGACCTGTCGCCTCACGCGT
Source organism: Gonioctena quinquepunctata (assembly GCA_018342105.1). NCBI lineage: Eukaryota > Metazoa > Arthropoda > Insecta > Coleoptera > Chrysomelidae > Gonioctena > Gonioctena quinquepunctata. The sequence goes on from JAFIRS010000169.1 coordinate 412,139, forward strand.
TGCCATCGACAACGATGAGGTCATCCCCGGAGATATTCGAGAACAATCCAGTCGCTCTGCCGCGGAAAACAACGGTCAATATTGGAAACAATTGGAACATGCTGGTCGCCAACTGCCAGAATTCGAAAGATCGGGAATTCTGTAACGGAGATAAATAGGCAGCCCTCAAGATGGCACTCTCAGTCTGAACGAGCCCATACGATCGAGCTATACAGTGGCGTAATATAAATTAAGTTGTAGATTTAAGTGTGAAATAAATTAGTAAAAACCAAGTTAAGTTTATTTACGTTACAATTGGTGTCGGAAGCGAGATTTTGAAAATAAACAAGTGATCGTGGAGTGGATAGTCAGAAAAATAAATTGATAGACCTTTTTGTACGCCCAAAATAGACAGTGGCCCTGTTTTGCTGAAGTGGACAATTGTGCGTGGGAATATAAACTGATACACTGTTAGCTGAAACAGACAATAGACTGGTGGCCCGTGGAAAGAATTAGAGTGAATTTTAACAAACTGATAAACTTTTAGTGTAAAACAGACTGATACCTCGTCAAAGACAAAATGTGTTCAAGAAAAGTGCCTTATGGATTTGAAGGTAGCGGAATTGAAACAGGAATTGGAGGAAAGGGAACTGGAAACAACAGGTAAAAGCAAGTACTCCAGGAAAGACTTGCAGAAGGACTTATACAAGAAGGTGAGGACCCCGAAACATTTTTATTCGAAGTTCCCGGAGGTGATTTAAGTTTGGTAATGAATAAACTCGAAGAAACTACTAAATCCGTGAAAGAAGAACTGCAACAAAATTCGAGGACTTTGGAAGAAAATGCTAGAAATCTGGAAGAGAAGCTTCAAGAAAATTCTAGAAATCTGGAAGAGAAGCTTCTAGAAAATTCAAGAAGCCTGGAAGAAAATGCTAGAAATCTGGAAGAGAAGCTTGAAGAAAATTCTAGAAATCTGGAAGAGAAGCTTCAAGAAAATTCTAGAAATCTGGAAGAGAAGCTTCTAGAAAATTCAAGAAGCCTGGAAGAGAAGTTCCTGGAAAACACAGAAGGCCTAAAAAAGAATTGTGTGGTGTGGCTAATTTTCTAGAAGAAAGAATGGGAACCGTTGAGACAGAGATAGATAAAATTAGGGAGCAAATGAACACGGAGGTAGATAAAATCAAAGATGGGGTCGAGGCAGAAATGGACGAAATAAAAGAAACGATCAGTAAGCTGGAAAAACGAATTAATAGTGCGCCCTCCACAGAGATGGTTAACGAAAATGCAATGCTGGACTTGAGTTTGAACTTGGATAAAGTTCAAGAGGGAATAAAAGATGTCAAGGTCATTTCAGAAATAGGGAAGCTTTCCATGAAGCCGCCTCAGTTCGACGGAAAAACTCCATGGGCAAATTACCGCCGGCAGTTTGAAGCAGCGCCAAAGCAAACGGATGGAATGCAGGGGAAAGAGCTGTAGCACTGACACTTGCATTACGTGGAGAAGCGACAAATATTCTACAAACTCTCACGCCCAAGAACAGGAGGACTATGATCAGCTGATTAAACATCTAGAATTACGATATGGCCACGCCCATTTGGAACACGTATACCACTCCCAGCTGAAAAATCGCTGCCAAAAATCGGGTGAATCCTTACAAGAATTCGAAACTGACATTTGCAGCTTGGTTCGTCTGCATATCCAGCCACACCAGAAAATGTAATGGAGCGACTAGCGGTTCAAGCATTCCTGGATGGACTCGTGACCAAGAAACCAGACAAGCGTTGACACTAGCCGTCCAACACATCTACGTGAGCGCACTGCGCGCTTTGGAATTCGAGGCAGCGAAACAATCTTGCAAAAGCCAGAGTAAAGTCTGAATGATTGAGGAAGACTCACAGGAGCCTGCTAATTTGGAAGCTGCCATAAGGAAAGTGATTAAGGAAGTTTTGCCTGAGAAAAGACAGATAAGATGCTGGAATTGTGGCAAAATTGGACATGTGCGTAGCAAATGTCCAACATTCAAACACGACTCCGATGCAGGAAAACTAAAGAAGATCGACGAGAAGGGGCAATCGTCGGACTGTGTCCAGCAAGCCCGGTTAACAACGCATATGTGCTATCCTGCACGACAGAACAGAGGTGTTTTCGTAGGCGGTCTCATCAATAACGAGCCTTGCACCATGCTGCTAGATACAGGTGCGACTAGGACAATTCTCGGGCCTCCTTTGCCAGAACACCGGAATGAATTGAACCGACAACTTGGAAGATCACGACAGCAACAGGGAGCCAGCTACTGTATATGGCGGCGACGATTGAAATAATTTTGGGCAGCACTAAAGTGAAACATCAGGCACTTGTAGCGGACATCGAGAGCGATGCAATCATTGGAATGGACATCATGAATTCCAGAGGGTTTGAATTGGATTTCAAAGGCGGCGTCCACGTGTCAGCGGAGAAGAGCTGGTACTTCATGGGAGAAGTGAAGAGTTGATCCGTGTGCTGTTGGCTGAGGATGTAAGCGTACCTGAGAGGGCTGAAACCATCCTGGAGGCTCGCCTGGACGGGAGTGCGAGCAGTGGAGGCGTGGTGATGTTGAGCCCAAACTTCATGATGAGAAAATTGGGCGAGGATTGCCCTAGGGAAAACCCTGTTACGTGCTGAAAAATTTGTACGGTAAGGGTCATGAATGTCAATTACTTTCCAGTGACCTTAAAGAAAGGAACAATTTTAGGGCACTGCTCGTCAGTTTCATCTGTGATCCGGCGTACAGTGCGATTAGCCAACCAACAACTTGCCCACAGAACTAGAAAAATTAGTTGCCATCTCTTCCAAAGATATAAAACCAGCTCAACAGCCCAAACTAAGAGATTTAGTCAAAAGTACCAAGACATCTTCGATACGGACAAGGAAAAGGAGGTCGAACTAATGTGGTCCAGCACAAGATTGATACTGGGGTGCCGACCGATCCGGCAATCAGCAAGAAGACTTCCTCTTGCCAAGAAGGAATAGGCTGACAAAATAGTCAGCGATATGGGAAAAGAAGGAGTTATCGAACCATCTGACAGTCCCTGGTCCTCTCCAGTCGTACTGGTGAAGAAAAGGATGGATCGACACGCTTTTGTAGACTATGCCAACTTAATAATGTCACGAAGAAGGACAGTTACCCTCTCCCGAGAATAGATGACACCCTAGACACGTTGGCTGGTTCCACGATTTTCTCGACCCTTGATCTGAAGAGTGGATATTGGCAAGTAGAACTGGCTCAGGAAGATCGAGAAAAGACTGCTTTACCATCGGCTCAGGATTGTGGCAGTTCACCGTTATGCCATTCGGGCTCTGTAATGCTCCCGCCACATTCGAAAGATTGATGGAGACAGTGCTGAAGGGACTCTCATGGAACCGTGTCTAGTGTATCTCGACGACATAATTGTGGTCGGCAGATCGTTTGAGGACCACGTGAAAACTTGGAGGAAGTATTCCTGCGACTGAGGAACTCGGATTGAAGCTGAGCCCCAAGAAATGCCATCTGTTCCAAAAGAAGTACGATACCTCGCCACGTTGTCTCTGGGAAGGAGTAGCAGTGGATGATCAGAAGATCAAAGCTGTTAAGGATTGGCCCATCCCAAAGACATTCACCAACTTCGAAGTTTCCTTGGTTTATGCACATACTATCGCCGATATGTGCTGGGATTCTCAACATCGCTAAACCACTGACCAGGCTCACGGAGGGCCAAACAAAGTTCCAGTGGTCGAAGAATGTCAAGACTCATTCAGGAAGCTGAAAGGGCTTTGATCAACGCACCTGTACTGAGCTATCCCTACCCAAAGGGAAATTCATTTTGGATACGGACGCCAGCAACGTGGGACTTGGAGCTGTCCTATCTCAGATCCAGGAGGGACAGGAGAAGGTCATTGGTTATTTCAGCAAGGCGCTTAGCAAACCAGAGCGCAATTACTGTGTCACCAGGCGAGCTGTTAGCTGTTGTAAAGGGAGTGGAGCACTTCTACAAGATCGTGTATGGAAAAGATTCCTGTTGAGAACTGACCATGCAGCTCTCAAATGGCTCTTACAGTTCAAAAATCCTGAGGGTCAAGTAGCACGTTGGATCGAGAGACTCCAAGAATTCGATTTCGAGATCGAACATCGAGCGGAACTAGCCATAAGAATGCAGATGCCTTGTCGCGAAGACCATGTCCAGATGATTGCTCACATTGCCGCGAGCAGAAGAGAAAGAAGCAACACTTTGTAGAACGCGGCAATGGATGACAACTGGAATGACAGCAAGATCCAGAAAGACCAAAGAAAGACCCGACCTTGGCTTAGTTGTCAGCTGGAAGAAGGGCAATCGAAGACCATCTTGGCAGGAAGTCGCAGGTTACTCGCCGGCTGTTAAGTCCTATTGGGCACAATGGAACTCTCTTATTCTGGACAATGGGATCCTGAAACGTGTGTTGGAGGCCGATATTGGTGGGGAAGACAGACGCCAAATAATTGTTCCCAGGAACAGAAGAGAGGAAGTGCTGCGGGAAGTCCATGATGGAGTCGCTGGAGGACATCTGGGAGGGACGAAGACCCTGCAGAAAGTGAGGCAACGGTTTTACTGGACCAATTGGCAAGCTGACGTCCAGGACTGGTGCAGAAAGTGCGCTGTATGCGCTGCTAGCAATGGACCTCGAATACGACACAAGGCCCCGTTGCGTCAGTACAACGTAGGCAGCCCGTTCGAGAGAATCGCCATTGACATCGCCGGCCCGTTTCCCGTATCCGACCACGGGAATAAATACATCCTTGTGGCAATGGACTACTTCAGTAAGTGGGCGGAAGCCTATGCCCTGCCCAACCAGGAAGCCGACGTCTTGGTGAAAGAGTGGATATGTCGATTCGGTATTCCAATGGAGCTGCACTCGGATCAAGGCAGAAATTTCGAATCCAACCTTTTCCAAGAAATATGTCTACTGCTGAACATCCATAGACAAGAACCACGGCCCTACATCCGCAGTCCGATGGAATGGTGGAACGGATGAACAGGACGATCAACCGCCACTTGTCCAAGGTTGTCTCTGACCATCAAAGAGACTGGGACCAGTATCATCATTTGTTCCTGATGGCCTATCGGTCCGCAGTACACGAGTCAACCGGTCAAACTCCTGCTAGTATTATAATGGGCGAGAACTGCGACTGCCTTGTGACCTGAAGTTTGGGATACCGCCAGGACAAGACACTGCGGAGAGGACTACGTCAGCAAACTCGGCAGAGAATGGGCGACATCCACGAAGCGAGTCCCGTTGAACATCCAGAGTGCCAGCGATAAAATGAAGAAGACCTATGACATCAAGGCCGACGCTGGAGGATTTAAGGTTGATGACCTGGTTTGGCTGTACAACCCCAAACGTCGTCGTGGACTATCACCAAAGTTGCGGAACTTCGTGGGAAGGCCGTATAAAATCGTGAAAAGGATAAACGACCTTGTGTACCGAATCCATAAGCCACCCGAGGGAAACCAAGGTCGTCCACTTCAACAGGTTGGCCCTTGCGCTGGAAACCATGACCAAGTTCGCACCCTCAAGCCACGGAGGATGATATGGGGTTCGAAGTTTATGTCCTTGTATTCAAGCGGGCAGAAAGTTCTACATGGGAGTTACTAGAGAGGAGTCACGAAACCTTTTGAGGTGCCTGCTGACTACGCACTAAGCGCACTGTGGCAGAAGATCTTCGAATGTCCAGGGGCATCGCCGTAGTGTTCTCCAAGAAATTTGGTCAACTCCAAACACTGCGGGAGCAGAATCCAGAAGTTGGTGGGGTGCTACAGTTGAAGAAAGGCCAGAGAAACATCTACTACCTAGTTACCAAGAGGCATTCTCAAGATAAACCGTCCTATGAAGATGTCTGGAAGAGTCTCACCAAACTAAGAGATACTATGGTGGACCAGAATCTGGTGGATCTAGCAATTTCAAAATTGTCCTGTGGTATTGATGGGTTGGACTGGAGAGTCATAAGAAGTATGCTGGAGGCGATATTCAGATCCAGCGGCGTCAAGATTTTGGTTTGCTGTAACCCTCTTCCACGACCGATCATGAAGACCGTGGAGTGTTACTTCCATCGAACTTCACGGTGCAGATATGGGGAGTCATGCAGATATCGTCACACTCCAAGGATGAAATTTCGGGACGAAATGTCTTTAAGAAGGGGGCAATGTAACGAACCTAGGCCGGACCTGTCGCCTCACGCGTTGCCATCGACAACGATGAGGTCATCCCCGGAAATATTCGAGAACAATCCAGTCGCTCTGCCGCGGAAAACAACGGTCAATATTGGAAACAATTGGAACATGCTGGTCGCCAACTGCCAGAATTCGAATGATCGGGAATTCTGTAACGGAGATAAATAGGCAGCCCTCAAGATGGCACTCTCAGTCTGAACGAGCCCATACGATCGAGCTATACAGTGGCGTAATATAAATTAAGTTGTAGATTTAAGTGTGAAATAAATTAGTAAAAACCAAGTTAAGTTTATTTACGTTACAGTAATATGGCCAACACAGTTTACAAATATACTTATTTGCAATATATCATTTATTTGTAAACTTTGATGTACATCAATTACCTGTACATCAAACAATCTTGGCTATTACGAACTTTATTTGTTTCAACCTAGCCTAGTTGGGGCTTCTGGGAATTGCTTGGGTTTCTTGGGGGTGGCAAACTTAAAAAAATAAATTCATTGGGATTACGTACATTAATGCTCCAATCTCCTGAATATTAGGTCGTAATTTTAATTCCTGATTGACTGGGAATCGATTGGTGCTGCCTCCTATTGACCAAAAAAGTTATCGGCAAAGAATTAGAGTCCAATAATGTATAATGTTCTTAATCAAAGAAGTTTCACTCCAACCATGCGTGCCAAAAACATTTCAAGCTATCCTGAAAAGTCAAGATGGTGGCTCGAAGATGGGAGTAACTTTCGTGATTTATGGTGCGATTTTATTTAAAATTTGTTCTGTTAGGTCGGGGATTATGCATTTTTGTTCAGAATTCTAGAATCCAAGATGGCGTACAAATTTTGTGATTTATGGTCCGATTATATTCAAAATCGCTATGTGAGATTTTTCAGGGACGTGTATTATGAATTTTGTTTAACTGTTGATTATGATTCTTTTAATCCAGGAATTCAAGGTGGTGAGTGTGTAGTTCTGTTATTTATTGTCATATTTGACTAAAACTCATTTTCTACAGAGTTTTTGAATCCTTGATTATAAGAATTTAGCAGGTAAATGAATAAAAGTAATTATATAAATTATTAGTTGATGTAAGTTCCTGTATTAGGAGAAAACATGTTTTGCCTTCACTTTGCATAAACTATTGAATCTGTGAAAATAGAAATAGCTCATGCATCTAAAAAAGTCTCTCTAGTGCATTCAAATAAGAGTTTGTCTTAATTTTTATTAATGTTTTATATATATTTTTTTTCAATCTCAGCTTTGAATTTAAATCAAATAATTTCCCTATCTATCCTAGGCAAAATCATTTTGTGTACATTTTTGAAGTTTTGTGAATATTTTTACATGCAAAAATACAATATTGATATATTTTCATTAGATTTTTTTCTGAATAATTGAATGTCATATAGACACTTAGTATCTGTACTCATACAAAATTTTGAAAATTCCCATAATATGTGCATTTAGCAAAAATCCATTTATCTTATGTAGACAATTAGTATCTGTACTCATACAAAATTTTGAAAATTCCCATAATATGTGCATTTAGCAAAAATCCATTTATCTTATGTAGACAATTTGCACTTCAATCGTGATATTTTTCATGAACTCAGCCAGATGAGTGTTTGCCTGGATACTACATCTTTTGTTGGGAAGAGGTTGACCATCTCTTTTTTTTTCATTTTTTGGATCTCGCCTTTCTTATTTTCCGGGAAAACTCTACATCACCAGCTTATGTGCTCCTGAAAAAACGCATTATACAAAGAATTGCTGGAAACCAAACTCCTATCCATGTGGATAATTATTTTATTGAACTTCCCATCATATTAACATTACACCCATATTTCATGTCTTAGTATTTTCTGATAAATTAAACTTTTCAAGTTGTGCAGCATAAAAAATTCAAAGGTTATTCCTCAGTAGTAGTTGACGAAGACAGTTTTAGTTGGGCTATTATCGTGTCATGAATTGATACAGTAAACCAAATATTATATTTACAATTCATTACATTTGCAACTTTTTCTTCAAATAGTTTTTCATAGAAATTCTTTATATTTTAGCTCATTCAATTTTTGGTGACCCTCGTTCAGCCAACAGCCACTTCCAGAATGGGCGTGGGGGTAAAAAGAAGAATGCCCCTCATGTTGAATGAAAGTCCAAACAAGAAACCCAAAGTAAAGAAGCCTGCTAAAGGTGACCAAAGTGAAAATGTTGATCACACTGATAATGGTCCAACAATTCATGAGTTGGATAGTGAAATTGAAATTTCTCCTGAAGAATTGTTTGAGGAAGATATTGAAGAAGCGGGATTGGTATGTATGTTTTTATTTGGATATTTGGCTGTATTGTGATTTGTGAAATTACTTTTCACTATTAATTTCTTTATAGTGTTTATATTCCATCTTACAGCTCAAATTTAATCTACTTTTATGGCATGCAGGAAATTAACATAAAAACATTAATTATTCAAAAAATATTTCCCAATATTGTGTTATGATTGATAATAATCACTACATTGTCGACAAAATACTAACTTTCTATATTTAATCAGAAATAGAACAGAAATAAAAACTATGCGATAATTTCCAGTCAAATTTTTATCTTTGCTATAAAAATAAATGTCTGATGGAAAATTGGAAACAATCCAAATGCTTTCATATCTCTTAAGTGTTTGAGTTAACCAGTGAACTTATTTTTGAAATATGAAAGTTGTGATTCGTTACTTGAAAGTTATAAATTTGAAACACTCAGATATTTTTTTTCCTTTCAAAGAGGATGAGCAATAAAACATTTTTTTCAATGAAATGCTCAATGTATAAACCTTATAAAATCAACTGAAAATTTCTACCTACCCTACAAAAGTGTAATTTTTTTCTGGGATATAATATCGGTCACAATTTTTTTCTTCAGGTATCAAGTCCTAATACTTCAGGTACATCACCAAGAAGTGATGGCAATCAACCTACTTCTGCAACATCAAATGAAGGAAGTACAGATGATGTGTTACAAGATATTTTCTGGGATAAACCAGAATTTGTAGTGAGTATATTCATTTGAATAAATATCAAGAAGATTCAAAAAGTTTCCTATTTTTTGTTGCTATTCGGTTTATTGGTTTTCACAGTTTTTACTTAACAAGCAGTGTCTAGGGATTCGCTGAACACATTGTTTATATAAAACTTGAAACAAATTCGACCACTCTGGAGGACAAACAAACCATATTGCCATAAATAATTTGATATTAATTGACCTTTACCAAAATATACCAGAAGATTTTGGCTTTATAAGAATTAGCACATATTTATGTTATTATTTCTCCTTGGATCTTCAGTATTTGTGTTTGCACAATGGCTGATAAAAGTTATTATTTTAATACTTTGTGAATATCCATAAAAGATATTTGGAGAAACTAACAATTTTGATCTGTAGTTATTAAAATTTGGTGATTGTAACAGTGATGTAAATTACTTTCCGAAAGTTTCAAATGGTAATATGAATTATTCAGTATTTATAAAAAGAGAAGGCTTGAGAGCAAATTAACTTAACACAAGTTCATAATTCGAGTCTCAATTAAGGAAAAAAAAATGACTTAATTGAATGATTTTGATTCTCGGAGCTTTTTCAGAAGAATTCTAAACTAAAGTAAACTTCTAATGAAGGCCATAAAATTGAAAAATCCAGCAAAGCGTGGTAATGAAAACAAATCATAACTTATTTTTTGAGTTAGACTGATACCTAAGATATCGTCAAGAATGGGAAGTTAGAATATTACAAGTATTTCGATGGTAGATGGAGAATAACTCTTTATATACACATAGTCCAAGGAATGTCAGTTCTGTGGCAACTAATTTCCTTAAAACAAGGAGTAGGTGTGAAAATGAAAGTAAAATCATCTCCTGTCTATAACCTAACTTCTATATCTAACTATCTATATATTGTTGGTGAATTGATACATGAAGAATACAAGGTGTAAACTAAGTTGTTGCACTGCTGCTGACAGTTGATAGTTATACATATTTTTCCTATGAAAAGTCAATAATAAGGAAGAAAAATAATAATTTCCTGCACAACTTTCAAAGTTGACTGACCTTGACCGTCAACTGAGTACCTGCATCAGTGCTCTGTCAATCAGTGAACCATATCTCATTTGTTTAGTGGTTTTTGACTAAAACAACTGTTTGCTTGTATTTACAAAGACTCGAAAATGACTTTTTTGACTGTTTTGTGGATTGCTTTAAAATTATGTTGTTTGATTTGACTTACAGCTTGAATAAAAATCTATAATCGGAAATTTGCTTTATTAAGTTTGTTGCATTCGATAAGAACCTTGTTGGTTATCATTTATTTTATTACTTAATGCCGTCCATTACAAAGAACTGTGAGTCAGTCATACATTCCAAGTTCTTAGGAACTTCCTTTTTTTAGAAAAATATACGTTTTTGCATAGGCACAATCTTCAAGATAACTATATTGAAATAACTACGCCCGTCATTTTTGTCTTTCATTGATTCATGCCATTTGTTTCACTTTTAGTTAATAGCCAATGTACAAGTTTGTGGTTATGTAACCATAGTGGCAATTTGCAACAAATGGAAAAAGCTTGTCATACTCCAATATTTTTTCTCGTGAAACAATGATTACCAGAACGAGATGGACAAACAAAACCACATCTTTGATAAAAAATTTGTTTATTTCTTGGCGTATTAGCATCCGTTTATTAGCACCTGTTTTTGAAAATCGTTGTTCCATTGTTTTGGCTTCACCTACGTTGCTTTCCTTATTAATATTCGTAGTTAATAAATATATGGAAATATTGTAACACTCTTTAAAAAAAATTAGGCATTTTTTTTTATAAAATCATATAACAGTGACAGTTGGTCAACTACCATATCAACTGGCTCCAATATACTGCCATTTGGTGGTCCAAATGCCTCTAAATTAAATACATTATTCTCCGTCTCTTTTGAAGTACGTTGCTGTGACCCTATTTTATATAATTGTATTTGATTTTGATTAATTTTTCTCAATGAAAAAGTAAGAGTACATCTCACAAGAATTTCAAAGAAAAAACTCAATTATTTTCCCTAGATTTTTTTAAGCATTTCGACTTTGAAATAATAGTAAATATTGCTTACTGCCAACTTATTCCACTCACACTCACTCATTCTTATGAGGAAGAATACTCAGAATTTCTGTTTTTCAATTAGGAATTGAAATATTTTTTATTATTTGTGAAATGTAACATGTTTCACAAAAGTCAAAGAGGAAGTAAGCAATCCTCAATGTCAAGTTTATTATGTGAGCTCTTAACAGAAAAGTGGTATGAGGTAGAAGATGTTCGACTCATGCAATATGAATGCAGGTCCTTGTTGAGGATGTTCATTTCTCTAAGTTGATTGTCATTCATTTCACTCAAAAACTTGTGCACATTTTCAGGAGATTACGCAGCTCGATCCCACACATATCAATCCTGATGACCTGATGGTATCCGATAATGACATGGTTGGAGAAGCTGTTAGTGATCTGCAATCAAACTCCATTGGCACCAGTGGCAACAAAGAAGTATTTTTGAACCCCAGTACGCAAGACACTCTTTTAAGCAATCTCGTAAATGGCAGTTACAATACCAATGTGAGAAACGGAAAGAATGGAAAGAAAATAGGTAAAGGTGTGAAAGGAAATAGTAGTTCTTCAAATGGTTCATCAAATCAGAATGAGAAAGCTATGAGGGTAGCAACTAGGGATATGAGGATAAACAGTGGGTAAGTTAATCACTTTTTTGGTTTATTCAGTTCAACAACCTCCAGAAGCTATACTGATATTCTGGGATGGAAATATAGTTTGTAAAATTGGAATATTTACTCATTTTACTTTGTCTACTTCAAATTAATCTAAAGAAAAGATGACTGAAATGATTTTACGTTTTTAAGTTTTTTTTTTTTTTTTTTTTATGTTCTGGTTCCCACGAAAAGGGATATCCTGTAATGTTCAGAGAACATCGTGGGAACCAAGGGAAAGAAGGTAGGAGTTGGTGTTCTTCTTAAATTTCTGAAGGTTGTATGCCTCGGGGAACACCTCCCTAGGCAATGATTTCCAAAGCCTCGCTGTTCGTTGGATGAACGAGTCTTTGGAAAGTGATGTTCTGCAGGTCTCCAAAGTGACCACGAAGGGGTGTGATGACTGAACTTGACGGGTTAATCTCGAAGAAACTGCCAAAGCAGGAACGATTGTTGATATTTCAGAAGAGCATCGCCTATGAAAATATCTATAAAATAGAGACAAATCGCCAACTTTTCTACGGTGTTCCAGACAAGTGAGCGAGTTTGTAGCGAGGCATCACCGACGGACAATTGCCCTTTTGGACAGAATCCAATAGCCTCAGGATATGTTTAGGTGCCGCACTCCAAATATGGGAACAGTATTCCAGGACAGGTCGGATCTGTGCCTTATAGATCATAAGCAGCTGACTGGGGGTGAAATAGCTCTTGGCACGAAACAAAAAACCAAGTTTTTGGGATGCACTTTTGGCAATGGACCTCACGTGATTTTCCCAGGAAAGGTTATTGCTGATAGTAATATCAAGCATCGATATGGATGACTTCAGTGGTATGGTTACTCCTGACAAAGTTATGTTAGGCACAGTGAGATCGGCTTTTCTAGAGAAAAGACATGCTTGTGTTTTGTTTGCATTGTATTTATGTATGGCTAAAATACTTCCACGGACACAAAGTTATAATTTTACTGAATAACCCAATAACAAAGGTGACAGAAGAGTCTTTCAAAGCTATACTGCAATTTCATAGTTGAATCAAAATAGAGAATCCGGAAAAAAAACTAAGACGCTCTACATAAAAATGCACTTTTACTGAGGAACTGGATGAGTGTGTTTCTATTTAACAATAATGAAGTTACAATCAAAACAAGTAGTTTTGATACAGGTCTCAATTTTTCTTTCATAATTGGTTCTAATGGGCTCTACGAATGTTCCGGGTATTCAAAACAATTGTCATAATACCACACAGTCTTTTGGATCTACTGGCTAATTTTAAACTTTGGAAAAAAAATATTTATCCTGGCCTAACTCACTTGAATATCATCAGATATTTGACAATACTCGTAAAACACAAGGGTTTTGAAGAATTGGTCATTATTATTTAGAAACCCTTTTTTTCAAAATTTGCCAACTCTGATCCTTCTTGACTAGGAGAATTATCATCCAAAATTCTTTAGAAATTATGTTTCTTTCTGCACATGGAAGTCAATTTTCTTTTAAATTTCGTGAGGAAATATTTCGTTTTTTTAAACTAATAATATTCTTCAATATCAGTTACTGTTAAGCCTGGATTTTTTGAAAAATCAACCTTCCCAAAATGAAAAAAGTGTGGAATTCAAATTTCTGCACGATTATCAATCCTCAGGGTGTTCTGAATACCACTGACATTTTTTTCATTTACAGGAATCTAATGAATTTTTAGGTATAATTATCAAAGAGGTGTATCCTTAGTATGTATTCATTAATTTTTAACAGAATTTGATGACATTAGTACACTTGGTACTAATGACTGTTGCAGGGACGATTTAGATCTTCATTTAGGTTCAACCCAGAGTGAGATTGATCAGCTGAAAGACATTTTACATGGATGTCATGGTTTAGATGCCAATACACTACTTGGGGTGAGTATCAGGATATCAGAACTATTCTCTTCCTTCTATGTCTTCAGCGATACAATGGTTTTTGCCCCAAGTATTAATATAAATAATAAGTGGCGGAATCGGGCGACTTACTCCAGATAGCGCAAATTATCCGTATTGGCCCCTGTGTGAGGGTTTTTAAAGTGCAACAGTTTAAATTTGTTTGTTACAAACGTGAAAACTGCGGTTGCATTGTGATTCGACATGTATTTAACCGACTGAACACGTGCACTGCGAATACGTAATTCGCTTGTCAACGTAGTGTGTACATGTTTATTGTCAAGTTGAAAAGAGTTTTATATTGGTGATAGATCAAGTGGTGGTTGCAATTGGGTTTTTACCCATTTCAAGTCCCATCGTTTTCGAGAATCAGTCTAAAAAAAGAGCAGCATTGGTGCATCGGGTCATGTGTGTCAGGGAAGTAAAAAGAATTGCTTATTCCAGTATACAATCTTTATTTGTCTTCAGAACTTAATAATTTTATAGACAAGTCAGTTTCCTAAGCCTACTTACAGTGGTTGGAATTATAAAATATAAATATAGATAATGATTGTTATATAATCAATAAAAGCTTAGTTGAATTTACACTAAAATATATACATGGATTATCATGTTATAATAAACAAGTCTCTCCTATTTATGATCAGTTGTGAAAACTCCTGATAGTTGTATATACAGTTAGAAGATAAAATATTTTTGAATTTTACAAGTGGTAAGTTTCGGAATTGAGATGGCAAGATGTTATAGAGATCAATATCAATTTTGTTGTTCTCCTAAGCCTTCTTTGTGGAGCGATTATTCTGACCTTATTTCTAGTATTGTAATCATGTACCTCTTCGTGGGTTGTGTAGGATTCGATTTTTTTTTAACATGTAACAGTTTGTGGAAAATGATTAGGGCATATATGGTCATTATCCCTAGTGCCTGGAATTGAGGTATGGAGTTAGAAACCCTATTTGATTCAAATATACATCTGATTGCTGACTTTTGTAGAATGAGTACATTTGTTAAGTGTAGTTGCACAGCACTACTCCAGGATAATATGCGACTTTGGAGGTGATAATGAAATAGGGAATAATACGAGGTTATTGCTGCATTCAGATTAACAAGTTGCCGAATTCGTTTTATTGCGAAAACGGCTCTTGCAAGTTTGGAGCATAATAGGTCCACATGATGTGACCACAATAAGTGACTATCAATATGTATCCCCAGGAATTTAACACTCCCATAATTCATTTCATTAGTATTCCAATTTCTTGGCCTAGGATCAAAATTCAGGGAAACTGTCTTGCTCTCATTCAGCACAAGATCGTTGCTGGTAAACCAAGTTTGTGCTAGCTGCTTTATATCATCATGAGCTATTTTTAGACCATGACTTTTCTCTATACTAATTGTGAATGTAGCATCATCAGCAAAGTCAAGTCAAAAGTAATTTTATTCAATCTTTTTTTGTGGACATTTTCTTATTATGTTCTTAAATTTTTCCCCATGTCCCCGCTGTAGAGCTCTGCGCTCTTTTCAGGGACAGCTATATATTTTATTTTCCTAATGATGACATTTCTGTTTCTAGCTAAAATTTTGTTTTGGTGTGAGGAGAGCTGCGGCTCTTTTTATCCTCCTTTTTCATTCGTGCCATTCGGCGTTCTGAAGGAACGTGCTACGGGAAACCGCAGAAAACCTGTGCACACGAATGTAACATTTCTATATACTTCATTTCCTGTTTCGTATTTTATTTTATAATTGTTCCTTAATTGTACTTGTTGTAATGCTGAAATTGGAGGTATGATTAGTAGGGGTGGTTTGGATTTGTTTTTCGTTCGTTTGTCTGTCTGTTTGTGTGTTTTTCAGTGTGTATTGAATGCAAATAGTAAAGACCAACTATTGTGTGCCGCTATATTACAAGGTAAGTCATTGATATAAAGGCGAAACAGTCGAGGTCCCAAGATAGATCCCTGAGGTACTCCCCTTTGGATTTTTAGGAACTGGCTTCTTTTGTTTTGACTCTCTACAGACTGAGTTCTGTTGCTCAAATATAAGATAAACATGTCTTGACATGTTCCCCTAATGCCATAATAGTCCATTTTGTTCAGTAATGTTGAATGATCGATAGAGTCGAAAGCACAAGTGAGGTCAGTGAAAATACCTAGGCATTGTCTGTTATTCTCAAAACTATCTTCAATGTAATTGCATAGCGACAGTATAGCATTTGCAGTGGAGACTCCTTTTCTAAAGCTGTATTGTTCAGGTATAAGTACATTATGGGAATCGAGGTAAGATGTTAAATCATTGTATATTTTTCTCTCTAATAGTTTTGAAAACACAGGCAGTATGGATATTTGCCTGAAGTTGTTTGGGGAAGGCGGATCCCCTTTTTTGTGCACTGGTAGTACCTTAGCCCTTTTTAATTCCGAGGGGAAAATGCCTTGCTGTAGGCAGCAATTTAATATATCTAATGGTGGATCTGATAATGAGTCCACACATTTTTTTATGATAAACCTAGTTATACCATCAATATCTTCTGTTTTCTTGTTTTTTAGTCCTCGAATAAGTACTGTTACATCATCAGGTGTAGTTGGGGTAAAGTACATTGAGTTGACAAAATTTAATGTCAGATTATCCAATAGGGAATCAGCTCAAACATCAGTTTTGTCTAATTCTTGAACAAGTCTCGCAGCATTACACATGCGAAAGTGATTAGCCAAGCAGCAGCGACAACAAATCAGAACTTTGTCGATTTAGAGGTGAATGAATATTTTCACAAATAATTGATAAATTAATAAACAAAAATAATAAAGAGATATTAATAAATATGGAAGAAATATAAAAAAATATATTGAAAATATTGTTTTTTTTCCTACATACATACATTTTCACATATTTTTCATATTGTTCGTTTACTGTCAGAATTTGACTAAACAAATAATTTTCAATGTGTATTTCATGCATGTTTTTTAGATTACTGTAATTATTCGTACACAAAAATTGTTCATATCAATGAGAAAATTAAACTTGCAAAATTTGTAAATTGACTTTTTTCCTTTCGCCTACTCGGTTGCCATGGACTTCCATCGGAACTACATAAATAATTGTTTATTTATGTTTTTCTACCCAAATATGTGCAAAGAAATTATGAATTGACTTTAAATATTTCCAAGTAGGTATACCATACAAAGTGAATATCAATACTGCATTTATTGCAATTTGTCAATAATTTTCAACAAAAAAGTAATACTAGTTGTTTATTAGTGTACAATAATAACAGACAGTCCATCCACTTTACTCTTCGTACTGCCAGTATCCATTTTTCCCTTTGGTCACGTTTGTAGCTCACTGTAGAAAAACCATACAATTTCGTATTTGCGGGGTGCACTTAAACGTGTGTTTGTGCACCCTACAATACAGCAGTGGTCACCCGACCACTTCTTTTTTTCATTCACGTCATTTACATTTGATTCGAGGTTATTTGGCCGACTCTTTCATTGCGATTAATTTATTGTAGACGCACTCGACACTGTGCCTCTCTTTGATAGGAAGCTTTTACCCGTCGAATGACAATACAAATGCCGTTTTGACATTTGCGACCGAAAAATTTGAATTATCGCACTTTGTAACAACTTTTTTATCACAGCGGTAAATGGGGATCAGTTTTTCCGATTTCACCACTGCGGCGCTGCACGTTAAACTCCTTTCCCGTGCTCCAAGTCCATATCCGTTCCCAATTTTGACAAATTTTAACTTGATAATTATAATAATGTCTCTTGAAATTGGTTTCTTGTCTCAATAATTTTTTAATATAGTGAAAGTAACTTTTCTTTCAATGTCCTCATACCTACTAAACTTACAAATTTTTCACATAGAGTTTGGGTTTGTGGGACCTACCACTGTCTGAAAATTAAAAAAATCAAGAAAACATATACAGGTGTAGAAAAATAAACACATTAGTTTGTCTCAATAAGTTACTGCAATTACCAAATATTTTTTTTTGTTCCCACTATAATCGATTAAAATTAGTACATGTTGAGTAGTTGAGAAATAGGAAAATGAGGTTAAGTTAGTCAGCTGTCTTGAGGAATAAGACATTTTTCATTTTCAATGAAATTATGGCTGGCTATCAAGAATGTTGTTACAGATTTCTGTTTTATTGCAGATATATTATTTGGGATTCAGGATGGCATTCATTGGTAATTTTTTAGTTGCACTAGTTGTGTTGAGATGGTGTTAGCTCAGTTCTGCTAATTCCTCCCAGCAAATGCTTTGAAATTGGATTGATATTAATTATAACAGTCGGGTAATGCAGACATTAGTTATTGTCTGCTTGAGCTACCCTGTCTACAGGTAGTCAGCCTGGGTGAAGTTAATATTGATCCATTTTACAACAAAATTTTGCAAAGTACCTTGTAGGACTTTGCACGTTTATCCATCGGATGTCATTCAATATCCGTCGAGGCGTTAGCCAGGAAAGTAGTTGTTTTTGATGGATATGCGACCAACATACACCTATTGTATAGGTTTTTGTTAGTCAGCTGTCTTGAGGAATAAGACATTTTTCATTTTCAATGAGGTTAAGATGGTTATTGAACCTTAGCGATCTGTTCATGAATATGGAAAAACAGAATCCTTTTAAGATCACTACCATGTTCTTCTGCTTTTAACGGCCATTTTTCTAACAGAGTGTTTTATGTACAAATTTGGTCAGGCTGTGAAGATTACTGATTCCATTAGAACCAATCTTCTTGTGAAAATGTTATGTGATTTTTTTTAGTCAGTCATGTGAGGTGTCATTTGAAAGGGCTATTTTTTCAAAAACCCCCAAAGATAGATAGAATTGTGGGTTTTCAGCAATTAACTAAAGTTTGACAGAAAAACTATAATAGGTTTTGAGTTCTTATGGTTTCTTAGAAGGAATGACCTTATATTATAATAGTTGATGGTAATAAAATCTTCGTGTGTGTGTCAAACTAGTGATTGAATTATGTTTTTTTTTTCTCTCCTTTCTATTGCATCAAATTAACTATAGTTAGTTGTTCATAAATCCCGTGTGATTTGAGACGGTGGCAAAAGTTTTTACCAGGATTCTATTTCAATCTGGTATTATCAAACCACATTTGCTTCTTGTTTATTGGTCACACATATATTTTTGGTATATATTTGTCCCTGCATATGAATTCACTTTGAGAATTGTTAACACCTATTCATTCAAGTCAATTGATATTGATTTTTGCATTAAATACATATAGCAATCAGGTGGGCATATTTTCAGTAGCCTAGAAAATAGGGGTCCAACGGTTCATTATCAATCAAAATTTCAAGGTTTTCAAAAAGTGATTTTGAAAAAAATTACTAGTTATATCTCATTTCTTTTACCAACTTCAAAGCCTCTGTATGCCACGAAGTAACAGATCTCTATATAGCAGATTGTTGTACATTTTTTGAGAGAAATCTGTATGAGTATGGTAATAGATTCTGGAAGCACCTTATATTCATTACATATTCATGATCTTTCAATTTTTCAGCTATTCAATGATGATTCACCAACTCTTGGCCTGAGCTATAATAAAAATGCATCAAATCCAACAACAGGTCAGTATTAGATTCCACTTTGGTAAACAAATCAACATATAACTTCACGTTGGTATGTAGTTTGAAATGCTAAGATAACAACTGGCTAATTTCAGGCTTTGACCCAACTCCATGGGCAATTTGATTGATTCTAGATTTTTTTCTGTGGCTCTTGTTTTAGCAATGACATTCCAGTGTTATTTTTCAATATCATCTTATTGGGGTTGACCAACAAAGTTAGTTGTCCATTGGGAGCACTGCTTTGCCATAGCCACATTTCGTAAGGAATATTTGTGAAATCACTTTGATTTTTGCCAAGTATCATAGGAAATGTCCATTTGTAGTGGTATTTGGGAGTTTCAACTTCAGGAAGGGGAATTCAGAAAGAATAACAATAATTATTATAATCAGTGCACTTAAAATGTTTATAAGGAGGAATGGGGCTAATACATGATCTCATTATGATTTTTCGCTTTTGAAAATGTTTGTACAAAACGTTTTCCCCCATGATTGTCTCTGCAGTAATTACATTTTGTGCAGTGTGATGTTATTTGGTTGTATTCTCTTCTTTTATATTAGATAGCGCTTAGATTACGAGCAACTGATATCTTACAATAAGTTAATTGCTTTACACCTTGCTTCTCAAATGTCCATACCATAGTTTGGATTTGCTGTAGTCTGAAGGGTAATCGTTAAAATCTCTCCTATCAATGAAAATCGAACATTCGGAGCGATCTTTTATAAATAAAGGTTTAAAAGCAAGGGGGACTCTATAGAAAATTTTCACATAGGTGGAAACAATAATCAATATTGAATTTGTATTAATTATTCCATTCAATGAAGGGTTGGCAATATTGCTGTTATTGTATTTGGTACTTTCAAAGCCTATCATCTAGAAATGGTCATGACAGCTGGAAGTTGTATGGGATAACATACAACGAGCATGGTGAGAGTAGAATAGAGGGAGAGAGAGAAAATATACTTTATTGTCTAAGAAGTAACATCTCTTTGAGAAAGCATGTAAAATAACATTTGTGTAACAAATAGATAGAAAAGCAAATACACAGTAAACAATTCGAACACAAATTCTTAATTTAAAATATTGTTATTTGTAATGGATAAAATCATGAAATAAAATATTTATTAGGTATATAGTTTCTTAATAACATGCTAATATTTAAGGAGGTTATCCTTGGGTCCATTTTGAGAAAAAAAAAACATATGAACATATGTCCTAAAGGTCTTGACTTTTGAACTACAGGGTGCTAAAGTTTTAAGAAAAAAATCTTTTTTTTTATAACTTTGGTATGACCCTAAATATTTTTGTGAAACGTAGTACGCATCTTCTATGCATCAAAAGGCATTTTCTGCTGTACAACATAATTTTTTATTCTTGCCAGTGGCGTTCATGCGAAATTTGCACTGAATCATTTTGAAGAGAAAAGTGATACGCCACTGCTTTTTTCTTAAAGTAAAAATTATCTTTGAAATATTCATTCCTTTCTAAGCAATTCTTGCTTTTTGATTTTTTTCGATTGACGTACGGTTTTCGCATAAAAAAAATGAAATAATTCATTTGCATCTCACTAGACCACTTTCAAGAAAAACAATTTATGTAACTTTAAAGAATAATTTTTAAACGGTAAAATTATAAAATTAAAGTAATCTCAATACATTTTGGAATGCTAAAAATTACCCTGAACGCACAAAGAAATAAATTAAATCAGATGTTCAAAATGTGAACCTACTGCAAATATGCCTGCCTCTGCTCTTTTTCTCATGGACTCGCATACTCTTTGGAAAATACCGGGACTATTTCTAATAGTTTCGCAAGAAACTATGATGTAATTTCTCAACTGCTCTTCAGCATGAATTGGATCAGTAAACACTATGAAAATTTTGTATTGTTCATTAATAAGGTCACTCTTGGAATATGCATCCATTGTGTGGTGTCCCTCCTATTCAGTTTACAAAACATCACTGGAAAGGGTCCAAAATAAATTTTTGCATACTGTTGCCTACAAAATGGTCTTTCAAATGGACCATCATCATAACTACACTGATATTAGTTCCATACTACTGTTAGGCCAATTAAATTGCCCAGAACTTATCTCCTCAGTTAATCTGAGAGCCAAACAAAGAGTAACAAGGGATAATAAAACTGTTTTTGTAGAGAACTCACAACTTACTAATTATGGATTTAATAGTCCAATGTCAAGAATATTAATGGAAGCTAATGCTTCAGAACTTGATTTTTCCACTGACTCGTTGGAGGCTTTCAAGAGTTCTGGAATTAATTATGTATTTTCACTTTAGATTTAAATTTTTGTATGTATTTTTTATATTTTTTTTTAGTTTCAAGTATTTTAAGTACTTTTAATATTCCAATTTGTACAACTTCTTGTAACTATAGGGGTCTTCCCGTTTGTACCAAATAAATAAAAACATTTCCTCAGAAACCAATGTTTTAAGACGATCCCACAGGAAATAATCTAAACTGATGAGGTTCGGGGTCCTAGGTGGCCATGCCTGTGGTCCTATGTGACCTATCCAGCGATGATTGTAATTTTGGTTTAAATATTCGCGCGCCAGAGCACTGAAGTATGCTGGTGCCCCGTCGTGCATAAACCACAGACGATTTCTTACTAAAATGGGAATATCTTCCATCAAAGCTGGCAATTCTTCTTCGAGAAACTGCCGGTAGTTATGGCCATTCAACCTCGCATGAAGAAAATAGGGTCCAATTAAATAATCATCGCCTATTCCAGCCCACACTTTAATAGAAAACTGCTCCTGGTGACGGGATTCCAAGATTGCATGGGGTTTTCTTCAGCCCAAAAATCATTATCATGAAAGTTTTGGATGGTGTATCAAATAATGGATTTTCATACACTTTTTGAAGAAACCATTGGCAAAAGTTCATCCGTAATGGAAAGTCGTGAGAGAGTTGCGCCTGAACCCGTTGGATATGGTAGGGATATAATTAAGTCATGGAGAATTTTCCAAACAAGAATATGTGAGATATTCAAATTGTTCCCAATTTTTCGTGTACTTGATCCGGGATCTTCCTCGATTCAAAACTGCTACCGCAATTTCTGGTGTTCTTACATTAAGTTGTACTCCTATTAGATGATTGCCTGGTTCAAAACTTTCCTTTTCGCACAACCTTCTATGAATGTTTGAAAATGTTAGTGCATCCGGAATATTTCTATTTGGAAAGCGGTGTTCATACAACCGCTTGGCTTCCAGTACGTTACCATCAGCAAGCCCATACATGTAATGCATATCTGCAAACTCAGAATTCGTAAAATTAACCATATTTTTTTAATAATATTGTTAATTTTGATGACTTACAGACGTGACAACTAGACTAGGTAGACAACAGTCAAAACTGTTTATGTTTACAAAACAAAATCTGCTTCTTACGTACTATACCATGAGTCGGAAATAATAGTCAGTTACGTCAGTCACTAGTTCAGAAACAACACAATAAGAGAGGCAAAATAATATAATATTTTACAATAAATATCTTTTGTATCCCAAATCTATAATCCCGATATGCCGCTTGTTTTAAATGCGGGCACAGCGCACTGTTGCCAAATTTATTTCGGCCAGTGCAATAGATCTTACGGATCATTTGAAGCGCCTCTATTTTAACGAAAGTTCGTGGTCGAGGTTAGCAATTGTACTGATATTTATCGACGGCGGCGCGGAGGTTGCAACACTGAACGATCGAGTTAAGATGAGTCACTGACTATTATTTCTGTCTTATGGTATAGATAAGTTTTTAATCCCTGATAATACCAAATTTCATAACAACGTGCAAATGAAGGAATTTAATTTTTTTATGCAAAAACCGTACGTCAAACGAAAAAATATCAAGAGACCAGATTTGCTCAGAAAGGAATTAATATTTCAAAAATAATTTTTACTTTAAGAAAAAGCAGTGGCGTATCACTTTTCTCATTAAAATGATTCAGTGCAAATCCCGCACGAACGCCACTGAGAAGAATAAAAAATTATGTTGTACAGCAGAAAATGTCTTTTGATGAATACTTTCACAAAAATATCAAGGGTCATCATACCAAAGTTATCATAAAAAAAAGATTTTTTTCTTAAAATTTTACCACCCTGTAGTTCAAAAGTTAAGACCTTCAGGACGTATGTTCATTTAAAGTTTTTTGTCTCAAGAATAGCCTCCTTATCAGGTTGAGCGCCAGGGCGGACACCGGTGTCCGATGTGTGATCAGCCTCCTGGGCCATGAAGGACACCGGTGTCCGCTTGACATTTACATCTTTATCATTCTTACCCGGCCGAGAGGATACACTTTTATGTAGTTTGACATGGTAACATGTCTGCTATGGCCCTGCAAAGTTAAACCATATATCTAATGTAACAATATCTTCGGGTGAAAAAAGTTACATCTTTATTGAAATATTAAATCAGGAAACAAAACTGTATTTATTTGTATATACTCCGTGATCGAGGTACAAGATGCACTAAATAGGCAATAATCCTGTCTAGACAAGTATAATAGATTGTTGGTCACTTTGATAAATATCGTGTCCGAACGTCTCCGGCGGGCCATGACGGACCCCGGTAACCGCTCTCAGTTTGCATAGGCTAGAACAGTCACTGGTATCCGCTTCATTTTTTTAAAAATTCAGTGGGGAAAAAATTCTCAAAATCATAGAAAATAGATGTAATTAATACTAAATGATAAGTATCAGGTAAAATAATATATTGGCCCAGGGAAATATTTTAGTGAAATATCCTTGGCGCTCAACCTGTTAAATATTAGCACGTTATTAAGAAACATCCTGTATACCAACCAGACAAAAAAGGCTAACATTGTTGATGTTTTAGGAGACCCAATGGTTTCGGGAACAGAATTAGCTACTTGTGGTAACAACTTAATCGATTTCAATGAACTATTTGATGATTCGCTTGATGACCAAGATGTTACAGACACGATCGATACTAACATGAGTTCAACTGTGAATACTCCTATGGTTATAAAAAGTGAACCAATTTTCCCAACTCTTGACAAGGATCTTTAGTGTATGAGAGAGGTATACGGCATCCCAAATGATTGATTTCATCAGTTTGGCTGATTCATCGAGGGAGCATTTCCATATTCGAAAACTTTTATGTTCCATAATTACTTATATAGGTTGTAAAGAGGGACATGATTGATTTCATCAGAGAGTTTTATGTTATGTAGGTGACCTTGGATCGTTAGCCTCTCTAGAGATTTGCTTGAAATTGGGTATGTTTTCATAATTGTATTTGATGCAATCTTACAATGAATTATACTACCTATTTTAAAGCACTACACAAGACACAATTTCAAGTCTTTGTAATGCAAAAGAACGGCTGTTCTAGTCTAACTGAAAAACAAACTAGATATGGTTCACTGACCTGACCAACCCGAGCATTGATGCAGGTTGACAGTGGTCAAAGCTGATGTTCAAGATCAGTCAACATCCAATCGTCCTGATTTTGAAATATTCCTGCATTAGCCAAGCAATGAAGGTTGAGCAGGAAATAAATTGATATTTTTCTCACTTAATATCGATTTAACATATTTAATGGCATTTTGCCCGCATTTCCTTTATGATTTTTTTGAGTATGTTCCTGTTTATCAATACCAGACATGCCTTTTCACTTTAGCTAACTATCTCAGGATAATCTATTTTTCAACAATTTTGATACTGTAAAAGTCATGAATATAAACATATTATTTCTACATTTCATTGTATGTCTCCACTATAACTTGAAATTGATGAATCATTCGAAGGAATAATTATTTGTTAATATTTTCATTGTTTGAATCATCGCTGAATATTTTATCAAACTCTCAGTCTGGAAAGTGACTGAGAATAAATCAGATAGAAATCATTTGGGCTTAGGTGTATTTTTAGTGGTAGAGGTTGGGTACAGATTGGTTGAAGCCTATTCCTTACGTTTCTTTTAAAATTATATAATTTTTATTCCTTATGGTAAATTGTGATCCGTACAGATCATTTATATTAGAGGAAATATTTTGGTACTCGAACCACATCTCAAGTGTTTCTATGATGAAAGTGAACTGTGGGAAGTCATTTTATATTTTAATGATGACTCAGAATGAATTCTCTATAACATATAAGGCATTACGAACTATTTGTAATGCGAGTGATATAAAAATATTTATGGAGAAGGGAGCTAAGAATTCTTGGGAAGCCTTGTTTTAATAGATGTTTATATTATGAGAGCTTGTTTTAAAAAAATAGTAATACTTACTGTATGTGTATACATTATTTTGACTTGATAATTTAATCACATTTTTAGTGATTTTATACTAATAAAAGTGTATGTCTGTATTTATTGTAGGCTCCAGTTCAATATTTATAATATTGAAGAAACCGATTTTATATGGTTTGAATGTTTTTATTAACATTTTTATTTTTTTACCCTGAAGAACATGAGGTTTTTACTTGTGATGCTAACTCATCAAATGATTTCATTGGAATTGAACATCAAGTATTTTATTAATTACAGTTTCTTCGATTATCCTGGTGACATAAAACCTCATGATGGGTAATATTTATTTCACACTGTATCAGTTGGCTTTTTTTGAAACAATTTTCCCATGAATTAGTTTATTTCGTTTTTTTTTTTATTGTTGTTGAATAAATAATCGTAAATTATTGTTATTCCAAGGTGATGTTTTGATAAAACAAACTAGGACAATATTTTATGAAGAACGAGTAATTAATATATCGAAATTATTGCATTCTAGACAGTTTTATATGGATCAATATTTGGTTGAAAATCTGTTTCATTAAGCCTTTGTGATTTACTTTGTGAAAACTATTTTTGTATAGAGATTAATTGTTAGTGCATTCTTGCGGTATATAGAGATTTGTAAATTTTTCAAATTACCTGTAAATATTATAATTGTTCATTATATTACTGTATGATTAGTTTTTATTTATTCCCCAATTTTTTTTTCTTATTGAGCATTAGAGAATAATCTTATTTAACACGCATATTGTTCCAACATTCAAAATCCTACACTGAGAATAAAACACTTATTTTATATTGATCTTTGTCCGATTCTCTACCCTAACATGTGGTATTTTTACAAGCTTTTATTTAACTTGCTTCGTTCGTATGTCATTCTTTCCGGTTCAAAATTTGTAATCCATTTTTGGAGCACTTGCCGACATCCGATTGACCTGGAATTTGGCAATCAATCAATATATACTTTATTGTATTCATGAAGAAATCATGGTTACAAAGCAATACAATGTAAGGATAAAAATTACAATAAAAATCAGTATAAACATATAAGGTAAAAAAATAAAACATTTTAAACGAGTAGCGACAATTAATTACAAAACATTTAAGTATAATATATCACTAAAATATTGCGTCAATAAATCATGGTCACAAAGGATAAAGTTACAATAAAATTAGTATAAACATCTACGGTAAAAAATTCAAACGGCAGGTGTTCATAATTCCGGTGACAATGCATTATGAAATTTTTGTTTTTGCAAAAAACAAAATGGCGGCCCCAAGATGGCGGACGAGTTTAGTGATTATGGTACGATTCGATTCAAAATTGGTATGTGGGGGTTTTCAGGGTCGGAGATTATGAATTTTTTGTCAAAATGTATAAATTCAAGATGGCGACTCCAAAATATCGGAAGAGTTTTGTGATTATGGTCCGATTCTATTCAAAATTGATATGGGACTTTTTGGGGTCGGAAATTAGGAATTTATTGTTCAGTCGGAGATTATGAATTTTTTGTCAAAATTTATGAAATTGAAATGGCGGCTCATGGAATTTTTGTTGGAGAAAAAAAATTGGACCACTGCCATTTTGAGAGTGGGTTAAATAAAAAAAAAATTAAAGGAGGGATGTAACGAAATAACTGACTTGAATACACATAAACGCAGTAAGAAACGATTTTGTTTGCAATATTTCAATGGAACATCACGTTCTTTGTACATGTAGCGCACATTCTTTCTTTGCACATGTAGCACACATCCTTTGACTTTTTTTGAGCCGTGAGTTGCTGCATACATGACACATTCGCTGAGTTCTCTTTCCTTGTCCTGGAGTTTCTGGTATTAGAGAAGGAAAATGCTTTTGTGACAGTCTCAAGGGATTGTCGACTGTTGGTTGTTTCATTGAATTTTTTTTCAAATGGCCAAATTTTTTTAAATTTTGAGAGATGACCGCTAATTTGTATTCCTCGAGAGAAGGTATCTTGCCTGTTTTTGCTTGGTACATTACGAACGAATTATAGTACGTTAGGTCCATAAGATTGAAAAATCGTTATTGTACCACTTCAATGTCTTACGTGCGTTTTCCACGAAACTGATTTGCCTTATCTATGTGGTTTTATTATCGGCTATGGTTGGTTTTTCCGGAACCCTTTTCTGCAGCAGTGAAAACGGTAGTGAGCATATGAACGATTCTCCATTCACATCATTTGACTGCAAAGGGTACATTAACATATCAACTGGTTCAATACGATTATATTATATGAATATATAGTGAATAAATATACTAGGTGTGAATAGAAACAATTTTTAAAAGAAAATAATTGAAAAAAAACCTAGATCAGACCTTACTTGAACTAAAAATAAATGAAACAAATAATTGAAAATATGATTAACTTGTATTATTTATTTCAATTTGTATCCAAAGTAATTTGAGAGATGGTATGTAGATATTCGGATACTGATATGATAATTTTTTTTCATTTTGTTTCCAATAATTTTATAGAACAGTGTAGTAATAATATATTTTTTAGTTATCTTCCATAGGAGAGGACAATTCAAGTCATATCTTTCAATACGATTTGCTACATTCACTATATATAGGCTTTCCTCGCATTGGAGAAAGAGCATAAAAAATAATTTGGGATTTTCCTTTCTAAGGGAAGTCCAACAAATAGCCAAATTGATTTCCATATTCCAGTGGACTTTCTACCTTCAAATACTGTTAACAAAGCCATCTGGTGGAATGGATGAACCAAAGAAGTGATCATACATTTGTTGAAATGCTTCTGATAGGACATTAGAAATTATATGAAAGGTTCGCAGATGGCTATGGAATGATCAACTCCACAAAGAACTTCCGAAACATGACCTCCTATTGAAACCTGAAAAAAAAAGTTATGAACAGTTCCAAAGGAATCAACGTCCAATGTCAGATCAATAAGGAACACTTTGGAGGGTAGTGATATTTATGACAGTCGAATTAAAACATCTTTAGCACAGTGCCGTGCCGTTTTTAGGGGTACAAAACTTTATTTTAAATTCGATCAATTCTACTACGGTATTTTTTATACACTTCATATTAGTGAAATATCAGTACCCTAGACATCTTCTTAGCAAAAAAGCAATATTCTACTTGAAAATATTGTTTGCATTCTATGCCACTGTCAGCCTACTTGTAGGTCGTATGTTTGTTGATCACTTCTTGTTTTGTAACCAAAGCAGTATTTTGTCATTTTGTGCCACTTAACCAATACAAAAGGATTAGGAGTATTTCAAATGTCAAAAAAACTAAAGTGTATATTTAGTATTTACACAGTCTAATAAAATTTACCCTATTTCAATTACATTGTTACGAAACTAGGGTTCGTTTATTGAAACACTCCGATAATTTTAATGTCCGTTTATTCCACTTTAAATAAAAATTCACTTTGACTTCGCTAATATGAATTACTTTGTTTCTCTGCACAACAATATTAAAAAAACTGTTCGTCTCTCGCGTGCGACCCGCTTATATAGCATGGACGAATCCTCCAGAAGAGTGGCAATCTCTCGAGAATGACCTCGAGTGTTTTCTTGGAAATATCGAGACCATTCGATGTTTGTCATCGGAATTCGCAGACGGCCTGGTTGACTAATCTAGGTAGGTAGTTAGTTTATTCATTTCAATAGATAAAACACAATTACAGAGTGGTGTAAAAAGTATCTCGTCTAAGAAACATGTCAGAGACAGAGAGAAAGAAAAACACACGCTACATAAAACAGATATTGCTGAATAGCTCTCAAATACAAGCCTTGTGTCACACTAAGTATGGTGCGAAAAACTCCTTAATGGTGTATGGTTCAATATCATATAGTAGACTTTGGAGGCATCTCAGAAATATTCTATTACATTTTATGTCTTTGATATTTTGTGGCAGGTGATTATAGAGCTTCATGCTTTAATAATACACTCCTTTTTCAACAACTTTTTCTGTGAATTGGGTTATAGAGATGGGTTTTTGAACACTGGTCAAACTCAGATCGATTCTTCGTCAAGAATTGAACATATTCATAAATGTAGATGGCAGTAACAGTTAAGAACATGTGAGATCTGAAAATACCCCTGCAGGAGTCAGTTTGTTTCATATTGAGCATTACTCTAATGGCTCGTTTTTGACACACAAAGATGTGTTTAGTTCATTGGTGCTGCCCCATGTGGCTATAGGTACCGAATTTGATTATTGAACAGAACAACTCATTAGTGACAAACAATGCCGGGGCAGACTCCACGCCTTTCCGTTACAATATTTACATCTGACAATTAACTGGTCAATTTTGGAAATAGTTTTTACTTAAAAATACCTTCATATAGCCATAAAAAGGTTCAACTTTTTGATTAATTAAGATCATGAAGTGTTGAATGTTCCATGGGTTTTGTAAAAGAGAACATTTATATCAAATTACTAAAAATTCAATGAATTTGAAAAAAATCTTTAAAACTCTACAAATCAAATGCATTGTTCAATCATTTCGTCTCTTTCAACTCAGTGGTAGGTAAATATATATAACCTCAAAAATCTATGTTTTTAAATATCCAATTGCCTTTATAACAAACTAAGAGTTATAGAAAATTGATGACAGATTAGAATTCTAAATTCATTAACTTATTGGTCAAGTAAAAATTGATCATGATTTTATGTTAACATTTATCAATCAAATTGAAATATATGAAATTGGACCCTGTAAATAAGTCTTGGAAAATATTATTTATCAAAATGAAAAACCCCGAAAACAGGTTAAAATACAGGAAATGGAAAGTGTTGTCAAGAGTAGTTCAATTTATCAAAGCTTATAACAATTTTCAGAGTGTCTATTTAACTGTTGTATTTAATTTTCCACATTATTAGAAAATGAATATTTTAATATATTTAAAACAATATTATTTTAGGGTTAAGCACAGTTATTGATTTGTTTGAAAATATGAAGAGGGTGTTCATAAAATCAGATGTGGAATCATGCAACTGAAAGATAAACTTTAGTCACTATAGCTTCCATCATTCAAGATAACCTTTTGGGGGGCTATTCATGTTGGAAAGGGAAACATTCTCAGTTGAATATTGAATAGAAATATATTTCTGGAAATTGAAAAATCTGCGATAAAAATTAATTACTTTTTTTTGTTAGATATTACAAAAATATAACTTCATTTTTATCGTAGAATTTTCAATTTCTAGAAAAATATTTCTATTCAATACTCAACTGAGAATGTTTCCCTTTTCAACAAGAACAAGTAGTTTGTACAAATCTGAACCCCAAAGATGTTATTGACACCTGGCTATAAATTTATAGTGGAATACAATAAGTAATATTGAAACATGTCTATGAATATTCCCAAAATAATAATTTTAATGTATGTGTGGTCCCCAATAAGTAGTCTATAAAAAATGATCCCTCACATTTAGTGTTCGTTAAACATCGATATTAATGAAAACTATCGATAGTCTTTTATAGTTAAAAATATCGAACCAAACACAAATAATATGCAGGAATATTTTTTTGGGAAAAAAATGAAAGGTCACCTAAAACTGTGAATAAATGAATAAAAATACAATAGATTATTGTAACAAACTAAAATATATAGATAAATAAGGAAAAACCGGAAAATTAAAAAAGTGTTCAAAGATATTTTTTTTATGGAACTACCTATTTTTTCTTCTAAATTGTGCCGAAAATGAGTGTGTGTAGTTTGTGCTGCTAAAAAGGAGGCATTTAGAGTGATTTTGGTGTGAGATAACAGTGCTTGAAAATCACCGAATTTTCAATTTGGAAGGGCTATAAAACGGAAAGGATAAGAGAGCACTGCGTTTTTATTTTGGATTTGTGTTCAGGCAGTAAAAATACATAATTTGACCTAAACGGCTATTCTCAGGAAGCATGAGTAGTGCTAACTAGACAATTACCATTTTATATTTGTGCTTATACATATTCTGCATTTCACAAATTTATCATCTGAACATTTTGTAAAATGTTTCCATACTTTTGAATGTTTATTTAATCATTATTAACATTAAATATCCTAATTTTCAACTATCAGTTCGGGAAGGTTACCACATCTACAACATCTAACCATCAAGATGTCATCCAAAACACTATCAATGCATCGCCTAAAATTATCGATAGCAAATGACTATCAAGACTATCGATATTCAACGAACACTACTCATATTCAAGTTTGCTTGATTTCAGAGATAGACTACTATACTAGACAAAGTGAAATGAGAAAGTGTTTGAAGCTAATCAAATAAATTAAAATTAGGTGGAAATGGTGATAATTTGTTGGAATTGGCATATTGCTGCAGATTACTTTTACAGTTTATATGAAATTAGTACACACTGCATGCCCATGTCCCAAAATCTATCTCTGTTTATCTTAATTGTCTTATGGGTAGATCATGTAAAATAACATTATGCTTTTTCTTATAATCTAATTTTCATCTCACTGTTAGTGTTCAAAGTTCCCATTCAACTCACTTTTAATGGGAAGTATTGATCCTTTTCATGACCCAGACCTAAACATCCGTACTTATTTCTACCCCATATGAACAAATCTCCAAGATTTGTTACAGCTGCTGCATGATATAGTCCACAGGTAACTTTCACTACTTTGCTATTGGGTTGAAAGTCGTTTTTTCCAAATAAAGTTTCAGGTATATGAATTGGCTCTTTGGACTGTTGGGCGTTAGGGCCTGCCCCGAGCAGACCATATCCCCATGAAAAAACTTGCCCCTCCTCTGGAAAGGAATATAAAGCGTTAGGCCAAATCACACCAAATTGAAACATTCCATTAGTTCTTCCTTATTCATTGTTTTAAATCAATGAAGTTATTTAAGTAGAGGTCATATTCAATGAAAGATTCACTGAAATTTATATATTATTCAGAGAATTATTTAGTTGATAATTACAACAGAACTGGCAGTGTTCATAATGCCAAGGTTGTAGCCAAAAACCCATTCAGATAGAAAAGCAGATTTTGGTAATTGCTGGAATGGCAGTTGATCCCCAACAAAGTAACTAACATCACATCTAGAAAATCAAGAAGATTATAGTCTGATTTTTAGATTAATGTTTGCCCATCTCAAAATGTTGAAGTGAGAAATCAACCCTTGACCCTATTTTTTATCAATGTGGCCGAGATGCACCTTCTGGTT
The DNA here is from genome assembly GCA_018342105.1 of Gonioctena quinquepunctata. Taxonomy (NCBI): domain Eukaryota; kingdom Metazoa; phylum Arthropoda; class Insecta; order Coleoptera; family Chrysomelidae; genus Gonioctena; species Gonioctena quinquepunctata. Next base: position 445,057 of record JAFIRS010000169.1, read on the forward strand.
TTTCTTCCATAGAGTACTATTTCCCTGGTCAGAAACTTTCCATAAATACTAACATACATAAAAGGTTAACAGAAAGAAGAACACAGAAAAATAAAGAAATTTTCATACAAATCTTAGTAGAAGAGAATTGGAACAATTTTTTTCTGTCCCAGTTGAGGATATGAATAAACAATGGGAAGTATTTATGAACATCTTAATACCAATATTCAACCACTGCTTTCCAGAAAAAAAACTATGAATACTAATGAAAAACCCATGAAGTATTACAGAATCTAGGAAATAGGCTTGGGGGAGGGGGGGAATACGTAAAAGTTAAATACGTTTACTTATAGGTACAAAAAACAAGTATTTTTTTTCATTCAAATTCAAACAAAAATACAAAATGTAATAAAATAAAAGATATATATGCATACACTTATAAGTAGGTACAAAAACAAAGATTTCTTTCGTTAAAATAAAAATCACAAAAAGAAATTCAGTCTCCTGTATTTCTTATTTGCAAACCTTTCAATAACATTTGAAACATCTATTTGCACATCTCTATGAACATGAAGTAGAGCTAATCCAACCAAGCACACTAACTGGCATTGTATTTAAAATATGAAGACACTTTTTTATCAAGGGAAATATGTTAGCAACACATGATTTAAAAATAAAAAAAATAGAAGAATGTAATTTCAATGGAAAATAATGTTTCCATTGAATTTTGATAATGTTAGGCTATTGTTTATTAAGCAATTTTTTTGGAACCACCGATTTTATTAAAAATTGTTCACAGAATGACTCCATATACTTTTTTACTTCCTGGAGCACATTTTACATGTGTACTCGATAATATCACGCTATAAAATTGTATAAAAGTTGATTATTTTGTCAATTATAAATTTCTGAAGTTAACAAAATATGAGAAATTAATTAAATATTGTTAATTTTTTTTATTGATAGTTCACATTATTATCAGTTTTATGCCCGACAAAGGCATTTTACGATTTAAAAAAAATTACGCAATTTGTTTATAAAATATTCATAAACAAATGATTACATATTTTTCAGAAATTGTTTTCTTGTATTAGGTTGCTGAGTTTATTATGGTTGAAAAAAAAATATTCCTAATTTTTTTAAATTGTTTTTTTTTGTTTTATTATTATTTAAATAATATATTAAGAATTTTTTTCTTTAAAATTAATAATTGGTTATTCTCCACCTAATAAGAAAAATTGTTTTTATTAATTATGTAATTGTTTATTCACTTAACAATATGTTATAAACAAACTTTGATTTAAATTTTTTTAAACAAAAAATAAATTGAATTTTTTTTATTCATGGAAAAAATTCTTATTAGATAGAGAAGAACCAATTATTAATTTTAAAGAAAAAAAATCTTTATATCGCTACTGTTAGTGCAAAAGGTCGTATGTAAAAATGTTCCTTTTTTTTATTTGTGCTAAAGATGGCATTCTGTAGTGTGCAACTGCTACAAGAATGTCGTATGTCATCAGCTGATCAATTATAAGTTAAAGTGAAATGTAAAAAAGTCATATGTTTTCACAGCGGATTTTTGTTACTGCAAAAAGTCGTATGTAGAACTAGCATAGTGGCGGGAGTGCACTCACGTGTGTTCACTGATTAGTTCATGTTTTGGAGGTTTGAATAGAAGGACTCGGTAATATTCGTTGAGATAGTGTTGATAAACAAGTTATTTGAGTGTTCAAGAGGATTCTGTGCTAAAACTGAAAGAAGTTAGGTACAGTTTAATTTAATTAAGGTGAGTTTTTTAGGTTATGTTAGCTTTTTATCCCTAAAAATGACTGAATTAGTCGTTTTTTTAAGTAGACTGAATCATAAATAAACACCACACTTATTATTAAATAATAAATGATGATGTAGTTTCAGTGTTTCATTCATTTTTTTTTTCAATTGCAAAATGTCATATGTGAAATTCTATCTTGGTCTTTGGGTCTATTTAATGGAGACTGTAACATACGACTTTTTGCTATTGAGTTTTTTTGGAATTCTGAATAAAATAGGTTTCTCAGATGATGAAAAAATAAAAAGATATAAACACGAAACAAAATTTGTTTCTTGATGTCAAAAACGTATAAAGCTAACTTTAGATTCTGAGGACAAACATTTTTTCAATTCCTGCATGAATACAAAGCTTTTCTACCTTCGCTTGTGAGGAAGAATTTATTTTCTTGTAGGCCACATAATGATAAATAGATGTAAACATTTTGCTACACTCCTAAACAGTTGTTGTATTCATTTATGTTTCAGAAAAATGTTGTCAAGGGGTAAAATATTAGTTAACATGGCCACTGCCAAACTCAATGGCAGCCTTGAAGGAAAAGAAAAAAGCAGAAAAACACAACGTTTCCAAAATCTCAATTGTTCTGCTGGAAAATCAACAGATAGCCCAGCAGCTCTTACAAAAGATCTACCTATCACTGAGGTACTAAATGGAGACGTACCTGCTGCTTATGTCCACAAAGACCAACCTGCTGCTTACGTAAAGAAAAACTACCTACCTTCTACTGATGTCCATGATGACCTCTGCTGCTGATGTCCACAAAAGCAATCCACTTGCTGCCGGTGTTAACATAATGGACCTACCTCCCTCTGCTGTCTCCGATAGCACCTTCCTACAGCCGATAACAATGAAATCAACCTTCCTACTGCCGATTACAACGAAATCAACCTACCTGCTGCTAACATTTCCGAAAACAACCTACCTGCTGATGTTGACGAAAGCGGCTTACTTGTTACTTTTATCCATAAAAGTGTTATACCTGGTGATGTTGATAATGAGCTAGACAGCCTTAACTGCGGGACTAGCAAGATACCTGATAGAATGAAGAAAATAATTGGGAGGGAAAAAATCAAGACCTTCCTGAACGAAAACATTTCTGACGATAGTATGAATGAACATTTGTTTTCTTCTTCGGATTCTGATGAGTACCAGCCTTCTTCAGACTCAAGTGATGAAGAGAACAATAAAACTATCCTACAGAAGAGACAACAAATTTCAAACAAAGAGAAAACTGTAACATGTCAGTTATTCGATTCGTTGCCAAAAATGGAGTCGCATTATTGTCGTTCCAGTACATCTAAACACTATCTAGAGCCAGTGTGGGAAAGCGAATCTCAAATTTACAACGAATACAAACGTATCTGCCTAGAGAAGAACGATGAACCAGCATCAAGAGCTTTGTTTACCAAAATATTTTTCTCCATGAACATAGGATTTTTCATACCAAAAAAAGATCAGTGTGAAACTTGTATCAAGTTCAAACTAGGAAAAGTTACACCTGAAAATTATGAAAGACACCAAATGAGAAAATTCGAAGCAAGAGATGAGAAGGCAAATGATAAGATCAGAGCAGAAAAATCAAGCAAAATTTCAGTTTACACAATTGATGTTCAGAAGTAATGAGCGTGCCCGGATATTAAAGCATCAGTGGCATATTACAAAACTAAACTAAAAATCCACAACTGGTCAGTTTTTAATTTGGCAACACATGATGGAACATGCTACATCTGGCATGAAGGAAATGGAAATGTAGATAGTGACGTGTTCGCTTCACTGCTAGTGAAGTTTTAAGCAACGAATTGGAAAAAGGCCAGACATCATCGAAATGGTTATTTGGAGTGCGGTTGTACTTATCAGAATAGATGCTGAAACCGTAGCTAATGCTCTTCTTTATTTCGCTGTAAAAAAGGAGTTACTGTGTACCACAAATACTTAGAAGTTGGACATACACAAATGGAAGTGGATAGCATGCACGGTCACATAGAGAAAAGCTTCGAAGCATGAGCACTTCGTACCTGCTGACTTTGTGAGAGATATTAAAGAGGCGAGAAAGCATCCCCCCGTATTATGTAGAAACTGTCAATTACAAGGAATTTTATGATTTCTCTAATGGGTACTACAGTATTCGACCGATCAAAGAAAGGTGACCCTTTGTCACCGATTTAAGATGTCTTAAATGTGAACCTGATGGCCACATTTGGTTCAAACTAAACTTCTCTGAAGACTGGACTGAACTTCCTAGGAGACCCAAACCGGCAACTGATGTTTACCAACAACTGAAACCACTCTACCGACAGCCTCTTCCCCTTCAAGAAAGGAAGTTTAAGGACCTCCAAGAGCTGAAAACTTGCATGGAAGAAGATTGTCATTTATTTTATGATAATCTCCGGCACAGCAATTGTTCAGAAACAGTGTGCCCTCACATTATTAACAACTGAAACAATTTTTAATAAATTTAATTAAAAAACTTTTTTATGAAGTTCTTAGGATTATTAATTTTCCTACAACTGAAGTGAAGTATGTATGCCTACATTCAAAACGTTGTATGTTAAATTGTGGCTCCAATATTAATTGCAAAGGGTCTTATGTCAATATGCAAAAAGTCGTATATCAAATTTAGTTCCAATTTAAAACTGCAAAAAGTCGTATGTTACTGTCATTTTTTTATTTAAGGGTTTAATGTCTCAAAACTTAAGTTATATATTAGTTACCATGGGAAAAAATATGAATATTATATTAATAAAACATAAGGAAATAATAAGTTTTTATGCTCTCCTGTAAAGTGCACCCTTTTTACATACGACCTTTTGCACTAACAGTAGCGATATATTATTTAAATAATAAAAAAATTAAAGAAACTATTATAAACAATAAAAAAATAATAGATTTTTTTAATTTTGTTTTCAATCATAATAAACTCTTAACCTAATGCAAAAAAACAATTTTTGAAAAATATTCAACTTATCCATTAGTTAATAAATATTTCATAAACAAATAGCGTATTTTTTTCAAAACGTTGTAAAATGCCTTTGTGAGACATAAAACTGATAATGTGAAATATCAATTAAAAAAAATTTCAATATCTACTCGATTTCTCATATTTTGTTACTTTAGAAATACCTAATTAACAAAATAATCAACTTTTAAACAATTTTATAGCTTGATATTATTTAGGACCCATGTAAAATGTGCTCCTAGAAGCAAAAAAATGATGGCGTCATTCTGCGAACAATTCGATTTGTAATAAAATCGGCGGTTCCAAAAAAACTACTTAATTAGCAATAGCCTCACATTATCAAAATTCAATCAAAAAATTTTTTTCTGACGGAATTACATTCTTTTAAGTATTCAGATAATTCTTTTGAAATTTTAAATTTATATTTAGTAGTATATTTAGTAGTGTACTCCTGAATTAATATTATAAAGACTTGAGTTCCTCTTCATGAACCTGTTTTTTTATTTTCTCTATCATCAATAGTTTTTGAGCTATTGCCAAAAAACTGAGTCAGTTTTTTTTTAAATAGCAAATTCTCGTCGGCGGAAAAAATCGAAAAAGATTTGAGCAGAGATGTGGAGTGTGGTGGCCATTCCATCAATTAAAAAAAAAAAATTTTTGGGTGGTTTAAGTACCCCCATTACCCCCCCTTACGCGCTTGAAGTATTACCAAAATTCAGTATTAGGGAAGTGCAGAGATCACCTAGATCTGTTAGTAGTACTCAGTCGGGCAGAAAAATTAAATTTGAAGACTATAATTGGGCAAAACATAGGTACAACAAAATGGTGTCTGAATCACAAAAGATTCAGTATGGGCATCGCATTGAAAACTGTGTAAATAAATCTAAATGTTTGTGGTAGATTGTGAAGAAATCATCAATTAATTAAAAATAGCTGGTGACCCCTATACATTGAGCAATAATTTTAACTATTTTCTCCAGAACGAAATTATTTAAAAAATTAGAGAACAAAAACCAGTATTGGATATGATGAAATGTCAAATAGTGCATTGAAATTTTGTGTTTTTGAACTATAAACCCCCCTATGCCACATTATTAACAATTCTTTCCTGACAGGTATATTCCCAGATAAGCTGAAAATGGCACTGGTCAAACATCTATTTAAAAAAGACGACAACACTTTTACAAAATCATCGTCCAATAAGTCTGTCTCAAAAGTTTATGAATTAGCAATGTGCACTAGACTTGTTTTTCTTCACTGATAAATTCTCGAGTCTCTCACAACATGGCCATCTAAAAGGAAAGTCAATCAAAACTGTCTTATATGATTTTATAGAAAAGGTATATGCTGGGTATGAAAACAAAGAAATACCAATGGGTATCTTTTTATACTTATCAAAGGCATTTGATAGCTTAAACCATGAAATTTTGCTGGAAAAGATATATGGTATCAGAGGCCCCGCTTAAGATTGGGTAAACTCGTATCTTTCACAATGCAAACAAAAAGTGGTTATAGAACATCAAGGAATCAAATATTACTGGGAGAAAGGTTTGTTGTCGATAGGTGTTCCACAAGGCAGCATCATAGGACCCTTTTAATTTGTATTTTTTATGAATGATTTAGCACAAGACATTGTAAATAATAAAAATATCCATTTGGTAAATTTTGCAGGAGACACAAACATATTTACTATAGGATGGTCATTTTGAACAATCTTTTAGACCATTTCTTACGAAACTCTGGGAAAGGCAAGGTTTACCATGAAGAAACTAATACTCAATAACAAAACAAACGATATCCACTTTAGAACCAAAACGAAAAACATCACTGTTCCTGAGACTCTTGAGATCCAAATACAGATGATAACTTTGGTAGAAAACACAAAATTTGTCGGAGTACCTATTGAAAAACACATAGAAATAGGTACCAGATTATCATCTATTTGCTATTCAATTAGGATAACGTCTAATTACGTAGATAACAAGGCAAATAAAATTACTTTATCAGTTTCCTGGGGAGGAAGTGGATTGGTAGTAACCTTCCGTCCCACAGATTATTCCCAACAGAAAAATATCCAGCGTATATGTGTGTATTAGGTTTTTCAATAGACTTCCCACGAAAGTTGAACTAGAATGAAAAAATAAAAAATTAAATTATGGAAATAATTATAAGTTGAGAGCCATTTTCTGTTGAAGAATACCTAGAAGGAAGATAATTTCATAATCCTGAGGTTAAAATAAGATGAGAAGTACTATATAAAATTTAAAATTGTCTTATTTCTTTAATATTTATTTCAATACATACAAACACTGATTTTGCTCATGCTTATTGTAGTTTTTTTATGCCATTTACTCTAATTGTAGTTGCTGTGATAATTTTTATTATCGTATTATTACTGTGATTGTAGTTCCTGAAAATAAAGCTTCTATTCTATTTATACTTACCATTTGAAACTAAACAAAATGATCCTCCACTTGCTACACTTTTTATTTTACCCAACTTGTCCAACTTCTTGATATGTTTGGATGTTGAAATTTGTTGTGCGCTGTCTGGTAATGTTATCTGGCTATATTCCGAATTGCCCCATCCAAACACCTCACCTTTATCTGGAAAAATATATACGCATAACCCTCCAACTATTCATTGATGGTATTTACTTACCACTGAGTGCCAGAACAAAATCCGACCGACATGACAACTCTACGATTTTTTCAGATTCTATATCTCCTTTGACTCTAGAAAACTCAGAATGATTGTTGTAGTGGCCTAGTCCTGTCTGCCCATCAGCCCCCCACCCACAAGAGTAGACACTCCCATCCTCTGTAAGTACCAAACTGAAATTTAAATATTTGCCTCATCTTCAACCGATTTAGTATTCAACCTACCTGTGATCTTGTCCACATTCAATATCAATTATGGATTTGCCATCAATTTTCTCAATATGGTTTATATAATTGCTCATCATATAATTCTCATTTGGAATAATTTTTCTACCACATTGTCCAAAACTATTGTTTCCTAATGTGAATATCCCTTCATCGGTCAGAACAATGAGATGTGCTCGTCCTGCAGACAGCTTGAGTACTTTGCATTTAGCAGGGTTTTTGAAAGGTAGGGGGATTGGCTTTGGGTAAAAAAGGACTTCCAGAGGCTTTCCATGTCTTACTTCCTGGTAACCTATTTGCGAATCTGTGTTTATACCTGTTCCATAGATTTTTTCATTGGTATTACTTTTCACTGCAAAAACTGTGAAACCAAACCCGCATGTAGCTGTGGTAACCTGGAATTTGTTAGCAATAGAAAAAATGTTAGGATCACAACTCAACATTATTATGGAGCACATGTGGGATAACATTAATTAATAAGATACAGAGGATTCAAAATTATTCAATTTCGATTTCAGAACATCAACGGAGGTTGTTTACAAAGAAACTGGCCTTCTTCAAATAGGAGTAATATTAAAAATTGAGCAGAGCAAATTTCTGTACAAAGTGATAAATAATAACTTCAAATGTAATATGAAAAAAAAAAAATTATTCAAATAGGAAATCCTAATATACAAATACGTTACATAATATAATAATAATATATATACAATTACGTTACATTTTACATAATACTTACTACATAATACCTAAGACGAATACGAAATATATATACGATCAGCTTACTGATAGATTCATTATTTATCTTTAATTAATCTTATTTCTAATATATGCAAGTAGCATTGATTTGAAAGAATTAAGTGTTGAACATTCTTTTATGTGGTTTGGACGCTTGTTATATTTCAAAAGTCCTTGGTGTAATAAAGAATTCATGGTTTTAGCATAATAAGTTCTCATAACATAATTTTTTTTAAATTTATTTATTGCTCACATAATATACAGTTATCACATATGTATAAAAACTATGGAAATAATAGGTTGCATTTATTTTTTTCTTTTGCACCTAAGTGTATAACACTTGTATGTGGAAGTATCGGTTAACTAGATTATTGTAATTTAAGATATAGGTCGAGTATCTGGTTATAGATAGATAGATATCCTTTATTAGTTCTTTGTAATAAAAACCTTTTCAGGTGTAGAACATGTCAATTGCAGTTAACATTATAGAAGTAGTAAGAAATCATGAAGCAGTATCATTAATATTGGTTAAAAGTATACATTAAAAGGTCACAGATGTGCGAATAACAAAGTTATCACAGTCAATAATACTTAATAAGTGTTTGTTTGGTGTTATAATTATAATATATTCTAATAAGTAAATGATAATAAATAACATAAATAATTAACCCAAAATTTGTTGAGTATCTTTCAAGTGTACAAATGGCTTTCATAACAAAGCTTCAAACTTATTGTAGTTTGTACAAATATATTTTTTACAATTTTTATTGAATAGTTTCACAGTGCTAGATGTTCTTATTTCTAGAGGCAGTATATTAAAAACTTTTGGTGCCAAATAATTAACAAATCTTTGCGAGGAGTCTTTTTTGAACATTGGAATTGCTATTTGTTCATTATGTTTTGCTCGTGTGTTATAAGAATGAGATATTTGTTGGAGATGTTGACTATTTTTGTAGTAGAATGTTGAAATTGTTATGAAATGAAGATTTCTGACATTTAAAATGTTTTCATTATATAATAATTGAGAATGTTTCCCTTTTCAATAATAAAGTGGTTGAAAAGAGCTTACCTCTATTGAACATAACTTTTAGTACTTATGTAATTTTGAACTACATTTAGTCGATGAAGGGTGTTCTCATATGATCCGCCCCTTACTGATATGCCATATCTTATAAGTGATCTATATACAATAATCAGTTGTTCTTTATTTAGGATTTTACGGATATGGTACATTTTGTATATGAGTCTACGGACTTTTTTCACCAATTCAACGATATGTAGATCCCATTTAAGATGTTTATCGATGGTAACACCTAAATACTTGATATTGTCACATTCCGTTATGAGATAAGTAGAGTTCTCAATTTTAAGATTATTGTGATTAGGTCTATTATAATTTGTGGTTGAAAATGTTATGATTTTTTTTTGTATTAAGTGAGAGTTTATTAAAATCCAGCCACTCTTTAACATTTTGTACACCTTCTGCCGCTTTTACTTTTACACCATCCCAAGAGTCGTCTTCGAAGATCAATACAGTGCATATGAGATTGTAGATTTACTTATATTGAGGCTTAGTAGTGAATTTATGTATGTGATAAAGAGTACCGGCCCCAATACAGTGCCCTGGGGGATGCCTAGTTGCGTATTTAAAGGTTCACTTACTGAGTCTCTAATTTTTACAGTATGTTTTCTATTATTTTCCAATACCTCAAGGAGTCTATTATGTGGGACCGTGTCAAAAGCCTTTGCTAAATCTAAGAAGACTGCAATACATTTTTTATTTCTTTCCAAGCTGTCTTTTATTGAGTTAACAACTTCATACATTGCGTCAGAAGTACTTTTACTGTCCCTAAATCCAAATTGATTTTTATGTAATATTTAATTATTATTTAGATGATCATGTTTAAGCATTTTTCGAAAATTTTTGAAAAATTACTTATGCTAATGGGTCTGTAATTAAATATATCTGTCACATTACCATTTTTATAGATTGGGGTTATTATTGAAGTTTTAAATTTGTCTGGGACTATGCCCGTTTCAAATATTAAGTTGATTATATATAAGAGTGGGGATATAATATACGAATGTATAAGTTTTAATGTTTTAGAAGTAATCCCATCTATTCCTAGAGAAGAGTTATTTTTTATTTTTTAGCGAGTGTTGGATTATTTCGTTTTCAGTAGTGGATAGAGGAACATAGATTGGGAAATAGTTGGGTACCTATTTTTGTAGTCATTAGCAGATTTTTTTATCTGATTAGCCATTTTTAAACCAATTTCATTATTATTAAATCTTACATCATTCCCATCATGAATTTCTATTGTATTTTTTTTTTGCTGCTGTCGGTATTGCTTAATTCCGAGACTACTTTAAACAGTTTTCTGATATCATTTTTATTTTCGTTGACTGATTGTTTGTAATAGTTATTTTTTACTGCGTGTATTATTTTGTTGAGTTGATCTCTATTGTTCCTAGTATCATGGTTGTGTATTTAATGACAAAATGTTATATATTCCCCAAAGTAAGCGGTGCATAAATTATGCAATATTTTAAAAATAAATGCCATTGAAAAATAGAACAGTCTATCCTTTACAGATAACCAATTCAACACATTCAGCATCAATTGAGTAGGTATATACCTGTTATATCTGAGCACAATACGCATACCTCTATTCTGAAGTTTTTGGAGAGCAGCAATCTTATTATTACTCATTAAGTAGAGCAGACTAGCACAGTATTCATAATGAGGTTGTATGATTGTTCTATAAGCTGTTATTGAAGTTTGAACAGTTAAATTTGATGTGACTCTAGACAGGAAGAAAAGTTTTTTATTAATTTTTTTTTATGTATAATTAAAATGATTATTTAATGACAAAGTATTATCAATCATGAGTCCTAGGTATTTCATCTGTCACGACTTCAATTTTCTCATGAATGAAATTCGAGATGGTGAACAATATACATGCTCATGATACCAGAAGATAAAACAATTTATATATAAGTAATGTAAGAACAAACATAGCTTTAATAGCCCACTGAACAAAAGTGTAAGGACATTTAACAATCTGCCAGTATCTATTAGGTATACTCCTATGTAATAAGTACCAAATGAAATTAAAATTTATTTTCAAGAGGAGTTTAGAAATTGAATTCAGAAGGGTGATGTGTGAATGACTCTATTTTGTTAGTTTTATTATGTATTTTGACAGGTTGATGCATACTAATGTCATACAGCATCATAGAGGTCGGTGACAATTGCGATACAACGCCGCACTGCGTCCTCACACATCCGGGTTAAATCGGACAGAACGCAGAATGACATTAAATTTTGCATAATTACACAATAGGTTCGTGTAGTGTTGTTTTCTTGCATACAATATCGGTTAATTTCCCCACCTTGCCGGCCAAGAATTTGCCCCTCCCAATTTCATCGCAACGCCGTACGGCATCGTCTTTGCCATAAGAAACTCATTTAGTTGTAGGGTGATTGCGCCTGTTCTCCGACCAGTGCCGGTTTTCGACTAGTTTCATACAAATCTAAAGGAAATAAGAAACTATAAGCCAATACCAGTCATCTAAAATCTTCCCGGTTTTCGACAGTCTCTCCCCAGACCGCCTTTCCCCACCACTTCTCAGAATTTTCGAGTCGTTTACGTGAAAATTTCGTTATTAAACGCTTGAGGGTGCATAGGCAGTCGTGAGCAGATTACTAAAGACGCGCAATAGTTGAAAATTTGTAGTGAACAGTGACTTCAGAAATAGCAAGTAAGTGATAAATTATCTTTCAATTACTTCATTTTTTGTGTGGTATGTCAAGTTTAAACTATTCGTCTTCCGAAAAACTATGTTTGAACCATGTTTACAATATTTTTCTATATAAAATGAAGGGGTCGCATATTAGGTATGTGATATATGTGCTTTTCCCTTTCTCGACCACTTGGTCGAGAACGGACAACTATTTTTAAATACTTCTATTTATTTTTCTACCCACGGACAACGGCACTTAGATTGTTTATCCCTTTTCATTTTACTAACTCTAAATACGGTTGAACTCTCCTAACACATTATTAGTAAATTATACTCCTTACATAGAGTCCAGTTTTCGACCACATTTTTTTAAATCCTTCTATTTATTTTTCTACCCACTTTTTGCAGTGATTAATGGTGGTCGAAAAGTGTTCTCTTTTTTGACCAATTGATTTTATATGGTTTTTCATTGGAATTAAGTAGGTAGGTAATGTTCGATTTCTGTTTTCAGAAATGCCATCAAAAAAATCAAAACCGATTAACGAAAATAAATCCAAAAAAATCACATTAAAGGTAAAGAAAAAAGGAAGTTTTTTCGATATAGCGAAGATGTTTTACAAAGAGCTCTTATAGAAATTAGAGAGGAAAGGATGAGTATAAATAGAGCGAGTCAACAATTTAACGTCCCTAAAACTACTATTATCGACAGAATCAAGGGCAGATCAAACGAAAATAAACGAAAAACTGAACCTGAAGCGTTACTAGGAGGAGAAGTCGAAGAAAAAATCAAAGAATGGGTTATAAATATAGGCGAATGTGGTTTCCCTTTAAAAAAAACGAGCTTATTGAAACTGTCGAGAAAATCGCTAAAGATCTGGGAAAAAGTCATGTATTCAAGGACGGGAAACCAGGACAGAAATGGTACAAGAACTTCTTGAAACGACATCCGGAAATCAGTTTGAGAGAAGCCGAAACTGTTAATAGAGCTCGCGCAATTATTACCGAACAATATATTCGGACATGGTTTCGCGATTTAAAGGAGTACCTAGAAACCAATAAAATAAACGATATTATGATAAATCCAGCAAGAGTTTTTAACGGAGATGAATCCGGATTCTTACTCTGTCCGAAATCAGGAAAGGTCTTGGCACCTGAAGGGTGGAAAAATTCATATACCATTAAATTAGGCCAGGAAAAAGACAATATCACCACCCTGGTAGTATTTTCTGCTGATGGTGAAGTAGCACCTCCTTTAGTTGTATTTCCTTATGTCCGACCACCAAAGGCTGTAGTTGAGAACATGCCCCCAAAATGGGTTTTAGGTAAGTCCGATACAGGCTGGATGAAAGGGGATATTTTTTTTAATACATTGCCAATGATTTCAATAGATGGCTGGAAGACAATCACGTTGAGAAACCAATAATTTTGTTTCTGGATGGCCACAGGTCTCATATGACACAACCCTTGAGTGAATTCTGCCAAAACAATGGAATAGTCCTTTACGCTTTACCCCCGAATACCACTCACATTCTACAGCCAGCAGATGTGAGTGTATTCAAACCATTGAAACTTGAATGGAAGAGAACCATAAGAAAATGGCAAAAGCTGCCAGAAAACGTCAACAGTTGTGTGACAAAAGTGAATTTTTGTAAAGTGTTTCAATCCACTCTAGATGGTTATGACATGAAGAATCACATTATTAACGGGTTCAGAAAGTGTGGGCTTTTTCCTTTGGACCCAGAAAATGTAGATTTTACAAAATGCGTACAGAACATCATTGAACAGCAGAATGACTTGAAAGTCGAAACAAATGATCCGTTAACTTCCGAAGAAATCAGAGCCGCATTCTTAGATTAAGAAATAAGCTAATACCTAAGGGAGTTAACGTACATCTGATATTCGATTAAATTAAAATTCTTGAAAATGAAGCTTCAAGACAAATAGTAATAGAGGTAGGAGATATGATTCCATTAGACGATGTGACGATCATTCCGTATGATAATATCTACGTTCAAAATGATAATATTAACCTATCGGAACCAATAGCCAGTACATCTTCGTTTTCGCCGCATTCTCAAGAACAAAATGACCTCAATCTAGAAGTTTCCTATGAACAGTCAACTGAGACGACTCTACTTAATTCTGAAATACCTTCGTGTGACGATACCGTTCTACCCATTGGATACCACACAAATAACAATGATTACGATATCGAGGAAAACTTTGTTATAAAGTCCCCAATATCTAGTGCTGTAAATGAACAGATAGAAGATAATTCTGTCAATAATAATCCACTATTGAATGAATGCTTGAAAACGTCAAGCCACAATGCAACTGATCAAGAGGTAAACTCATTGATCGTATACCCGTCACAGCATGCTATCGAAGACTTGACAAAAAATTCTGAAACGTTAGAAAACTTGGATGTTATAAAGTCCCCGAAATCTGGTGAGGCAAACGAAACTGAATTGACATCAGAAGATTTTTCTGTCGATAATGATCACCATTTGAATCAATTCTCAGAAACGTCTTGTAACAATGCAACCGATCAAAAGATAAACTGTGTGGTAGAAAAACTTTCACAATATGCCCTTGAAGATTTGCCAAAAAAATCCGATACGTTAAAATTTCCGGTCGAAGATCAGATTGAGCAGACATTATTCAAAACTGACCAGGATCATGATCATGATGACCATTCAGACTCAGGAACTCTATGTAGAGTTCAGACTGAGAACAGAAAAATGAAACCTCTGACTGATCAACAATTACAGCCCAATCCTTGTATAGAATCCCAAAAATCATGCGATGCAGTACCTATTTAATACCCCAATCTCCCATGTTGACAATCAGATCGAACCAACTCCGAAGGAACCTTCTCTTACTATTCCTCATCAGTCAGATTCACAAACATCGAATTCAGACTTCAGAGTTCAGACTGAAAACAGAAAACCTGTAGTTGAAAACCAACCAAAACAAATATCTTTTGAAAGACACCTTCTTTATCCAGAACCAATAAAAAAATCTGTTCGAAATCCAAAAGAAAAATTGCCCAGTGCGATTTCATCACAAGAATAGAGATCATATTATGCTAAGAAAGAAAACGAAAAAAAAAGAAAACTCGAAGAAACCAAACGAAAAAAAGAAGAAAACTAAAAGCCAAAGAAATTAAAGAAATTACGAAAAAGAATAAGAAGAGAAACACACAACAAAAACAAAAAGACCCTGAACATGTAATGTCACCAAAGAGTAACCATAAAATAAAATGTGCTGCTTGCCAAGAGGAACTAATTAGTGATGTTGAAGATGATGATGAAAAAAATATAGGGTGCGATATCTGCCCCCAATGGTTCCATATGAGGTGTACAGAATTTTATGGAATTTCTTATGAAGATGCTTCATTGAAAGATTATATTTGCTTCATGTGTTCCTAAGATGTCAACCTAGTGAACGTATTTTATTTATGTGATTTTTTTATGTTTCGAAAGTTTTATTAGGAATAAATTTATGTTTTTTATTAACTTCGTGTTTAATTAATAGGTAGGTAATCAGATTAGAAGAGTTGTCTTCATCTCTTCCCAAAAATGGTCGAGGAGGGGCCTGTTGTTGACCACCCAATAAAAAGCATGGTCGAGGAGAGGCCTGTTGTTGACCACCCAATAAAAAGCATGGTCGACAAACGGATCTGTTCTCGACCGCGTGGTCGAAAATAGGAATACTAATGGTCGAGTAGAAGTAGCAAGTGGTCGAAAACCGGTAAAAATGTACTTTTCTACTTGTTTTTATTCTATAAAATTTGCAGGTGATAAAAATATAATTATTCTTCTACCACACCATTAAAAAATACCTATTGATTGGTTTTGTAACAAACTAACTTCGAAAGAAAATAGTTCACTGTATGTTATTGGCATTTGAATTTCGAATATCACTTAAATGGTCGAAAACCGGCGCAGTCACCCTATTTGCTGTGTCACGCAATGTACAGTGTAATAGAGAATGTGTAGCAAGAAAAGGCAGCGTAGAGAGACAAGCTTCCGATGCAAAGGGTTCGTAGAAAAACCTTCACAATGTCCTACCTGCTTCAAAGGATACCATGAAGCAAGAAATAATTTAAAAAAATACTTTTTTACGCCAGAAGATTTTTTTTTTGTTCCTTTGCATTGCCAATTTTTTGAGTTACTTTTTTTCCAAAGATTCTTAGAATAATATTTTATTTTAGTGCATTTTTTTCCAAAGATACCTAGGATAATATTTTATTTTTTGAGTTACGAATGTTATGACAAAAATACTTAGAATACAATTATAGTTTCTGAGTTACGACTACGGAACTTTTAGAACACCGATAGACTTTCTATCCGTTTTGAGTAATTAGTAGTCTTAAAAATGGTTCGACATCCATGAGCGTCAAAATTCAAAACCTGTAAAAATTCACAAAATGTTTTTTTTTTATATTTCAATAACTAATAACATAAAAAATTCCAGGCTATTACCACATAATTACAAAAATCTGTCTGTGTCGCAGCGCGAACTATTTCGGATTTCCCTGTCCTTCAATGTGTTCACATTGTTTGCCGATTAAGAATTAAGCTCTTGTTCAAATGTTGTTGTATGTGAGAAATGAATTGTAATGCAAGCATTATAATTCATTTCTCATAATTGAATAAAGTTCTAAAAAAAATATTACCTCAAACCTTTCTCCGAAACCAATTCGTTTCGGGTACAATGGACAATCTTTTTTTTCTATACTCTCAGTTGATCTGAAGTACGGAATGCCTAAAGCTCCCGTATATATGTTTCCCCAGGCAAACACTCTCCTATATCCTGATTTGCTAATAGTATACTGAAAAACTACAGATATGTTTCATAAGTAAAGGAGTGATGTGATACCAGATTTGACCCAAATCTCAATCACCTGGTAGTGTCTTTGCTTCCTCTGGATCAATGGGATATTTTCTTCTACGGCTACTCATAAATCTCCTATTATATTTTGATAATGAAACTGAAACCAAAAATCTTTTAACCCCATTCATTTTTAGGTTAGAGGTTAGATATTTGTTTTTGTTTTAATCCTAGTGAAGATAGGTGCGCTTATCCTTAGATCATATAGGTGTAGCCATAGACAAATTAAAAATAAAGAGACTGTTTGAAACATTGGCGATCTTGACCACCAAGTTTTTGGTACGGCCAGTCGCGCATGGAGGCGCTGCCCGCAATCAACAGACGACTGGCGACATGATAATTTTCCAATTTCGACATTTGTCAGAAAATGACAAACCACGTAATAATTTCAGAATAATTCTACTGTTAATTGTCATCGAAAAATTAATTATAGAAATTATACCATGGACTTGAATTATGAACCCAACGTCGAAAATGGAATGTTATTCGAGTTGACGCTGAAATTCCTCGAAATATTCTTTCACAAGGTAAAATATAAGATGCTTTTCACAAACTGATAGTTATTTCCATCCATCAGTTGCAGAAATTTTTTCACAAACTGGTACTTATTTCCATCCATCAGTTTTCATTTCCTATCACCATTTGAGGAAGTACGAAGTACATGGTCTCCTTTGTGCTAATAAATTAACAAAATTATTGAAGGTTTGTTGTAAATGTAATATGTTTTTATTTTGGTTGATTTGATGATAAGCGACTGAAGAATATTTTTAATTTTGTTGTTTTTCGGAGTTTTATTATTGTTTTGTCTGTAGTTGTACATTGTCCTAGATACAATAAAATGTGTTCAACTTATTATTCTTGTTTTATAAGATGTTTGATTTTGTTCTTGATATCATGAAATAAAGATTTACTTTGGAACTTTATGTTAACCACGAACGAACTAACAGATTCTACGAATCGATTACTGTATATATTTTATTAGTGATCGATTTGCCATTCCAGTATTTTATATGATACAACCATTCATATGGAATACAAGAATGGCAAATCGATCACTTATAAAATATATACCATATCAATCATATAAAAGTAACACATTTGAAAAACCCGCCTTATCTCAATCGGTTTTACCAACTGTACTTAGTTCGGCCAGTTGCGAGATATGTCGCCACTGTCTAAACGTGGTGCCAACTTTTACTGCAGGTTTGACAACTCTCTTTATTTTTAGTTTCTCTATGGGTGTAGCAGATTTGATATAAAGTTGGATTTATAGTTAGACGGACTGTAAACGTAAACTCACTGTATGCGTAACAAACGGACTGTAAAATATTATTAAATTTATAAATCGACGGAACGGAATTTTGCGCATGGGTAGAAGTGATAGTGACATTCAATATAACCTACACATTATACGAATCATAAACAGCCTGTGTTGGTTTGGATTTGTATTATATTCTAAGTATTTATCCATGCTTCCTTTTCTGTGTCACAATGGATTATGAAATACATGATATGCTTCTTGGTGCCGTGGGACTGTTGTTGTGTGCAGTAGCATTGGAAAAGTGTCGACAAACTCGAAGAACAATAATTATGCGACCAAGACGTTACAAAACAAGACCCATAAACCGTTATAGAAAAGTAGAGAATGCCTACAATAATTTTTTAATGATGAAGACTGCTGATCCAGATTAATTTTTTAAGTATACGTTAATGACTGTTCCAGTATTTAATGAATAATTAGGTCTTGTAAAAAACAGCACATATAATTCTTTATTTTGATTGGCCGGACGCAAGAAACGTAGTGTAAAAGATGAAAGTTGGCCAACTCTTCCGTTCCCCGTTTCACTTACGTTACGTCATGCGTTTACGTTCATTTATAAACAAGAGTACATGATTTATATAGTTGATCTTTTTGCAGTGCGTCTACATTTACAGTCCGTCTAACTATAAATCCAGCTTAAGGTTTAATCGTCTTGTTTTAATGGCAATTACCAACTTAAAAAAAACCTGCAAAAACTTCTGCTTCTACAATAGGGAACACGCATGTGCTCCTTTTCTAGAATATTTTGATTTGCACATAAAGATTACCACCTAGATACCTCAGCAACGAACTTGGAAATTGAAAAAAGATTAATATTTTTCATAATTTAAAATTGCAAATGCCAATTTTTTCATCACATTCAAAAACGTACTCCTAGCGCCTCTGATGGATGTATGCATCGTTACTTCATACAGTTCAATTTTTCACCGCTAGCTGCTTCGAACTGTCAATTATAATTTCATCTGATTTTGTTTATATGTTATATTAATATTTTTATCATCGTATTTTCAATTGTTACTGAAACATCACATTCAAAGTGAGTTTGAATTTATGTTTGGGTTGTAAGAAATTGTATTGACTATCAATATACTTGAAATAACAACCACAACTGGCGCTAGTGTTTGAGGGAAGTTATTCAAGTGAAGGTCAAATCGAATTTCAATATTAAGAGTCTCCTGCAAGTTGGCAAATGAGATTTTTATGAAGTGTTGAAGAATTTAACATGGGATCAATCAATCATGTGGCTGGCTCGGTTAGTCACGTTAACCCCAATTTAATTTTTTAACACTGAACTGGAAAACCGGACCTAGGTGGTTTACTTTCAAATTTTCGATTATGTTTTTTTACTCGAAAGCAATAAGAGGAATTGACCTGTTTGCGAGAAAGAGTCTAATCATTGACTGTTATCAACAGGTTGAGTGTACTTGAAAAGGCCGCCAATACCATATGACATATGACAAAATTTTGGTGTATTTTTTTAAGTAAACTCAACCATAACTTCGGGCTAGAGTAAAATCTACAAAAGTAATACTACCCTTATCTTACAAAAGGAAGAACCCAAGATATAATGATAATCTTGTCCTCAAGGAGTAGGGGAAGTCGAAAAGCAGAGAGTAGAACTTCTCGAGAGCGATTGAACCAATGATAGTATCCAATGACGTTGCTCTAGCCAATGAACAATGGACAACGCTATGTCTTGCGCATTTTAAAAGCCACGTAAACATAGGAACATTTTTAGATTTTATCTTGTCGTGGCAAAGCAGGCTGACGTACCGTTATATACAAGAAATAGAAGCCGGTTCGTAAAAGTAAAGATGTATTTATTGAAAATATTAACTATTTGTTTGCTGAGCTACATATGTTCGGCAAAAGAAGAGGATGTTTTGGATCTTGGAGACAGTGATTTTTCATCAAGACTAGCGGAACATGAAACGGCTCTTGTAATGTTTTACGCACCTTGGTAAGTACTCCATGTCCTCACAAAAAAGAAGTTACTTCGATACCAACAATTTTTCCAGTCCTTAATTATGCTTACTTTCCATTCAGTTGAATATATTTTTTTTTTCTACTAATGTAGGTGTGGACATTGCAAAAGATTGAAGCCGGAATATGCCAAAGCTGCAGAAGACCTGATCAGAAATGATCCCCCAGTAGCTTTAGTCAAGGTTGATTGTACAGAAGCTGGTAAAGAAATTTGTAACAAACACAGCGTGAGCGGGTATCCGACATTGAAGATTTTCCGCAATGGAGAATTATCTCAGGAATATAATGGACCAAGAGAAGCAGCAGGTGAGTTTCTTTGAGTACCTTTTATGTAAAATACAACCCATGTTTCACTACACAATAGGGAAATTGAAGTGTTCCATTCCACCCAATTAAACTATTGAATAATAGTAAAACAAGTGGAGTATCTCGAGTGTCAGACTTTTATCAAGTACCTGCAATGTTAATTCAAAAAGAGCCATGTAAACGTCGTTTTCTTTAACCCCTTTCATATTTTTTCTTTTCTGTTTCTCCAATTGTGTTCCTATTTACTTTTATCAAATTGAGATTAGCTCCCACTCTGTATTTCTGATCAACTTCTTAGGAATCTCAATTGATTGACAAGCCTTATCAGTACCTCTAAAGGAAACTACATACTTAAAATTTAAATTAGTATTCATTTCTACTTATACTTTTCCTTCTACCCTTGTCTAGATTTTCCTATTATTCTCTGCAACATTGTTCCTCTACATAATGAATTAAAATGTATTATTGAGCTCTGGGACACTGTTTTAACACTTTAAGCCCCGCATGGCATTTAACTGATGCCTCACTTTAACGTACCCTTGGGACCACGAGGTATCAGGGTCCAAACGGTTGTATTTTTTTTGTTCAGGGTTGGGTTGCATCCATGTAATGCCTCATTTTTTTTCAAAAATCAGCTGTCCAACTATTTTTTTTGCACAAATTCAATGGTATTGACATTTTTATTGACAAAATCAGGGCTTTTGAGAAAAAAAATCTCCGGTTCCAAAAGTATGGTTTTTTCTCGGTCATAGCGGGGCTTAACGTGTTAATTAGTAGTAGTATTAAATTTATTTAGTTTATTATATTCCACCACACTTTAACAGAATACTGAACACTGCATCTGTGATTTCTTTGCTTGCTTCACAACAAAATTATCTTTACCTCCAGTATCATAGTATGAACAGTATTGAATTTTACTAATATATTTTCGAGATATTGAGGACATATGTTGTACTTAATAAATGATTTAACTTCCAACCAATTCATGGTACGTAACATAGATCTATAATCGCATCATTTTGCAGTTTCTGCAATCTTTCTATTGCACTCTGATTTGCCATGTATACAATTGTGGAGCAATAATTGAAATGTGGTGAATGTGTTATAAATCAACTTCCTAGAATACAATGTTAAATATTTACTTACACCTACAAAACACCAATTTAAAATAAAAATCCACAAGTATAATCTATATGTCTATCGAATTTAAGTTTACTGTCAACTATTACCCCCAGATATTTCATTTCATCCACAATTTCAATTTCTTAACCATAAATTTCAAAATTCAAATTGTTTTCTGCGAATTGTGTGCAAATATTGCTGTTTGCTATCAGCATAGCTTTCTTTTTTTGACATTCAATTTCAATTTATTTACTTCTAACCAATCCTTAAAATTTTCCAAATGCTCATTCATGTTTTTATAAGAGTGTCCAATTGGTTTTCTTCCATATAAATAATTGTAACATCCACAAATAAATGATAATTGGAATTTTGAAATATATGCTGAATGTCATTTATATATAATATTATTAATAATGGTCCCAGTATGCTACCTTGCGGTACTCCCACATTAACACCTAATTCATTTGACTGTGTTTCTCCTATTTTAACTTTATGTCTAATATTATTCAGATTGTCTTCTATCCATTTATATACATTGCCAGTAATACTATATGCCTTTAATTTGTCAAGTAATTTTTTTCTGTAAATAGTTTCAGGTCTACAAAAATAATTCCTATTATTTTACTCGCATCTTTCCCTTGGTTCCATTCATTTATAACATATTGTAGTGCCGTTTCACAACTATATTCCTCCCTGAAGCCTGACTGATATTCACATAGTATTTTGTTTTCAATTATGTATTGTGTTAGTTGAACACTGCTTTTTGAAGTATTTTTTCAATAGCAGGTAAAGTATTTATTGGTCGCATATCTTCGGCACTAATGCTGTTTGCAATCTTTTTAATAGGAATTATATTTGAGACTTTCGAGTTTGTCAGGAAAAATTCCTTGTTCTAATGAACTATTAATCAATTAGTACGATTGAATGCTGCTGACTTGATCAAATGTTGAGTCGACTTTCATTTTTATTCCTTTATTAGTGCCAGAGATTGTACAAGAAAATATATATCATCCCCAAAGCATGTTCAGTAGATAAAATTTCAAAAACAGGGACTGTAATATATATAAAAAAGAAAATAATAGACTATCATAATATGACTAAAAAAACTCGTTATCTTTGGAAAACATCTGTAGATAATTGCATGATTTACACAAAAGTGTTTTTTTGTAATTTTTTCTGTAACAAGAAGTAATATATTTTGAACTGGGCAAGGGCAAATTGTTGTTTTTCCTAAATTATCTCATCGAGGTATGGCCAAATGTATTTTTTCTGGTGGTTTGAGCTTATTATGTGCTATAGGAGTTACGGTAGCGAATGTGTTTGACTTTTTTTTTGGGTAGGTGCAGAAAATAGTGCCTCAGATTTACCCATTAAAAACTCCACCCTGTAGCTCGTCTCCGATGACACTTGTGCCTTTTGGCCTATTGTATCTTACCCATCGCTCACTCTCACGGTACCCATTCCAGTATATTTGTGCCTTGTACGAGTGTTAGTCTTTTACTGAGAATAGTTTTGGTTTGCCAATTGGTTGCGCAAAAATTGATTGTCTTTTGCGATCCAAAAAATCAAACTGACCAGACAGGCAGTTCCCCCGATCTAGATCGTTTTCCAATCCTCTTTTTGTTCGTCAGCTTTCTCGATACCTGCAATTCCCTGTTGTACCCAAAAACAAGCTTTCAAGTTATAATATGGGGGTTAAATATGAGTTTTTTATGTTTTATGTGTTTATTACAGTCAAACCAATAGGTCTTTTCCACAAAATTCTTACATTTCCATTCTTGTACATTATTAAATGTTTACTGTTTGTCAAGAAAAATTACTTTAAATTTAAAACAAATTCACATTACCACAATTATCCTACCAGGAATGGTAATCTTTTGTATATCCCAAAACATAAGACAACCAAATTTGAACGATCCCCCACCTACCAAGGGACAATATTCTACAACCACTTGCCAGAAACGATGAGAAAGCTCAATAATAATATGTTCAAAGGCAGAGTGAAGTCATTATTATCTTCCAAAGCCTATTATAGCATTGAGAAATTCATGTCAGACTGTCACGTGGATGCATGTGTTATTGACATATATTGTTCGTTCTACATGTTTTTATATCCTTAGTGTAATATGTTTGTATAGTTATAATTTACGTTCTTTGTATATCCTATACAACCTGACCTGTCCTATACATTTCATAGATGACTGAATGGATCAATAAAATATTATTATAATTATTTCAGAAGTACGTCTGAAAAATTTAGAACACTATTATTTTTTCACACAAATTTTGTTTAGATTGGTCCTTTTTTACATAGAAAAACATGCAAACTTGGAATATATCTGCTAAGTACAAACTTGAATTGTCAAAAAATATGTGATATTGGACAATATATTCTTCAAACCCTGAGCTATTTTGGTAGATGTTCACACAAAAAGTTGCTCAGAATACTAATATTATGTTTTGAATTCCATTGAAAATTGAGACAAAAATAATGTATATATATATTAAAATTTTCTCTTGATGTAAAGAAATTTGCAAATGAATTCAAATTAAATTCTTATAAATAATTCAAATTCTGAACTGTACTTGATTGTTTTTTTTTTCAGGTATTGTAAAATATATGAAAGCGCAAGTTGGTCCAAGCTCAGTA
Organism: Gonioctena quinquepunctata; assembly: GCA_018342105.1. NCBI lineage: Eukaryota > Metazoa > Arthropoda > Insecta > Coleoptera > Chrysomelidae > Gonioctena > Gonioctena quinquepunctata. Next base: position 469,468 of record JAFIRS010000169.1, read on the forward strand.
GAACTGAAAACACCCGATTGTTTGAAGAAATTCTTGGCGACAGAAAAAGAAAGCGTGGTACTTGGTTTCTTCGAGAAAGAATCTGATTTGAAGGCTGCTTTCCTCAAAATTGCCGATAAACTCAGGGAAAAAGTCAGATTTGCACACACTTCTTACAAGGAACTTTTGGACAGCCAAGGTTTTAAGTGAGTAATGAAAGTAAAAAAGTTGTTCTGTGACAAATGGAACAAACATATCATTGATAAACTTAATTTTGGATGTTGATAAGTGTTACTAATCCAATATTTTCTTACAGAGATGGTGTTCTTCTCTTCCGTCCAACTCATTTGCAAAACAAATTTGAAGAAAACAGTGTAAAGTATACAGGAAAAGCTGATGCTACTGATATCAACAAATTCATCACAGAAAACTTGTAAGTCTGAAAAATTCTGAGTTTGATTTCTTGTGATGTAGGGGGTACATTTTTGTGTAAGAAAAATAATTGCTGCGTTTTTAATATTCCTGATTTTATTGATGTGGATGGGTCATTCAAGTATTAGGTGGAAATTAATTTTCATTAGAGTCTCAACTGCCCACACAGCACATGTACGTACAATGGACGTTGAATATGGACGTTCAAGACATCCATTGGATGTCCAGTATTAGTCCAATGTACATTCAATGGACGTCAAGGACACCACTTTGGACGTACAATAAAAGGCCAGAAAACGTCCAATGGACGTCCATTGTGCGTATTTTGGGCATCCACCAAAATCTCGGTGATACAATATTCGAAAGGGAATAAGTACCAAGTGTTATTTTTTTACCTATACCATATGTTAGCAAGTATTGCCCAATATTTCAACACCCTGTGTAAATTACATTTCATATCAGAAAGTTGACATTTGATTGTTAGAACCCAAAATTCCTTAGTGTTCTGGATCTTAATTAAAATGTTTACGAGAATGGCATATCAGGATAAATATTCTTTAATAAGTAATTTTTCGTAAAATCAATAATTTTGGAAATATACATTTTTTAATTCAAAATTATAATTTATATTCCAAAAACTAACACATTCACAAAAAAATTGTAACAGTAGTTGTTTATCTTGAACCTATCAAACTTATGAACAATTTTCTCTATACAATTCCATAAATAGATTTCAATGAAATTTGTCTTCTCACATATTTCAAAGCTTGAAATCCAACTAAAAATTGATACAACCAAAATTGAGCTACTAGAACTCTCTAGTTTCATTCTTTTATATCTTTCACAAAATTGACGACACCTTCAAAAACTAACTGTTTACACATCATCCACCAAAGGAATTCATTAAATAACAACATAAATGTAAGTAGATACTCTAAAAAAAATTATAATAAAACAAAAGAATAACAACACTGGTCAAAAGTATAAATAAATAAAAATATTCTGAGAACGATTCATTTCCTTTCATTTGCTCTCCTTAACCATTTCATATTTGCCTCGTCTATTTCTTTTTTGTTCGTTTTTTCATATGCCTGTTCTGCAGCACCTGGACCAATATTCAATAATAATCAAGAATATATCTTTTGTTCCACCCACTGATCAGGAAGTCGGCTATTTTCAAATTCTTGAATGATTGTTTCATTTTCGACGTGGTAAATATATTGAGATGCGAGACCTTTGCTTATAAGTCGGGATGAACACCTTTTCATCAACTCATATGTGTTCCCTCCTCCAGTTTTTGAAATCTTATTTGACTGAAAAATGAATAATCAACATAAAGGAATAAAACTTTGCTTCAAAGAGTACGTACAGAAAAGATTTGCCAAGTTTGAGTTTGTTATATATGATCATTACTCCAAGACTACTTGGAAAATTATACACCTTCATTTATTTCACTATTGACAGGAGATACTTGAGAGGGACTCAATCCTTTTTTTTCATTGTAGGCTTAAATGGGGGGAGGTAGAGGTAATTTTCATTTGTTTCATCGGCCTCACTTTCTTCTTTCTATATTTTCTAGAGTAGGGATCATCATCATTCAGATCACAGCTGTATTCAGCCACTTTTGTTTTATTTCTTGCTTCCAAGATATCTGTAAATAGGTGTTGCATTTCTGTTGAAACCTGCAGCACACTCATTTTCATCTGAAATTCACCACCATGCATCAGTCGCACTATCTATTGTCTGTCAAAAATGGCGGCGAACGAGAAAGACGTGTCATCATCTGCAAATACTGCAATAAAAATGTAAAAAACGGGATAAAATGTGTTGTTTGTGCCACATTAGCTCACCCAAGCTGTGCTAAAAGAATAATAAAAACATAAAATTCTGTGAAGAAGGAATGGTTTGCTGCGAAAACTCCGCTGACCATAGGGATATTAATCCTAACCTAACTCCGAACAATAACCTGATAAACGCAAGTGATGATAGAATGTATCTACTGGATAACATGTGTGATGATGACAGTGCTTTGAAAAAGGAGGTTGTCTATCTAAAAACAATAATCAAACATCAAGATTTAATCATCAGAGAACTCCAAGAAAAAACTCAGTGGTTACAAGAAAAAAAAAAGTGTAACAAGTGTGAAGTCACAAAAAACTCAAACCAGAACATACACACAACTACGGCAAATACCCATCTAGAAATCAAGGACAAAGCAGGAGCTTTGGCAGTGTCTAAAGTACCGGTCACAGAAACAAATAGTCGTGAAACTGAAACTAAAAGTAAACAGTATATAACCAGAAAAGAAGTCAGCGCTGCTGTTGAAGAAGTAAAAACGCTTTCTGTAATCGGAAATATTCAGAACCTTCATAAAGAAGAAATATATCAAAGGCAAGACCAATATACAAACAATTCTTCAGATGAATGGAGCCATGTTCAGAACAAGAGGAAAAGACGAAATTCTTGGTTGAACAGAGGAAACCTGCGTGGTGGAAACTATACCAAAAGTCGATCCTTACATGTAACGCCTCCATCCAAAAACAAAACCAATTGATCTAAAGAACTTTTTAGCTCTTCATATTCCTGATGTCGAATGTGAGCCACACAACTCTAGAAACCAGAAGTCTATTCATCAATGAAGGTAACTCTAAAAACAATTTCTAAAACAAGCTTGCTAAGTGAATCCTGGCCCAGTGGAGCTCTGGTATCATTTTTGAAGAAGGAGGACACCAACAAAGAGGTGGGTCCTCATCCCAACGTAAACATAAATAAAAGCCCAATAATTCTGGAGAATGCTAAGAAATTTTAGTTAATAATTATGATCTTTTACTATCCAACATTAGTGGACTAAATCAATATAAAATAGATGATCTTACAGTAAACTATTCTAATTCTAATTTAAAGATTTTGTGCTTCACAGAAACATGGATCCCTAATGACGATATCACAAATTTTTGTATCCCAGGATATAAACTCATCAACTTCTTTGGTCGATCTCAATTTACTAGAGGAGGTGTTGCTATTTATGCCCATCAAGAGCTAATCACAGAACCTATATCTTTATGTACATGTGTTGAGAAGGACATAGAAATATGTGGATTGAAATGGAATATTGATTCATTTCAGTCAATTATTTTAGTATGCCATCAGGTAATTTTAATGTATTTTTCGATAACATAAATCATATTCTTGAAAATCTCTTCAAACACAAAACGTATGTCTTTCTAACTGGTGACTTCAATGTCAACTCTATGACTGATCGCCAGGCTAGTAATTTCGATATGCTCCTCGAATCGTATGGATTATATCCTAGGAATCATATACCTACTCGCGGTCGCAATGTACTGGACCAAATATACTGTAACTTTGAGGAATGTCTCTGTAACGTAGATATTAATACTGAATCAGACCATGACACACTTCTATTAAAAATTAATGTACCAACTAAAATAAGTAATAATGGTAATACAAGAAATACAAGCACTAGAAGAATCACTAGTAACAGCCAAATTGATAATCTTATTTCGTGCTTAACAAACAACGATGGCATGGTGTATTCTCAGCTGATGGAACAGATTCCAAATTCGGCAAATTTTACGATACATTGATGCACTATTTTAACGTAAACTGTCCGATCAAAAACGAAAAAGTTCGAAACAAAACTAACAAACTATGGGTCACTAACGAGGTGAAAGAATCATCAGAAAACCTAAAAAAATTATATGTGTTAAAAAAATCCTACCACCAGTCAGAAAATCTTTATAGAGAAGCTAGAATACAACATAGAGCACTTGTTAAAAGTACAAAAAGTCAATTTTATTTCAATAAAATAAATAACTCCACAAACAAAAAATAAAACAACATGGCAAGTTATAAATGAACTAAATGGTAAAACAAAACTATGACACACCTGAAAATAAAAGACGGCAATGAAATACTAGATGAACCCTCAAAATAGCAAATAAGTTCAATGACTTTTTATAAAAATCCCAAAAGACACCATAAACAACATATATAATCCAGATATTGTTATTCAATACCCTAATAATTACTTTCAAACTAATAGCATGTTTATTGCCCATGTAACGGAAAATGATGTTCTTGAAATCATTAAAACAAAATAAAAATAAACCATCCTATGGCTTTGATGGAATCTCTGGAACTGTCATCAAAAAAATAGGACCCACATACTTGCACCTTTAATGCATATTATAAATTCATCTTTTACAGAAGGGAAATTTCCTCTAAGTTGAAAACCTCCATAATTACTCCTATTTTGAAGAAAGGATGCTCAGAAAACATCGAAAACTATAGACCACTATCAGTACCCTCGGTTTTATCAAAATCATTGAATATGCCATGATTGATCAGCTTACTAACTTTTAAACAAGTACCAAATAATTAGTGATAATCAACATGGCTTTCAAGACGAAACACTCTACAATGTCCGTAATAACATCGCTCTATGAAGAAATTATTGAAGCCATTGAAAACGGTGAGAGCCTCGCGGAATCTTTGTGACTTCAGTCGTTTTGACTCGCTCACCATGGCACACTACTAAATATTTTATACAGATACGGAATCAGAGGTAATATTTATGACTGGTTTAACTCGTACTTAAAAGATAGAGGTCAACGAAAAAATATCCGAATCTGGAAAATCTGTTTTTCATCAATGGACATTAATGCACTAGGGGTTCCACAAGGATCTATATTGGGCCCTGTACTGTTTATCTTATATATAAATGACTTGCCCTTGATTTTATCAGATACTTTTACCACTTTATATGCAGATGACTCCACTTTACTAATTAAAGATAAAATTTTGACTCATTACAAACAAAATTACGAGCTCAGTCAACAAATTATCTGCTTGGTCCTCTGACAGATCGTTGTTACTTAACTCTGGTAAAACCAACTATACAACATTTCATACTCATCAAAACTCAAACATACCGACACTAAACGCCAAATTAAATAATACTACTACATTGATTTAATAACAGATGTCAAATTTCTAGGAGTATTCTTTGATTCCACCCTGTCTTTTAGAACTCACTGTAATAAACATATGTAAAGTTCTGAATTCTAAATGTTATCAATTGAGAAACCTAAAAAGTGCATTAAGTTTGGACCATCTCCTAAAATTCTACCACGCTGAAATTCACTCCAGAATTTCTTAAAAAAAAAATATTCTATAGGGAAACACTCCAGCTGCACATAGTGTCTTCCTATGTCAAAAGCGATCTTAAGATGTCCGTAGGCTGTCCACCTGACCACTCATGTCGAAACATTTTTAAAGAACATAAAATATTAACAGTCAGTAGCATACTAATTCTTGAACTGTTGACATATGTACATTGTAATCAAAATACCTACAAAAGGAACTGTGACAAGCATACTCACGATACTAGGAAAAAAGAGAACTTTCAGGTACCTTTCAGGCACCTGGAACTATCCAAAAAATCACCGAATACTTTTGGTTTGTACTTGTACAATTTACTTCCACAGAAGTTAAAGAGTTTATCAACACATATTTTTAAACGAAAACTAAAAAATGTTCTTGTTGATCTATGTCCTTATACAACACAAGAATTCAGTAGCAATTTAGCTTTAATTTAGTTATACAACATTTAACAGATTATCATATAGAGTTTTATTTGCATGTTTGTATGTTTCTATGACTTATAATATTTGTAAGTGTTAGACCTTTTTTACTGCTTTTATTGACTTGTCCTATATCACATGTGATCTTACAGGATGAATAAACTATTGTATTGTATATCTTATAATATTTATTCCAAAGGTTTTTGGAACCCATATTAATCATTAATGAAAAGTATACTTGTTTATTACCATCGATGAACGAACGAAACGGAGTCATAAATGGAGAGCAAAAACGCGAAGCATTAACCTCACATTTCTCAACAACACAGGCACGTTCCCAATGGCACGTTCCACTAAACGTTCGCGGCGCTCGCAATGACCCAAAAAATTGCCCGCGAATTTCAAAAATATTTCATAGGCGGCAGGAAAAAATAGCAACCGGAAAAATAACGTTTTTCGATCCCGAAAAGAATACAGTGATTGAAGATACTTACGAATTTCATTTGAAATAAAAATAAGATTCTTATACGGATCAAACTGAAATTCATATAAATATTTTTGGACATTGAATGGATGTACAATGGACGAACATTTTTAACATCCAATGGATGTCCATGTTCACACGTACAATGAACATCCATTCAATGTCCATGGACGTTTGGACTTGAGATGGCTAAAATGGACGTCCAATGGATGTCGTGTGTTCTATGGGTGGTGAAATGCCTTTGGAGTTTATGAAGGACTATCATTTCAAAATTAAATAAATGTATCCCTTTTCAACATGAATACCCCACAAGAGGTTATCTTGACGATGGAAGATAGTGACTAAAGTTTATCTTTCAGTCGCAGATGATTCCACATCTGATTTTATGAACATCCTGTTCATATTTTCAAAAAATCAATCTTTTGATAGTATTGTGGTTTAGAATAGTTTTTTCTTTTAGCCATGGCCTGGTTGGTCACCGTAAACCCGACAACAAACAAGAATTCGAAAACCCATTGGTTGTGGCTTACTACAGTGTCGACTATGTCAAGAACCCCAAAGGAACTAACTATTGGCGTAACAGAATCTTGAAGGTAATTACATGTAATATTGAGGAGGTTTGTTGGGATTTGGATCAGTTTTGTTAAACTGTTTCCTTAGTTTTCTTAGTGTTCGTTTGTATTTTGAGTCCTAAAGATGAATTTAATAAAAATTCAAAACGGCAACCAAACTGATCCAAATCCCAAGAAACCTCCTCAATATTATATGTTTATATTGGATCACTAACAAAACAGATGAACCGGTGTGTGAATTATGATCTTGTAATTTTTTGTAGGTTGCCAAAGAGTTTAAAGGAAAGGTCACATTTGCAGTGAGTGCTAAAGATGAGTTCCAACATGAACTGAATGAATTCGGTTTGGACTACGTCAAAGGAGATAAACCTGTCGTCACTGCCAGGGACGCCAAGAATCAGAAATTCATTCTCAAAGAAGAATTCACGTAAGTATCTCCATTATTTTTCATTTTAATGTATTCAATATTAGTTTTGGACATGAAAAAGATGTTACAGTGTTTAGAGTTTTAGAATAGGCATATGCTTAGGTCGAAGATGAGTAGGTGATAGACCGACCCTCCACTGCAACCACATAGTTGGTTTAGTGTGGCTCGAATATGCATGTGCTACTTAAATGACAAAACTATGTGGCTGGGATTGTTGCGTCGACTTGTGTTCTAAGAGATCGATGATAAGTGATCCCCTTCATTCTCCACAGAATGGGGAATGTTGCACTGTTTTCGTGCCTCTCATTCACCTTGTTGCACAATGCCTGATGATTTACTTTTCAACCAGTGTTTTACATTTCAATACTGTAACGAACCTAGGCCAGACCTGTCGCCTCACGCGTTGCCATCGACAACGATGAGGTCATCCCCGGAGATATTCGAGAACAATCCAGTCGCTCTGCCGCGGAAAACAACGGTCAATATTGGAAACAATTGGAACATGCTGGTCGCCAACTGCCAGAATTCGAAAGATCGGGAATTCTGTAACGGAGATAAATAGGCAACCCTCAAGATGGCACTGAGAGTCTGAACGAGCCCATACGATCGAGCTATACAGTGGCATAATATAAATTAAGTTGTAGATTTAAGTGTGAAATAAATTATTAAAACCAAGTTAAGTTTATTTACGTTACAATTGGTGTCGGAAGCGAGATTTTGAAAATAAACAAGTGATCGTGGAGTGGATAGTCAGAAAAATAAATTGATAGACCTTTATGTACGCCCAAAATAGACAGTGGCCCGGTTTTCGAAGTGGACAATTGTGCGGGAATATAAACTGATACACTGTTCAAGCTGAAACAGAAAATAAACAGTGGCCCGGTTTTCGTAAGTGGACAATTGTGCGTGGAATATAAACTGATACACTCTTCGTGAAACAGACAATAGACTGGTGGCCCGTGGAAAGAATTCGCAAGTGAATTTTAACAAACTGATAAACTTTTCGTGTGAAACAGACTGATACCTCGCAAAGACAAAATGTGTTCAAGAAAAGTACTTGCGGACTTGAAGGTAGCGAATTGAAACAGGAATTGGAGGAAAGGGAACTGGAAACAACGGTAAAAGCAAGTACTCCAGGAAAGACTTGCAGAAGGTGAGGACCCAAACATTTTTATTCAAGTTCCCGGAGTGATTTGAGTCCGATAATAGAAAAACTTGAAGACAATTCTAGAAATCTGGAAGGGAAGCTTGAAGAAAATTCTAGAAATCTGGAAGAGAAGCTTCTAGAAAATTCAAGAAGTCTGGAAGAAAATGCTAGAAATCTGGAAGAGAAGCTTGAAGAAAATTCTAGAAATCTGGAAGAGAAGCTTCTAGAAAATTCAAGAAGTCTGGAAGAAAATGCTAGAAATCTGGAAGAGAAGCTTCAAGAAAATTCTAGAAATCTGAAGAGAAGCTTCTAGAAAATTCAAGAAGCCTGGAAGAAAATGCTAGAAATCTGGAAGAGAAGCTTGAAGAAAATTCTAGAAATCTGGAAGAGAAGCTTCAAGAAAATTCTAGAAATCTGGAAGAGAAGCTTCTAGAAAATTCAAGAAGCCTGGAAGAGAAGTTCCTGGAAAACACAGAAGGCCTAAAAAAAGAATTGTGTGGTGTGGCTAATTTTCTAGAAGAAAGAATGGGAACCGTGGAGAACAGAGATAGATAAAATTAGGGAGCAAATGAACACGGAGGTAGATAAAATCAACGATGGGGTCGAGGCAGAAATGGACAAAATAAAGGAAACGATCAGTAAGCTGGAAAACGAATTAATAGTGCCCTCCACAGAGATGGTTAACGAAAATGCAATGCTTTGGGCTTGAGTTTGAACTTGGATAAAGTTCAAGAGGGAATAAAAGATGTCAAGGTCATTTCAGAAATAGGAAGCTTTCCATGAAGCCTCAGTTCGACGGAAAAACTCCATGGGCAAATTACCGCCGGCAGTTTGAAGCTGCGGCCAAAGCAAACGAATGGAATGAAGGGGAAAGATGCCGTAGCACTGAAAATTGCATTACGTAGAGAAGCGACAAATATTCTACAAACTCACACCGACCAAAAAAAGGAGGACTATGATCAGATGATTAAACATCTAGAATTACCATATAGCCACGCACATTTGCAACACCGATACCACTCCCAGCTGAAAAATCGCTGCCAAAAATAGGGCGAAGCCTTACAAGAATTCGAAACTGACATTGCACGCTTGGTTCGCCTCGCATATCCAGCCACACCAGAAAATGTAATGGAGCACTAGCGGTTCAAGCATTCCTGGATGGACTCCGTGACCAAGAAACCAGACAAGCGTTGACACTAGCCCGTCCAACACATCTCGTGAGACGACTGGCACGCGCTTTGAATTCGAAGCAGCAAAACAATGCTGCAGAAGCCAAAATAAAGTTCAAACGATTGAGGAAGACTCACAGGAGCCTGCTAACTTAGAAGCTGCCATAAGAAAAGTGATGAAGGAAGTGTTGCCTGAGAAAAGACAGATAAGATGCTGAATTGAGCAAAATTGGACATGTGCGTAGCAAATGTCCAACATTCATCGATCCGATGCAGGAAAACTAAAGAAGGTCGCAGAAGGGGCAATCGTCGGCATGTGTCCGCAAGCCCCGGTTAACAACGATATGTCGCTATCCTTCAACGACAGAACAAAGGTGTCTTCGAGACGGTCTCATCAATAACGAGCCTTGCACCATGCTGCTAGATACAGGTGCGACTAGGACAATTCTCGGCCTTCCTTTGCCAGAACACCGGAACGGATTGAACCGACAACTTGAAGCTACGCACAGCAACAGGGAGCCAGCTACTGTATATGGCGAGCTACCGATTGAAATAATTTTGGGCAGCACTAAAGTGAAACATCAGGCACTTGTAGCGACATCGAAGACGATGCAATCATCGGAATGGACATCATGAATTCCAGAGGGTTTGAATTAGATTTCAAAGACGGCGCCCCACGTGTCAACGGAGAAGAGCTGGTGCTTCATGGGAGAAGTGAAGAGTTGATCCGGTGTTGTTGGCTGAAGATGTAAGCGTACCTGAGAGGGCTGAAACCATTCTGGAGGCTCGCCTGGACGGAGTGCGAGCAGTGGAGACGGGTGATGTTCGAGCCCAAACTTCATGATGAGAAAATTGGACGAGGGATTGCACTAGGGAAGACCTTGTTGCTGCTGACAAATTTGTGCCGGTAAGGGCCATGAATGTCAATTATTTTCCAGTGACCTTGAAGAAAGGAACAATATTGGGGCACTGCTCGTCAGTTTCCTCAGTGATCCGGAGTGTACGAGGTACGATTAGCCAACCCAACAACTTGCCCACAGAACTAGAAAAATTAGTTGCCATCTCTTCCAAAGACATAAAACCAGCTCAACAGCCCAAACTAAGAGATTTAGTCAAAAGTACCAAGACATCTTCGATACGGACAAGGAAAAGGGGTCGAATCCAAGTGGTCCAGCACAAGATTGATACTGGGGTGCCCGACCGATCCGCAATCAGCAAGAAGACTTCCTCTTGCCAAGAAGGAAGAGGCTGACAAAATAGTCAGCATATGGGAAAAGAAGGAGTTATCGAACCATCTGACAGTCCCTGGTCCCTCCAGTCGCATCGGTGAAGAAAAAGGATGGATCGACACGCTTTTGTGTAGACTATCGCCAACTTAATAATGTCACGAAGAAGGACAGTTACCCTCTCCGAGAATAGATGACACCCTAGACACGCTGTTGGTTCCACGATTTTCTCGACCCTTGATCTGAAGAGTGGATACTGGCAAGTAGAACTGGCTCAGGAAGATCGAGAAAAGACTGCTTTACCATCGGCTCAGGATTGTGGCAGTTCACCGTTATGCCATTCGGCTCTGTAATGCTCCCGCCACATTCGAAAGATTGATGGAGACAGTGCTGAAAGGACTCTCATGGAACACGGTTCAGTGTATCTCGACGACATAATTGTGGTCGGCAGATCGCTTTGAGGACCACGTGAAAAACTTGAAGGAAGTATTCCTGCGACTGAGGAACTCCGGATTGAAGCTGAGCCCTAAGAAATGCCATCTGTTCCAAAAGAAGTACGATACCTCGCCACGCTGCTCTGGGAAGGAGTAGCAGTGGATGACCAGAAGATGACCAGAAGATCAAAGCTGTTAAGGATTGGCCCATCCCAAAAGACATTCACCAACTTCGAAGTTTCCTTGGTTTGTGCACATACTATCGCCGATATGTGCTGGGGTTCGCAAACATCGCTAAACCACTGACCAGGCTCACGGAAGGTCAAACAAAGTTCCAGTGGTCCGAAGAATGCCAAGACTCGCTCAGGAAGCTGAAGGGAGCTTTGATTAACGCACCTGTTCTGAGCTATCCCTTACCCAACGGAAGTTCATTTTGGATACGGACGCCAGCAACGTGGACTTGAGCTGTCCTATCTCAGATCCAGGAGGGACAGGAGAAGGTCATTGGTTATTTCAGCAAGACGCCAGCAAACCAGAGCGCAATTACTGTGTCACCAGGCGAGCTGTTAGCTGTTGTAAAGGAGTGGAGCACTTCTACAAATACGGTATGGAAGAAGATTCCTGTTGAGAACTGACCATGCAGCTCTCAAATGGCTCTTACAGTTAAAAAATCCTGAGGGTCAAGTAGCACGTTGGATCGAGACTCCAAGAATTCGAGATCAACATCGAGCAGGAACTAGCCATAAGAATGCAGATGCCTTGTCCAAGACCATGTCCAGATGATTGCCTCACATTGCCGACGAAGCAGAAGAGAAAGAAGCAACACTTTGTAGAACCGCGCAATGGATGACAACTGGAATGACAGCAAGATCCAGAAAGACCAAGAGAAAGACCCCGACCTTGGCTTAGTCGCCAGCTGGAAGAAGGGCAATCGAAGACCATCATGGCAGGAAGTCGCAGGTTACTCGCCGGCTGTTAAGTCCTATTGGGCACAATGGAACTCTCTTATTCTGGACAATGGGATCCTGAAACGTGTGTTGGAGGCCGAGATTGGTGGGGAAGACAGACGCCAAATAATGGTTCCCAGGAAAGGAAAGAGTGGATATGTCGATTTGGTATTCCAATGGAGCTGCACTCGGATCAAGGCAGAAATTTCGAATCCAACCTTTTCCAAGAAATATGTCTACTGCTGAACATCCGCAAGACAAGAACCACGGCCCTACATCCGCAGTCCGATGGAATGGTGGAACGGATGAACAGGACGATCAACCGCCACTTGTCCAAGGTTGTCTCTGACCATCAAAGAGACTGGGACCAGTATCTTCATTTGTTCCTGATGGCCTATCGATCCGCAGTACACGAGTCAACCGGTCAAACTCCTGCTAGTATTATAATGGGCCGAGAACTGCGACTGCCTTGTGACCTGAAGTTTGGGATACCGCCAGGACAAGACACTGCGGAGAGGACTACGCCAGCAAACTTCGCAGAGAATGGACGACATCCACGTAACGAGTCCGTTGAACATCCAGAGTGCCAGCGATAAAATGAAGAAGACCTATGACATCAAGGACGACGCTGGAGGATTTAAGGTTGATGACCTGGGTCGGCTGTACAACCCCAAACGTCGCCGTGGACTATCACCAAAGTTGCGGAACTCGTGGGAAGGCCCGTATAAAATCGTGAAAAGGATAAACGACCTTGTGTACCGAATCCATAAGCCACCCCGGGAAACCAAGGGTCGTCCATTTCAACAGGTTGGCCCTTACGCTGGAAACCATGACCAAGTTGCGACCCTCAAGCCACCGGAGGATGATATGACGCTCGAGAAGTTTATGTCCTTGTATTCAAACGGGCAGAAAGTACTACATGGGGTTACTAGAGAGGAGTCACGAGACCTTTCGAGGTGCCTGCTGACTACGCACTAGCACCTGTGTGGCAGAAGATCTTCGAATGTCCAGGGGCATCGCCGTAGTGTTCTCCAAGAAATTTGGTCAACTCCAAACACTGCGGGAGCAGAATCCAGAAGTTGGTGGGTGCTACAGTTGAAGAAAGGCCAGAGAAACATCTACTACCTAGTTACCAAGAGGCATTCCCAAGATAAACCGTCCTATGAAGATGTCTGGAAGAGTCTCACCAAACTAAGAGATACTATGGTGGACCAGAATCTGGTGGATCTAGCAATTCCAAAATTGTCCTGTGGTATTGATGGGTTGGACTGGAGAGTCATAAGAAGTATGCTGGAGGCGATATTCAGATCCAGCGGCGTCAAGATTTTGGTTTGCTGTAACCCTCTTCCACGACCGATCATGAAGACCGTGGAGTGTTACTTCCATCGAACTTCACGGTGCAGATATGGGAGTCATGCAGATATCGCCACACTCCAAGGATGAAATTTCGGGACGAAATGTCTTTAAGAAGGGGGCAATGTAACAAACCTAGGCCGGACCTGTCGCCTCACGCGTTGCCATCGACAACGATGAGGTCATCCCCGGAGATATTCGAGAACAATCCAGTCGCTCTGCCGCGGAAAACAACGGTCAATATTGGAAACAATTGGAACATGCTGGTCGCCAACTGCCAGAATTCGAAAGATCGGGAATTCTGTAACGGAGATAAATAGGCAACCCTCAAGATGGCACGGAGAGTCTGAACGAGCCCATACGATCGAGCTATACAGTGGCGTAATATAAATTAAGTTGTAGATTTAAGTGTGAAATAAATTATTAAAACCAAGTTAAGTTTATTTACGTTACAATACTGATCAAATTTTATAAAGCACATTTGCGAAAAACCTTTCTTATGCTGACTTTGTTAGGACTATATACAATATATTTTCCCTTTAGCTCAATGTTTTTAATGCTATAGTTCAATATGAGTTTTGCTTAATATTCATTCCTAGACTTTCTATAAAATGGAATTAACAGAATTGTCATCACAAAAATGTGTAAACTTTTGACCTCAGTCTTGTTTGGAACACTAGGTTAGTTTTCCATAATTTTTTTCTAAATAATTTTTCAGGGGCTGAGAAAATCATAACTGGGCACTCCACTGTCGAATACAAAATATTGACCTAAGCTCAAGAATTGCTAACTAATGTTTAAAATTGATTCAATGAGCCATTGGGATACAAGGGGGTTGACAATATTTATAAAATGATTCATATTATGTATAGTGTGGCAAAGTCACCTGATATGAAATTATTCTCCAAAAAGTTGTTTTTGTGTCAAATTTCAAGGTAACCTATAGGGGAGAGTCGTTTGAAATGGGGACGGTGGGTCAAATGGGTGACATTATGAGTGGTTTTGTAATATGAGTACATGTTTTGCATTCAAAGTCTTTGCATATTTGACTGCTTCATTGTAGTTGATTAATAGATCTTACTTAACCCTTCTGCTGAGTATTTTAAATTGGTTCAGACTGCTCGAACAGAATATACTCCGTTCTTTTTGAAACAGAGTTGATTCAAACAGTGGCCTTGTACATCTCGAATTTGAACATTATTTTCTTGACAATTAGTAAAACAATGGATGCAATTGAATTTTCTTGTAATTTTTCAGGGTTGAAGCTCTTGAAGTATTTGTCAACGATGTCTTGGAAGGCAGCCTTGAGCCTTACCTTAAGTCAGAAGCAATTCCAGAAAACAATAATGAAGGTGTTAAGGTGGCTGTAGCAAAGAACTTTGATGAAGTTGTTGTGAACAATGATAAAGACACATTGATTGAATTCTACGCTCCTTGGTGTGGACATTGCAAGAAATTGACTCCTGTATATGAAGAACTTGCAGAAAAAGTGAGTTGATAATGTCAATATTATTTATGAATCTGGAAATTTAACGTGAAATTTTGGAATTATTAAAAAAATGACAAGCTAATGATCTCTTTAGGTTTATGTTGATTGATTATAATTCCTGTTTTTCAGCTCAAAGATGAGGATGTTGCTATTGTGAAGATGGATGCTACAGCTAATGATGTACCTTCTCTATTCGATGTTAGGGGCTTCCCAACTCTTTACTGGGCTCCCAAGGATTCCAAGGACTCTCCTCTTAGATACGAGGTAAGTTCGTAAGCGCATACTTTGAAATCTATGATGTAGTACTAACTTTTCTTTCTAATTTTCAAGGGTGGACGTGAGGTTGATGATTTCGTCAAATATATCGCCAAGCATGCAACAAAGGAATTGAAAGGTTATGATAGATCCGGAAGTCCGAAAGCTGATAAGACTGAACTGTAATGCTTGTGCAATGAGGTTGTTTAATTTATGTTTTTTTTTCTGATAATTTTGTAATTGTATGTAGGTTAATCATACTTTTTTTAATAAAGCCAATGTCCCAGTTCTTTCATTCATTTCCATTTTGGTATCAGGAATCCATCCAAATTTATATTGTTCCTTAATGTACTTTTTTTACATGTACAATAAAGTACTTAAAACTTTTTTTTAATTTTGATTTTTGACCACAATGGTTTCTCCAATTATATAATAGCAATATTATTTAATGAATTATTGAATTGAATTGAATTATCGAGTTTTCAAGTAAGGTAGCGAATGATTCCATGCCAGTATTCTCAGATAGTCAAAAAGGTTGTGGTAGAGTAGTGGTTAGGTAACCAGACTTTCACGTGAAAGGCTCAGGTTGGATTCCTAGCAGTGGATCTTTTTTTTGTAAAAATCAGTTCCAGATACAAAAATATATTAATTCATAATAGTGAAATGAAAAATGTATATATATACTTTTAAGTTTTTTAGTGAGTTGAGGAGGAGTGAATAATTATGAATGAATAAATCTTCAAGACAATTCCTTCGATTTTGGAACGAGAAGAATTGTAACTTTCCACTTTGAAAATTCGAATATAACATGAATTCTGGTAGTTTTAAATGAGATTCGGAAAATATTCTCGTCAAATATCATTTGTGCTAGATGATTTTATCGCATTTTTTTTATATTTTCCCTCAAGCATTTTGCCTCTAGGAAATTTAACTCGTGCAATTTGCCTTATTATCGAAGATTTAAACCACTCGATTTCGTGGTTTAATCAGAAAATAAAGACGCAAATCGTACGAGTTCGTTTTTCGTAGAGGGAAAATATAAAAAAAATGCGATAAAATCCTCAGTACGAATGATATTTGAAGAGAATATTTTCCGAATCACATTTAAAACTACCAGAATTCATGTTATATTGGAATTTTGTGGAAAGTTACAATTCTTCTCGTTCCAAAATCGAAGGAATTGTCTTGCAGATTCATTCATTCATAATGATTATTCACTCCTAAACTCACTCATAAACTTAAAATATTTTCAGTATTACGAAATAAAATATTTTTGTATCTGGAACTGATTTTTACATGCTTTCTCAAATATTTGAAAAACATTTGAGCGACTCTTCCCTCATTATTTTTGAACCTATCAAATGGCCAAAATTTCAAACTAGAGAACCAATCAGGTCAGTTTTATAGTGATCAAACGTCTTCTCGCTGTTTTATACTGATAAAACCGCTATTAGATTCGATATTGTTTTTCGATAAAACGACACTGTCAGAATTATATGTCAACAGGAAATGCAAAATTGATTAATTAAGGTATTTTCAACTCACAGTGATTCGATATTTTAATTTAAATATACCTTTTTCAGCATGTTAAAAACCTCCCCAGCAAACATGTTACGTGGGGGCCTCTAGAGGCACTTTAAAAACAGCCGACAGACAACATAAGCGGGCCATAATCATGATATGTCGTCTGCGCGGCTAGCCCGTGTCGCGACGGCCACCAGTAGTCCTCCAGACTACCACCCGCTTTAATACATAGCGGGACTTCAGCGGATAGACAGAGTTAAGATGAACTGATATTGCATGGTACAGATTATGGTGCGTTAGGGTATCCTACTAATCAACCGCTCATTCCACTGTTGGGATTTCATCAATGATCTATGCAAATATAAGGGGCGCCAATTCAAAATACAGTACATGGAAGTAAAGAGTATCTTGGAAGGCAATGAGCATAAAGACGGTTTCAATGAAAACAAAATGGCCCATATAAGCGCCTAAGAACAATCTAGCATTATATCTTCGAAAACAGTGAAATTTCAATGAAGATAGAGGTCATTATTATACACAATAAATTCACCAAACATTCAGAATCGACTGATTCATGGACTAGATATATACAATTCACTGTTTTCACTCTCTGAAGCCACTAATTAAGAGGATTTCTGAAACTGTAGAGCCAGATTGTTCCTATTTACCAACTTTTTCTCCATTTCAACCATTTTTATTGTATCTCAAATGGTTTCCCAAATATTGCATTTCAAACTGGCCTGAAAAAATATTTCACCGAATAGATATTTATATATATATATATATATATATATATATATGTCGCATCTATAATTTTGTGTATTTCACACATATATATATATATATATACATATATATATAACGACTCTTGTTTGTAGCTGAACACTATTTTATATATATATATATAGTTATTTAATATTAGTCAATAATTATGTTTTCTCTACTTCAGGGAATTATCAGATTTTCAAGTAAGGCAATTCTCGTGGACTAGTAGATAAAACACAATACACCATTATCAAAAGGCCAGTGGCCAAACAGCTGAGACGTATGACTGCAAAGCCAGAGGTCGGCAGTTCGAGCCCCGGCGACTTAAAAATTTATTTTTCAATTTTCCCTTTTTTTATTTTTCTACATAACACCGCACAAATCCAACCCCAAACACATTTTATCACCCCATCTCAATATATTATACCCCAAAAACTAACAGAAAAGCACACTCACACCAAAATCACCATCATATTTATTAATTATTTCAAGTTGGCAGTTGGCCCTCGGGATAGGGCCATTTTAAGATACATATTTGATAGTGAATAATTTATAGGGTGGTTGCGCCTGTTGTCCGACCAGTGCCGGTTTCCGACTAGTTTCATACAAATCTAATGGAAATAAGAAACTATAAGCCAATATCAGTCGTCTAAAATCTTCCCGGTTTTCGACCACCTTTCCCAACCACTTCTCAGAATTTTCGAGACGTTTACGTGACAATTTCATTATTAAATGCTTAAGGGTGCGTAGGCAGTCAGTGAGCAGATTACTAAAGACACGAAATAGTTTAAAATTTGTTGTGAACTGTGACTTCAGAAATAGCAAGTAAGTGATAAATTATCTTTCAATTACTTCATTTTTTGTGTGGTATGTCAAGTTTAATCTATCCTTTTTCCGAAAAACTATGAACCATGATTACAATATTTTTCTATATAAAATGAAGTGGTCCCATATTAGGTATGTGATATATGTGCTTTTCCCTTTCTTGACCGCTTGGTTGAGAACTGGACAAACGGTACTTAGATTGTCTATCCCTTTTCATTTTACTAAATCTAAATATGGTTGAACTATTCTAACACATTATTAGTAAATTATACTCCTTAAATAGAGTCCAGTTTTCGACCACATTTTTTTAAATCATTCTATTTATTTTTCTGCCTTCTTTTTGCAGTGATTAATGGTGGTCGAAAAGTGTCCTCTTTTTCGACCAATTGATTATATATGGTTTTTCATTGGAATTATGTAGGTGGGTAGGTAGATAATGTTCGATTTAAGCCAATTCCTTTTGTTTTTGAAATGCCATAAAAAAATCAAAACAGATTAACGAAAATAAACCAAGAAAATTCATATTAAAGGGTAAAAAAAAGGAAGTTTTTTCGATATAGCGACGATGTTTTACAAAGAGCTCTTATAGAAATTAGAGAGGAAAGGATGAGTATATATAAAGGGAGTCAACAATTTAACGTCCCTAAACTACTATTACAGACAGAATCAAGGGCAAATCAAACGAAAAACTGGACCTGAAGTGTTACTAGGTCGAGAAGTCGAAGAAAAAAATCAAACAATGGGTTATAAATATAGGCAAATGTGGTTTCCCTTAAAAAAAAATACGCTCTTGAAGATTTGACAAAACAAATCCGAAACGTTAAAATTTCTGGTCGAAGATCAGATTATGCAGACATCATTCAAAACTGACCAAGATCATGATAGCTATCATTCAGACTCAGGAACTCTATGCAGAGTTCAGACTGAGAACAGAAAAATGAAACCTCTGACCGATGATCAATTACCTACAGCCCAATCCTTGTATAGAATTCCAAAAATCATGCGATGCAGTATTAAATACCCCAATCTCCCCATGTTGATAATCAGATCGAACCAACTCCGAAGGAAACTTCTCTTAAGATTCCTCATAAGTCAGATTCACAAACATCGAATTCAGAGTTCAGACTGAAAACAGAAAACCTCTAGCTGAAAACCAACCAAAACAAATATCTTTTGAAAGACACCTTCTTTTTCCAATAAAAAAATCTGTTTGAAATCCAAAAGAAAAATTGCCCAGTGCGATTTTATCACAAGAATGGAGATCATATTATGCTAAGAAAGAAAATGAAAAGAAGCCAAAGAAAAAGAAGAGAAACAAACAACAACTCTGAACATGTAATGTCAGCAAAGAATAACGATAAAATAAAATGCGCTGCTTGCCAAGAGGAACTAAGTGATGAAGATGACAATGAAAAAAATATAGGGTGCGATACCTGCTCCCAATGGTTCCTAAGAACACATGAAACATATTTTATTTCTTGTTTTACTGATATATTTTAATTTGTTGTATATTTCCATCTCAAATATGAAAATTGCTTTAATTTGTATGGTAAGTTTTTTATGTTTCGAAGGTTTTATTAGAAATAAATTTATGTTTTTATAAAGTTCCCTTTTAATTAAAAGGTAGGTAATCAGATTAGAAAAGTTTTCTTCATCTCTTCCCAAAGATGGTCGAGGAGGGGCCTGTTGTTGACCCTCCAATAAAAAGCATGGTCGACAAACTGATCTGTTCTCGACCGCGTGGTCGAAAATAGGAATACTAATGGTCGAGTAGAAGTAGCAAGTGGTCGAAAACCGGTAAAAAATGACTTTTCTACTTATTTTTATTCTAAAAAAATTTCAGGTGATAAAAATATAATTGTTCTTCTACCACGCCATTGAAAAATACCTGTTGATTGCTTTTGTAACAAACTAACTTCAAAAGAAAATGGTTCACTGTAATTTATTGGCATTTGAATTTCGAATATCACTTAAATGGTCGAAAACCGGCGCAGTCACCCTATATATTTTAGGTTTTTGGGTGAGTTCACAAGCAGTGAATGATTTAGAAGCGGACACACGGTCCCTTCAATTTTGGAACAAGAAGAATTGTTGTAATTTTCCCCGTTGAAAATTCAAATATAACATGAGTTCTGGTAATTTTATCCAGTTTCAAATGTTATTCTCTCTCTATGTTTGTGGTCCTTGCTTCCTATTGGCGCATTTGACCAAAATGTTATTCGTGAAATATTCTCTTTAAATATCATTCGTGCTACAGGATTTTATCGCAAAATTTTTGAAATTTTCCCTTAAGCATTTTGCCTCTAGGAAATTTAACTTGTGCAATTTGCTGCCTTATTATCAAAGATTAAACCTCTCAAGCTTTGCGCTCGTGGTTTAATCAGATAATAAATCGCACTCAGTAAAATTTCCAGGCAAAATACTTTCTCGAAAATTTCAAAAATGTTTGAGCGATAAAACCCCTAGTGGAGGTTTTTTCGTCAGAAAAAGTTATATTTCGGTAAGCTTCTTTCTCATTTCGTTTTTAGATCGTCAACATCCATAAGGACGTCATCGAAAATGCTGCTACTGTGCAGACTTCTCTTCGAAAAATCGTAAATAAATCAGGGACGCAGATATCGATGCGAAATTCCATATCCCCCCACATAGCACAAGACGTCTTAAATACGACCGTTTTATATATTAAAGGTAGTACGTAGTAATGATCTAGAATATTTCAGTGGGTGTTATCAGTGATTCATCATTCATGATCATATAAGTTGAAACAATTAAATTCTGAACGCACTCGACAGTGCGCGTGCGCTTGTGTACTGTGTGACGTCGGTGATGACTTTAGATCATATAGGTAGAAGATTTATTTGTCCAACATTTTAGAGAGAGATATATCTCTTTTCAGTGTAGCTCGGTACCACACACAGAACTATTATAGTTCTGTGGTACCACACTTTCCATAAAACAAAAGAACTCAAACTTCCAGGGTACTTTCAGACAGGTATGCGGTCTTGAAATGTCAAGTCAAATTTACGAGCCAATCATAACACACTATTTAAGATTCGCAATGGTATGATTGCTCTGAAAATTCGACGTTGATGTTTTGCGATGGAGGCGCTATAGTTTGAGTTGCCTTCCGCATAACAAACAAACAGTACAGGTGTACAGGATGCCGTATCTAGCTATATAATCTAAGGTGATGACACCGTGCTCCGTTATTTCCATTTATTCCATATATTGGTTATTTCTCAAGGACTTTTCTGATGCTGTTCTGTGCTAGGGTGCTGTGACAAAGAGTAGAGTAACAAGAGAAATCACTAACCCTATTCATGAATGAAATAGTAAAATCGTATCAAAATCCTCCAAATGCTGTCACTTTTGATTTCATTCATAAAATCAGAGTTTGGTTTAGATGTGGTTTAGCCAATTAGGAGTCAGGAAAACCTGTTATGTGACATCAAGTGTCTGGGATCGTACACGAGGAAACGCTTCGGACCTTCGGGTGTTTTCGTATTAAAAAAATGTAGGAAATATGAAGATTTTCGAATGGGATGAAATATTAAGAGAATATGTTCTCATTTATATAGGCATGAAATTTCAACATTTCATGATTTATAAATGATTGTTTTAGTCTTGAGAAGGCGTCGAAGAGTTTCACTTATTGACGATGGATATATAATATGGACTCCATTTTTGTTGGGCAGGTTAGGTTAGGTCAATTTATTTATATTGAATTATGAAATTCTCAAAAAGGACCGGATTACTGAATCTGCAATTTATTTATTTATTTACGGTACACAGTACAAATACCTTACACCTAATATACAAAATACAATACAAAATACCATACAACACAATACAATATACAAAAAAAAATAAAAATTTTGGGTTACTATATATATACCCAGAAAAAACTTTCACTTTGCAGAACATCATTAATGCTCTTATTTTAAAATTGTAGTCATACCTATAAAAGAAGGAAAAAAAAATATACATCCACTACTCAGCTAACAAATATAATCTTTTTATGTTAAGCAGTAAGTCCCATACGTTCATCTAGTATTATTGAGCCAAGTGTTTGTTTTTTAGGTCACGTCTGAAAGTAGAAAATGGTATGCCGAAGTAGTTCAAATCTACTTCATTCGCATTCCTTACCATTCTTGTTAGAGGGCTGTGGAGTCCGTAGTTACTGTAATGATGTTTGATATGAAAGGTATCATTAGATCTAGTGCCAGAATTATTAGTTTTAAACTCAATATGAGATCTAGAGAACAAACATCACCTGCTAGCAACTTGAACAGAAAACATAAGTCGGTTTCTATTCTCGTCCTTTAGAGTAGTTATTTTTAAAAAGTAAATGCTATTCTTTTCCCCGAATTCCTAGTTTGTATGCAGAAGATATTAAAAATTTATGTTGAACAGTTTCCAACATGTTGATATAAGTCTGATAGTAAGGGTTCCATACTACAGACGCGTATTCCATATTTGAACGGACAAAAGCGCAGTAAAGAACCTTAAAGGAGATGATTGAGAGGTCTCTGGATACTCTTTTAATGTAACCTAGCATCTTACGTGCTTTCAGGGAGATCATTATTATGTGTTGTGAAAAAGATAGTTTATCATCCAATAATACCCCTAGGTCATTTATTTGAGTTACTCTTTCGAGGTCTAATGAGTTGATGGAGTATGAATAATCTATGGATGTCCGACTTCTGTTGAAGTTTATGAAGAAGCATTTATTAAGGTTCAGATCCATTCCGTTGGAGTTGCACCAATGAACGAGGTTATTGATATCACTCTGTAGTTCAAGGCAATTGATATCATTTTCAATAACTTTTACACTCCCAAGATAGATAATCTGTAACAAGCGAGTTCAGCATTTTAGGCAAGCAGGACTGCAAACAAATACCCCTATAGTTAGAGATATCCTCAACACTACCTTTCTTGAAGATTGGTCTTATAAAGCTATATTTCAAAAAATCAGGAAAAATACCTTGGTCAAGAGACTTATTGAAAATCCTATGTATCGGAATACTCACAGAGTAGATGCACCTCTTTAAAAAATATGGAGGGATACCATCAGGACCACAACATTCACTATCTTTCAGACTTGAGATTTTATTAAACACTTCGCTCACTGATACTTTACACTTATTGACATTAACCGTACTGTGATACCTTAAATCTGGAATGAGATTATCTGATTTTACATATACAGAAGATAGATTTTCAGCAAATAAATTAGCTGTTTCAAAGCCACTCATACTTTTTTTATTATGACGATCGAACCAAAAAGGTCTAATAATAATAATAATAATCTTTATTTATCCTTTAAGATCATACATGATATAGGACAAGTCATAAAATGTATATACACAGACATACATAGGTACACATATACATATATATACAGCAAACAAATAACTATATTACTTCAAACATATCGTCCATACAAACAAGCAAATAATCAAATTTAAAAAAAATTAAAAATTATGAATTAGCAAAATATTCACTAATGTCATAAAAGCAGGATTCCACTAAATATTTTTTCAATCTTATTTTGAATTTATTAATATTTTTTTCGTTTTTGATATCACTGGGGAGGTGATTGAAAAATCGTATTCCATTATACTTAGGACTGCTTTCGTAAAGTGAAGTACGGTGCTTTGTACTTCTAAATAAATCACCATGCCTCGTAGCATAGTCATGAGAGTCAGAATTTTTTGAGAAGCTCTTGATGTTGAGTTTAACATATGTTACAGTTTTATAAATGTAAATCGATGGTACCGTCAGTAAGTTATACTTTTTAAAATGATTCCTACACGTCGTTCGGTAATCTAAGTCAAAGATTAGGCGAATTAGTCTTTTTTGACTGATAAAAACTCTGCGAGCATTGGCCGTACTTCCCCAAAGGACAATGTTATAAGAAATATGTGAATATGAGAGAGCATAGTACACATTTATTAATTGCTCTAGTGTGAATATATTTTTCAGCTGCAAAATTGCATAATAACTACTATTGAGTCTCTTAAACACCTGATCAACATGTGTATTCCACTTCAAA
Source organism: Gonioctena quinquepunctata (assembly GCA_018342105.1). Taxonomy (NCBI): domain Eukaryota; kingdom Metazoa; phylum Arthropoda; class Insecta; order Coleoptera; family Chrysomelidae; genus Gonioctena; species Gonioctena quinquepunctata. The sequence goes on from JAFIRS010000169.1 coordinate 494,157, forward strand.
TTTGCATCTAAATATGTGCCCAGAAATTTTATTTTTTTAGAACTAGATTTGCCCATTGTAATAATTTTTTTCAACTTGTGATTGTAATTTATCTTGTAACTAGCAAGTCAAATATTTTTATCATTACTTTTATATTTAATTTTGTTAAAAAAAATGCCCATGAGATGACAATCTTCTGACTATAAGTATATTTGATTTGGAGATGGAAAATTCTAATATAGTGGATATTTTTTCTAAAGAGCCATCGAACACTCTGTGATTGTTCGGAATTTACTAGCTAAAATCAAGATATCTTCATAGAATGAAAAGTCCACGCTTACTTGTGAAATTCATGTGTTTATTAAAAAGTGATAATTATACTAATAATAGTCATTAGCCTTATCGATCTTGAGAGTGGGCCTTGTTCCTCCGACCAACTGCTTGGTTTAGATACCCCTCCTTCTCCGATTATCTCATGCGGGTGTTACTGAAAATTAAAAGAAAAGCTGATTTAGGTTGTTTTCTCTCCTCGCCTTTATGACATCATCTATGTTACCTTCAAAAATCAGCATACCTCAATTTCCCCTCTTATCTGTGGCATCCTTTGAAATATCGGGGAAATCAATTTGTACATTGATACTTCTGTCTCGTGGGCCAATGTCAAAACTATTCTGTTTCCTTAAGAGATTTAATGTAAGTACTGTGCAGGAATACATTCTTGTGAGCAATACATGAAACAGAAAACATGGGGTGGAACAAAATCATATGCTATTTAAAAAAAAAGTACTCACAATGGAATTTAATATCCCCAGACATATCCTGACAATACCATCAGTAATCCTAAATTCGGAGTTTCTGAAAAATTGAAAAATGTTTTACTTCATATTTATATTTGTGCTATAAACTTTGAATATTGAATGATGTAATGACTGATTTTGGTACGAATACATCATTGAAAATTTTTTTCTAATATATCAAACTTACATTTGAATTATTTGTGCTTCAGTATCTGTAACTTTTTCAATTTATTGGTCCTTCTATTACTAGTTTCTTCACTTTTGAAATGTCGGTTGGCATACTTCACAATATAAAATATTCGCATTCGAATGAATAATTTCAATAAATAATTGTAGGGAAAGTCCGAACAAGGGTGAACAAATGGAATTTCTTTCAATTTTCCATAAAGCTGTTCACCTGTTTTTCCAGTTGCCACAGACTTAACATTTTCCATTAAAATTTTCTCCACCAAAGAAACGTAATCCACAAAAGAATCTTCTGGCATCAACAATTTTCCAAAGTTTCCTTGTCTTTTTCGATACCCAAATTAAAAAAAAATTTTTTTTTGCAGAATCGAGAGTATCCGTTGCCTTAGCATAATCTTGACATCTCAAAAGATATCCACTAATATACTGTTCAACATTTTTCGTTGGCAAATCATTTCTTCTGAAATCTGCATTTGTAATCTGAAATCATATTTCATATCGAAAGCTCTATATAATTATAATAGAGGGGCATCACCATACATTTTCCCAACATGCTTTCAGCTTTTAGAATAAATAAAAAAAAAGAAAACATTCTAATAAACCTATATACAGATATATGTACACTGTTATAGCGAACACAGGAAACACGACCTTTCCCACCACTAATTCAGTGGACTGCCCTTGGCTTTGTTTCTCACTACACAGTGTATGCCAGATACATTGAAATACGTTCAGTAAAAGAGTGTCCAGATCTGTATGGAAAACATCAAGGGATCATATAATTCAACAAATTTAAATGGATGCCATCCCATTCATAGGTTTAGAAGATAGAAGTTTTCGTTTAAGCATTATAAAATTTAAAAAAACTGTAAATTTATAAAAAAATAAAAAGCTGTAACTGCAAAAAAAAACTTAATTAAAAAATAAAATGGAGAAGCTATCTGCTACTAGTTGTAATTTTCAGTAACCAGTACCCTGAAAGTCTGTTTTTTTTGTGGAATAATTTTTGGCCCCACTGGATCTCGAACTTCTTGAACTCCGCTCATCAACAACACATCAACATCAGCAGCACAGTTGAATGTATCAACACAATCCAGTAAATCCATGCAGGACAATTTTTTGAAAGCATTCATGAATTGAATTGGTGTTGGATTCACTGAATTGCCTCCCTGCTGCCGTATTTTACCAAAAAAGTTTTCAATGCAATCTTGATTCAAACGTCGAGTCTTCATTTGCTTCAGTCCTTCCTTCTTTAAATCATTCCACAAAATCATTACACTTCTGATGGTTATCTGAAAACAACTGATGCTAGAAAATAATCCAGTTATATCTTTCTTACCTGTCTTTGTTTGTTTGAATACTTTCATATTTTCCAAACTAATCAGCATTGATCTCAAAAATGTTTCCTGATCCTCAGTTCCTTTATATGGTTTCTTATTTTGATTGGTAGTTTTTGTTGTGCTGGAGTTGAGAATGTCGAACAGATGATCCAATTTTTCCAAGAAATTTGCTGTACCAGCTGCTGAACTACACATTTCTCCATTAGCCATATAAACGCACATGGCTGGAAAAAATAAAAATGTTTCTGAAACCTTTTTATCATCAGCAGTATCAGTACAGATTCTGAAAAGTTAACTTACCAGAAACAACTGTTGAACTAAACACTTGAGTGGCATATTTAACTTTCATTTTCTGGAAATTATTTGTGTATATAATGAGCGTCAGTCAATCTAGTGGCCATTTTCAAATCCCTTTCTTTCTCCAAGTCGTACAGCTTCTCAACATGTTCCCATTTTGCAACTTCATCCTCGAACTGTACCTCATATTTCATTAACATATTTCTCATACACTTCAGTAAATGAGGCGTGATCAAAAATATAGAAAATCTTCTTGCGTCCACCTGAAATGTAAAGTTATTTACATTCACACCTAATTCACTTGAAAATTGAACGAAGTTTGAGCCCATGTCAGATACAAGAGCTCGAACATCAAGTCCTATTTCTCCCATTTTGGTGATACATTCAAATACTATTGGTTTGAGATCCGAAGCACTACATATTGAACTTAGAAAGAAATATCCCAATGGTTGTTTCCAATTATCGTGGATTCCTCTGGCCATCAATCCTAAGGCATTTTTAGCTGGAATAAAATTATTTCCTTTACCTGAAAAATTAAATAATTTTTCAAATAAAAGGCCATCTTTAGGAAACAAAATATTGAAGAGATCACTCACCCAAATCATGGAACCCGATAATTTCATCAATTTTCGGATCATACTGGATACCAGCTTTCAAAGAAACTTCATCCATTGAGAGAATACAGATTTTATCCAATAAACTTTTTCCTTGCAATCTCCATTTGAGGCTCATAAAAACAAAATCATTGAGTCCAGGTTTTTTCTGTATATTTTGTGTCATTCTCCTAAGTGGATAGAGAAGGAAAATGATAATTTTTTACCATTCGCCTGTAAGCTTTTGATCCAGTGTAATAAAGAGATAGTGCATGTTGTTTGAATTCTTTAGGCCCGGTTGTTCAATCGAGGATGACCAAGTGATTTGGCTTAAACCAGGATTACCAATTTTGTTTCGGTTGTTCAATACGGGTTTATGAGATAAACCTAGTTTAACAATGGTTTAAGTTAATCTCATGAATTCGGGGGTTTAAGGAGATAATTTGCCGATTCTAACCTAGGTATTTGATTGTTTGACATTTCAATAGACTATTCTGAAAATTATTATTGTGTTGAATATTTTTGTTTTATACCCGACTGCAAAGATGTTCGTAGATATAACAGACAGACGATTTTTTTGAAATTTTTTTTATAATATTGCCCCAAGAAGAAAGATACCCATATTTAGACAATGTACCGTAATTTCGGGTGACTTTAACCCAGCTGGCTGACTTTGGCTAATTTTCAGAAATAGACTTTATTAATTATAAAAAATTTAAGCTTGTTTCTTAATCGAATTGATTTTTCGTGATTCTATTGTATATATACCTGCAACACTGTATTCCATTCAGGAGTCATTTGGAACCAAATTCAACTTGCATAAAATTTGTCTGCAATTAGCAATGTTTTTTTACTCATTTATGATGATTAAAAATGAAATCATCTTTTTATGGACAAATTTATTTTGCTTATTTTATCTGTCGGATTACTTTAAAATTACCCAAAATTTAAGCCATGGGTCAGCCAGCCCTCAATATGCGGGTGACTTTGCACACCATGTTTTTTTATATATCCACAAAGTCTTAATCACAATTTGAAATAGCTAATTTGAAAGAGTGGTCAAAGATCAATATTTTGGTATATAATAATAATACCAATTTATTTTACAAATTATCGTAGACATTCTTTGAATTCAAGTAAGCCAAAGTCACCCGAAATTACGGTACCTAGAAACCATTTGGAAGAATGGACAGAAAAATAATTTTTGAATAGATTTCGCTTGCCTAAAGAAATCGTCCGCAACTAACAGAAATACAAAAAATCAGCCCTCACTACAAAGGCAAAATCATAACAAAAAATAAACTTCCAAATAAAAATCAAATCTTGATTTTTCATACCAAAAACGTTTGACATAAAAAACTGAAATTAAATCATCACAAATGCAAAATGAAAAACATGATCTGTTCTCAGGAATCTCAACCAAAAGTTGATTTATTGATGGTTGATGAGTTATGTTTCAAAGATAATGTTTGTTTATATTTCTCAATCATATGGGTTTTCTCTAGATTATACTCCTTCCTTTGTAGTTCCAAGGAAAGTTGGTGTTTTTCTTTCATGTGTATTAATTTCAACTTGTGTTCTTCGAATGATCGTTTTTGTAAATCTACAAAATCTGCTTTGGACAGAGCCCAAGTAGAAATTTTGTCTTTTATTGTTAAGATGCTATTCCTTTTTTTTGGGCCTCCGTAGATGATATTGTATTCATTACTTAGCCCTAACTTCAATTTTAGCGAATTAGTAACTGCGTCCGTTTTTTGCATTCTACAATATCTTGGAATTTTTTTACGAGTGAAATTATGAGTAATTTTTTTCTTAAGAGACGCCTAACAATTTATACAATACACTTGGCTGTTTTCGATCAATTTTTCTGTATACTTTTGACAAAACTACGAATTCTTAGGTTAAGTTTGATTCAATGTTGATGTTTCTGAACGGTCCGAATGAAGGTACAAGCGGAAAAATGTGTTGCCAACATATAAAAACAATGAGTTAAGGAATCCAGGATTAGTTTTTCATTGAAAAATGAATAACGTTCTAATCCATAGTTAATTAATAATCCGAGTTTAGATAATCAACGGTTTAAACTCGCATTGAACAACCGGGCCTTAGTGTATTTCCTTCCCTTCAGTTTCCTATCCTTCAGGTCACTGACAATCTTGGCAGTACTTCCCAAAAACAGCGGAAGGTGCTTGTCGCAAGCTTTTTTAAATCATTCTTTGGAAATATCTTCATCCTGTGCTTTCATTTCCTCCAACGATTGTTCCAATCTAGCTTTTCCAGTCTCTATTTCTCTTATTCTACTTGATATGGACTGAAAATTTTAAGATCTGAAAAATATTCTGTTTTTTTTTTGTTTTTTACCTTCACTAAATCCCGCAACTTTGTTTTTCTTGGTGTACGTGAAGAAAGATCCCTAGATGTTTGCGTTTGACAATGTGAAACCTCTTGAAAATCTGGTCGTGTTCCTTGATTCCCTTCATTTATAACCGTCTGTGAACAAAAATTCCTAAATGTTTGTGTTTGACAATGTGAAACCTTTGGAAAATCTGTTTGTGTTCCTTGATTTACTTTATTTATAACTTCCGTTTGTGTACCATTGTCTACTAAAACTCCTGACTTCTGAAACAAATTCAATGTAGGCACTGCAGTTTGATTTAACTTACGGTTATTAATAAAATTGTTTTCAAAATGTATGCTACAAATCCTGTTATTTGAGTATAACGTTAAGGCATCTATTTTCATGATTTCTTCATCGCCACAGGCCAGTTTCCATCCATGAACTCGTTCAGTATCTTTCGGATTTGGAAATCTGAAAAATCTCATCTTCTCAGAAGTACTGGAATAGAAGCTGTTGGGACAATTTTTGATAGAACACTTAATGCCTTTACTACCACCCATCTTGTGTATAAAATATATGGGACTAAGCTACTACTAAGTTAATTTGAACTGAAAAATGCAATTTCAATAAGAACAATAGAAACATGCAGAACTAAAAAGGAATGCTAAATGAGTTAACTTCAAAATAAAACAAATTGCACTTCAAAACACCAAAACCAAAACAACTCGTGTATGTCAATATTCGCCAAATCGCTTTGACAAAAACGTTTTGAGGAAAAATCCTTTCGAATAATAAAAAATCGCCAGTAGACTTCAAGAAAAATCAAGCAGTCATCTGATATTTGACAGACAGATGTAAACATCAAAAAGTAGGGGGTAAACTAACCTCTAATATTTGTAAACATTATAGTAAAATTTGAAGGTCATAACCTGATTTTCGCGCCATTTGGTCTGTGCGGGATCTTGTTCTAACCTCTAATCTTTGGCTGTGAGCTGAGCCACAGTAGAATCACAGTTTATACTTCTTTACCTATAAACTGTGGTAGAATGCTGAAGTTCTCTATATATAGAGCATTCTACTGTGGCTGAGCTGTGAGTGAGTTCTGTATTGTTTGTTTGTTAGCGTCAGCTGAAGTTTTGGCTTTGTTTCACCAAGTTTTATGTGTGTATAACGAGTCGTTAGTCGAATTGATGAATAATTTCAATTTGTGAAATAGTTGATTCATCAACTTTCGAAATATATGCGATCAGCAAATATGCTGATCGCATATATTTCGCAATTTAAGGTTACCGCAGCTAACCTTTTCCTATAGTTTTCCGCAAGATCCAACTCTCAAACCAAAGGATGAGCATTCTGGACTCTGGACAAATACACGGTAAGTCGTCGAATCTATATTTCTTCCTCTGTGGTAGATTCACTTGATAATGACTCAATTTGTTCACATAAAATATGGAAAGATCCAAAGGTATTCGTAAATATTATATGCGTGCTAAAAGAATCTGCCTTGATACGAGTCTAGATGTGCCTTCTTTACAAACTGATCAAAAGGTTCATTCATATCCAATTGTTCAACATGGTTCTGAATTTGAAACCGTCAGGCCTGTCAACAATATAAACATATCCAACATTTCCTTCTTATTATCTTCATGATATTAAATTGATAATGATATTTTTAGATGCTGCAGAAAAAGCTGACATATCCCACAGCAGAACAGCCACTGAACGAGCTATACAAATGTGGTTTAAGCGAGCCAGTGATAGAAAAAACAGTGCTATAAATAAAAAAAACTGAAATTATAAATACTTTAACAGTTTGGCTGATGTTTGTTATATTTCTCTGGATTCCATATTACTAGTGCTTGGTTTATTTTTCTATTTTTTGAAATCTATTTTAAGTGGATCTTCTATATACAAATGAGAACTAAAAGTACATTTTCATTTAAAGACATCACTTCAACCAATTCCCATAGATAAGTACTGGGTATATATGAAACCCAGCTACAAATCGTCTTTTTCATGTCTTTTGTAAGTCTATATAAGACCAAAAATGGACCTTATGAAGATGTTCTAAAGACGTCGTGATTTTTAACATCCGGCCTGAAAAAGACGTCTTTCTAAGGCGTACATGGACGTCTTTAAGACGTCGTGAACGTCTAAAAAAGACATCTTCAAGACGTCTCAAACCCTTATTACACCGTGCCTATTTTTGTGCTTATTTTCATGGCTATTTGTTGGCTAAATTTCCCCAAATAACTGGCACTATTACACCGTGCCTTTTTGATGATTGTTTCAGGCGCTAATTTCAGAGCTGCAAACCTAAGGAAAATTGACATTTACCTTAAATGATTGGGTAATTTAGTAAACCTGGACTATTTGTTTAAACTTTTTCCTTACCTGGTACAAGATTTTTTCTTCTTTTCTGTCATACTGAACAAAAGGAAAACTATGTGATTAATTTCATTTGTTTGTTGGTTATGTCAAGTCCAATAGATAATTATTGTTTTGGCAAACCTGACATTTCCACAAACGTCCTTGAAATCCCCTCGATTCAGGCGGAAAAAATAGAACCAGTCCTATTTATTTTCACGCTTGAAACAATCAACAAAATAGCCACGCGCGCATGCGTATTTGTTTAAAATTTCAGCCACCGGCAGTCAGGCAGACAAATAGGCACGGAAAAGGCATAGTGTAATAAGGGTTTTAAAGATGTCTTTGTGCTATCTGGGCCCCTAGAAAAAAAGAATTTCCTTTCGAATGACGAGAAGCACGATGGAATCGGAGTACGGAATTTTTTTTCCCGAGTGAAAAAAGTTATTTTTGATGAGGGACCGGTGCAGACTTCTGTTGGAAGAATCGCAAAAAGATCAGGGACATAGCGATCGGTGTGAAATTCTGGAAACTTACGCAAAAAACTATGAAAAAACGATTTTGGTGTTTTTTTTTTCGAGAAAACAATCATTTCCGGTTTTTTTCCGGAAGTTCGGATTTTTTTTTTAACTCGGGAACGGTAAAAAATAGAGCAATTCTGCGAACTCCAATCGATTCAGAATCGCCAAATTAGTTTAGAAACGGAATTTCGTTTCGATACGGATTTTTTTTGAAAAGTCAAATTTTCGAACTACGCCTAGATCCCTAAATATCTTCGAAAAACCAAAGTGGGAGTATCGATCTCCGGTTTGAACCAAAATGTGGGCAATGTCGCGTAGATTCCGAAAATATAGCATATGTGGTATCTCAATCCGACAGATTCAGCGTGAATCCTGAAAAATCGAGATAACGGCGAGAGAAATCATAGATGGCGCGGTCGACTTTGTCATTTGTCAAATGAAAAAACCATCGGAGCGCAATCTGAAAATAACTTTTCTATACGTAAAAAACTCCGCTGAATCCATCTCGTCGATAGGACATGAAATGAACAAGCTATTACCATCTGTTCCGTCAGCGCACCGACGTTTCGAGACTTTGCGACATCATAGCTCTCTTAGCTGCGGTCCGATCGACGAGATGGTCACTTTTTTGGATTCAGCGGACGCCAGAAAAAGTTGTATTCCGGTAAGCTTTCTCATTTCGTTTTTCGATCGTCAACATCCATAGAGACGTCATCGAAAATGCGTTCTATCATGCTGCTACCGTGCAGACTTCTCTTCGAAAAATCGTAAATAAATCAGGGACACAGATATCGATGTGAAATTCCATATCCCCGTAGAAAAAAAAATTCCTCTCGAATGGCCAGAAGCTTGATGAAATCGGAGAACGGGAAATATTTTTTTCCCGCTCCAAAGTGATTTTTGCTGAGGCACCGGTGCAGACTTCTGTTGGAAGAATCGCAAAATTCACCAGAGATTAGCAATGCAATATGGTCTCTCATTGGCTGTTGCTAATTACGGGGGTTATACTCGCGTGAAGAGGGTAATATATGATTTTGATACATGTTAAAGTTAGTTTATACAGCACGTAAAATGATATAAAGTAAAACGACAAGTAATAATTTACAGAGTGTTAATAGAGCTGAGTAAATTAATGTGAAATAAGAAGCTGTCAATCGAAATTTGGGATTTTATGTTGAGGTTACCTCAAACTTCAATGATGTATACTTGAAAAATTGGTCCCTGTTATTGTTTATTGAGTAAAAAATAAGCCACTGTTGACAACACTAACAATATATATTATAAAATTTTCGTGCCAAAGGCATTATTGGCCAAAACCGAAATTTAAAAAAATGGCACTGAACACAACAGTTATGAAAACAAAAATATGATGACATGACATATTACGACTGAATAGCTATTATATCATGTCATGTATCATTCTCTCTCGTCAATTTGTCTAAATTATTCAATATGTACATATGCCTAACAACTATCTAAGTAAAAATCGAGAGTTTATACATCAAATAAAATAAATAATAGTTTAAAAAAACTAAAAAACACGCTTTTATAGAAAACCTAAACTAAAAAAATTGAAAATAAGAAAAACGTATTTTATTTAAAAAAAAACGTGGGGTGCATGGTATCACCTCGGCCAACAATTACCTGTGATCTGAGACATTCTCACTTTACTGCGCTAGGTAATGTACTATATAATTATTGATACCATGCACCCCGCGCTTTTTTTTAAATAAATTACATGTTTTTCTTATTTTCTATTTTTTTAGTCTGGTTTTCTATAAAAGCGTGTTTTTTAGTTTTTTCAACTATTATTTATTTCCTACTTTTTAGTGTGTTTTTTTTTAAAAGCGTTTTTTTTATTTTTTTTAAATTATTTTTATTATTTTTTTGCAAATTAAAAAATGGAATAATCTTATCAAATTAGGTAATCATAATCTCCGACCCGAAAATCCCCCATATACCAATTTTGAATAGAATCAGACCATAATCACAAAACTCGGCCGCCATTTTAAAGCCGCCATCTTGAATTTTTCAATTTTTACAAAAGAATCATAATAATCGACCCCGAAAACCCCCACATAATTGAAAAGGATGAAATCATTTGTACTGCTCACTGTACTTGTATGGCCGGAAACAGTGAAGTAGGTGGTCATAATGGTGCTATATTAGAGGCAATGTCACGCACAGATTTGGAAGCTGTGTGGCCAATGCCAGACAGTCAAAAAAATTATTGGACGACTTGCCTCTTGCTCAGTTGTTTAAAAAAATTAAATGTTTCAAATGAATATATATAAATAAATGTTTGTTTATTTGTTGTTTTACTGATTCAGTTGATTACTCTTAATTTAATACCAATTATAAAAAATTACACAATATTGATATTTGTATATAGTACACTTTCGATAAATATCAGGATATATCCAATTTTTACTGTTTTTAAATTACAATACCGTTTGAAGGTTGTAGACGATGTGGTAACTTGATTACTCTCATTTCGGACGTCCATCGTCTTAATGTTCTTGAAAAGGTTTTCACGATGTTTCGAATGTTTGTATCTGCAATCGTCTGAATACAGTATTCACATTCGAAACATCGTCAAAACTTTTTCAAATATATTAAGACGATGGACGTCCGAAACGAGAGTAATCAAATACAACACCCTTCACAAGACTTGATCGAGGCTTTCGATAATTGCCTGAAATATCTAAAATGGGAAGGTTGAGATTGAGATTTCTAAATATTTTTATTTATTGAGTCACCAGAATCCTAAAGTAAATTTGTATTATAGTAATTCATAACAATACCTATAAGAATGTTTTTTGAGGAAGTAGTTACATATATATGAACATTCATTTGGAGTTTTCTCTACTTTTGAAGTGGAAAATATATCAATTATCTATATATATATATCAATTATCTATATATATATATATATATATATCAATTATCTATATATATATATATATATATATATGAACTTTATTTGAAATGGGACCTCCTAATGTACAATAGTTCAGAGATATACAAGTAGGAAAAATCATACAAGTAATCCTAGGAACAAATCAAATCACAAAAGTCTGAAGTTATAGGTATCCATGACGGAATGAAGGATATTATCACGAATGTGCACACAGGGTATGTCTGCTGCAGCCTCTCTGATACTTGATTTTCGAATCTGTAAGATCTTCTAGGTTGATTGCAGCTAACCATAGAGCTCTTCTCCTCCTCGATAAATCATTTTAACTGGTCAAAAGCTTATGATTTGAAACTGTAGAGACCGAGTGAAACCCGACTCTATCCCTGTCGTGACGGGACCCACAGTTAACTACAATGCAAATAAGGGGCATTTTTCTTCAGTTGAAGCACGAATTATAATCCAAAATTGAAAAAACTACTCAAATTCGCACAGAAAATCACAAAATAAACACTTTTACCACTATGGTCGCTTATGACGAATTACAATGTGTGCCAACAACCGCCATATTGCTTTCGTTTTGACAGGTCGATGGATTGCCTAGGGAAGTGAAAGGATGAAGAATCTTTTTGTGTACTAGTATGATTGCTGAACAATGAAAATTCTAGCTGGCATATGAACAAAAGCGAACGATATTTGAGGTTAAGAATGAACGGTAATTCGATGTGTAATCAAACAATGAAAAAATAGACAGATATGTGTCAGTGTCAATAAAACAATTTTGTTTATTGGTCATTGGTGCTAGTTGAGTTTTCGAGGATAATAAACTAATGAACCTATTCAGTTAGTGAAACTATGGTTTTGAAGTAAGTTGGCCATACGTTAGAATACTTTTATTTTAGTCATATCTAATTTTAGAATTGCAAGATGTTGACAACTCCATATAGTCTCGCCGTTCTTGTCGATAATGATACGTGTTTAACAACTAGAAGAGCAAATAAAACTGCCATCGGCAATGTTTATGAAGGCATTCCCGAAACATTAGTTCTAAATATCGTGTCATGGTTTCTACTCATACTTTTATTCGCTATACTAAGGAATAGAGCATGGGATTATGGTAGATTAGCACTAGTTCACACAGAAAAGTGGACCCAACTTTTCTACAAGAATACCGATGATGCCGTGGCTGTGGAAGAATCAAGTCACGAAATTTCCCTGATACCAGACACCGGCTGTTTATGGTTTCCCTCTATATTCAAAATCACCAGAGACAGAATTTACGCAAGATGCGGTCCAGATGCATCGCATTATCTATCCTTCCAACAGCAACTTCTACTTTTGATGACTGTTATAACACTGTTTTCAATTTGTGTTATTTTACCCATCAATTTTCAAGGAGTCCTACTAGGTGACAAAACTACATTTGGTCACACAACTATCGGTAATCTCTCATCAGACTCTAAGTGGTTATGGGTGCACATTGCAGGTTCAATATGTGTTGTTCCGGTAATGATATTTATAATGCGAAAAAGCTCAGGTAGAACACGTAGTGTGACAGTCTTATCATCAAGAACTGTGATGGTCACAAATATCTCGAAAATGCATAGAAACCCAGAGGATATCAAGAATTACTTCATTGTACGCTATCCTGGTATTGATGTTATAGACGTGAAAATAGCTCATAAAGTTAAAACTTTGACTTCATTAGAAAAAGAACGTGAAAAGGTGCACGAGGCAAGAATGTGTTGTTTGAGCAACGTACAAAGAACTGATATCAAAATGCAACCATATGGTTGTATAGCTTGCTGCTCATGTAATACTGTCGATGCCCTTGAATACTATACTAGAGAGGAAGAGCATTTGAATCATCTCGTTGCTTCGGAAAGATCTAAGGCACTTCAGAGCCCTCTTGGTATTGCATTTGTCACATTGAATTCTGAGGAAATGGTACAACACGTTTTGAATTCTTTCGAGGCAGGTTCACATCGAAATTGGGTGTTATTCAAAGCCCCATCCCCTTCTGATATAAACTGGGAAAATTTGGAGATTTCTTATAGAAATTGGTATTCTAAAGCAATTATCATAAATGTTTTGTTATTCATCATCCTGTTTTTCCTAACAACTCCTGTGATTGTGGTCAATATTTTCAATAACCTAACTGAAAATATAACTTCCTCTCAGGCAGATTTTATAAAAAAAAGTAGTCCACTTGTATCCGAGTTTTTACCCACTCTGCTTCTTCTGTCTATGTCAGCTCTCATGCCAGTGATCGTAGCCTATTCAGATGAGTGGATGTCTCACTGGACCAAGTCCAAGCAAAATCATGCAACCATGTATAAAACATTCTTTTTTCTGCTTTTCATGGTTCTCATTTTGCCATCTCTTGGTCTAACAAGTGCACAAGCTTTCGTTGAATGGTCAATCCAGACGAAAAACCTCACACGTTGGGAATGCATTTTCCTTGCTGACAAAGGTGCATTTTTTGTCAATTATGTCATTACGTCAGCTCTCATTGGTACAGCTTTAGAGTTATTGCGTTTTCCTGAGTTAGCCATGTACGCCTGGAGATTAGTACGTATCAAGTCTGAAGCGGAAAAAACTACAATTCGAAAGGAAATATTGTCCGTTTTCCCATTTGGTATACACTATGCTTGGACTTTGCTGATATTCACAGTGAGCACAGTTTACAGCTTGACTTGTCCACTTATAACCCCATTTGGTCTTCTATATCTCTGTTTAAAGCATTACGTTGATAAATATAATATTTACTATGTTTACCGTCCTATAACGATGTCAGGTGAAGGCCAGCAAATTCATGCTGATGCTGTTAAGATGGTACGGGTAGCTATTCTTCTATTACAGCTCATTACAGGACTGTTTTTCTTTGTGAGAGCTAACTTGATTATGACAACTTGTATCGCATTTTTGGGTTTCGCAATGACTGGTATATTCTTTTTCTTTGTGGGACCTTTTCCTTCATGTAAACCTGTCTATACTAATTCCGAGTTGGTAACAAATGAAGAATATGTTCCACCAGTATTGGTCAGCTCTGGTGCTATTAATCCTGTCGAGATTGACAGATCATCTCCCAGTTTTTATGGTTCGTCGAATGATAATGGTATAAGAGTATTGCCTGAGATTGGTTCTAGTGAAGCTTAAATTCTTTCTCGTTTCTTTTCGGGGCTGTGACTAATTTAAGTGTTCTAGTTTCACAGGGTTTATTTTTCATATGAGATCTTTCTTATCCACTAATTATGTTTTGGTAAAAAGAAAATGAAAGGCTGAATGCTTAGATGTCAAATAATTTTAGATGTGGTGAGTTTGCCTATTAAAATAAATGATTTGAAAAGTTGAGAGAAAACTAATTTTTAATTGTTCATTGTAAGATCCAAATAATCTACCTTGTGTAATGTGTCAAATAATTTTAATTTGAGGTTTGAATTTTCAATGGTTTTTCTACCTGAAAATTGGTGATCAAAATTAAGCTGGTGAGTATTATTTTTCTGCCTACAAAACACGGATTATACATATCATCAGTGATTGTCGAGGAATGAGAAATCATTATTAGTTTGATATTATGTAACATCCTGATGAAATATTTCCTTGTGAACATGTATCTCGTTGAACTAATCTATATCATTATTTAGCATTATAATCATTTCTTGAATAGTTGATTTTTTCTTGCCTACCATGAACTTATTTCAATGTTAAGTTCCTATACTGAATAATTGTTTTTTCATGAAGTTCTTCTAATTGTATTAATTAATTTTTAATTACAAAATGCCAGTATCCATTCTTGGTGGATATTTTTTTATTCAGTTTCATTCTTTCTATAACGCTCATATTACATGTCAAAGTTGTATCAACAATTATCGAACAATCATTCGATTAAGAAATGGGTTTTTTACCTATTACTATAATCAATTTTTATAGAAACTTTGCACTGTCTGACTTATCATTTGAGAATTATATTCAGTAGATTATTAATCTGGTGTTTACAAGAGAGAGTGAAAAACTCCATTTCATCCAAACAATACCATTTGTATTACCAGAATTGGCTGAGTAGTTTTTGTGAATTATAGGTTAAAACAGATCAATAACAAAATAGGTTTATTTTTTCCTAATTTCATTTTATTACTTCCAAGCCAAATAGACTTAAAATATTCAATATTGAAAATAAATTTAAAGTATGGTATGCTAGGCATATGAGGAAATGCATTCCTAATACACCAGTGAACTACTTTGGAATTGAAACCACCAGAAATTAGTTACCTTCACGTTTTCACTTTCTCTTGTGAACCCTTGGATTAATTGAAATTCTACTTCAGTTTTGAGTCAAATACTACCTAAGAGAGATGAGCATAATTATAACAACCAATTTCAAAATGAGATCAAATTTGTTAATTTCAAAGTCATATGAAATTGTACTATAACAGATATACAACTAAGATATTCATTCATTTCAAATGTGTTCATTACCCACTCAATAGCAGCAAAGTCTTACTAATTGAACAAGATAGTCAAACAAAGTAGTCTACCAAGAATATTTTATTGATATTAACATTTGCAGATGGAATATCCTTTTATAAATCCTAAAATAAGCTAATTGTTATCCAAACAAAAATGGTAGTAACAGTACCATTAATAACATGATGTATTCCTTTGGGGATGAGAAAATTTATGAGCAGAAAGGCAATAGAGATGTGGTATAACAAAGTACTCTTTCTATTTCATTGTAGAAAATAACCTCATTTAGTAATCGAAGAGAACAGTCTGAGAGGGTAATATGTTTTTTTGAGATTCCTTCTTCATAATTGATGCATTATGTGGCTGTCCAATCACTATTGGGAAGAAAGGGATCTTAAAAAATTATGTGATATTCAAAGATTACTAGCAAAAGAGCACAATAACTGACTGAATGGATATTTATCAATTTACCGCATGTATGTTTCATTTGTATAAACTTTTTATCATCGTACAGTTTATTCAATTATTGTTATTGAGGGTGTAGACATACGAAGCATTTTTCTCAGGAAAACAACTTTTGTTGGCATATTGCCTTCTCCATCTAGCCCCTAAGTTGTAAATATTGGTGCATGAGACCTACTTTAAGACATTTTCTCCAGTGCAATATTTTGCTTGAATTAATATATTTTATAACCAAATTGACCTTGAATTTTTAGTAAATTTTCTATCCTGTAATAAAAACATTCTAAATAATGTTTTATGTTCCTAAAATTACCATTTGAGTATAAAAATTGGCCTGGATTTGTTAAAGATTTCTGTTGATGTTTCAAATTCTATTTATAGCCTATTAATAAAAACCTTATTTATCATAATATGTAGTTTCAATATGTTATCAGTTGTTTTCCCAATGAGGCTACATAATTTTTGCTGTTCACCATATAATACATTTAGTAATTATTGCAATAAATGATTCATACAAATATTACTTTCTGTATATAGGGTCTGACAATGTTGTGGAGATTCCCTATCTCTTTCTATTGCAGTTGAAGAATGTTCAATAATATTCGTAATCTACTTTTATTACCATGATGGATTCTGAGAGTGTTAGACCATTTTAAATTGAGTTTGAAATGGCTCCATCATAATTTATTTGCAATTAAAAATATGACTTGGCGGGATGGGAAAAATCTTTCTTCCACATTGGATAATAGATGGAAAATTGATTTAGTAACCTTTCAGTTTCCTTTTATATTCAACTAATTTTTTATAGGTTTTAAGGTATGTATTAAAGGCACCAAAAAATAAACATTTCTGGGGTATGTCTTTTTTCTAGGCAAACTGATATGTTTGATATTAGTTCATAGAAATACCTTCTGGATATGATTTATTTGTTATCTCCAATGCAAGTAGAAGATATATATATATATATATATATATATATATATACAGTGCTTCTCAAAAGTCCCCTCCCCCCCCTCTTATTTTTGGAACGATTATACATAAACAAGTGAAATTTGGAAACTGAATATTAAAGATTGTAAACTTCCCTACTAGTGATGATAGATGACGAAATCGTCAAAGATGACGTCACAAGGCCATTGTGACCAAAAATTTTAAATGGAACCCTACAGCAAGCGACACCTCTTCCAAAAGGTATTAAAAAAACCTATTCAATGATACTAATTTTGTTTGTGTTTATGGCAGTTTTAATGGCTCATTAGTAAACATTAAAATTTAAATTCCATTCAGTATGATATTAATTACAGATTTAAGAATCAGTATCTACTTAAAAAAATTGCTCGAAGTGACCTCCATTTACTTCCTGACAGTGAAATATCCTATTTTTAAACTCTTCTCGTACTTTTGCAAATGTGTCTGCGGAAACAGCTTCACATTCTGCAACAATACGTTGTATTAAAACGTCAATATTGTCAGGTTCAGTGGCGTAAACCTTCGATTTAAGGTACCCCCACAGAAAAAAATCCAAAGGTGTGAGTTCCGGTGATCGAGCTGGCCATGCCGTTGAACCTCGTCGTCCAATCGATCTACCACGATACTCCTCATCCAAATACCGTCTTAGTGCACCGTAATAGTGTGGAGGAGCACCATCCTGTTGGAATGTCATTTCCAAATTGCCGAATTCACCTGGATTATCTTCCAAAATTTCATGGATTAACGGTTCTATTGCATTTTGCAACAGCTCCAGATAAACCTCACCAGTTAAATTAGTATTTAAAGAAAGAGGCCCAACGATGTGGTTTCCCAGGATACCTGCCCAAACATTCACCTTCTGGGAAAATTGGGTATGTGTTTCACGAAACAGGTGAGGATTTGCGGCACTCCAATACCTCACATTCTGTGTATTTACATTTCCATTTAGATAGAAAGTACTTTCGTCACTAAAACAAATTGTTTTGACATAGTCTGGCTGTTGGTTAATTTTAGTTTCCATATTTTCACAAAATTCTAGTCTTCGGTCTGGGTCGTCGTCTGAGAGTTGATGAACCATTTTTAATTTGTATGGATGAAATTTGTTTTTTTCAACACCCTGTGTACTGTACTTCGACTGACTTCACAGGTAGATGCAACGTGAGTTGTTGAAGAAGTAGGATTAACTTTGAAAAGGGAAACATTCTCAATTGAATATTGATAGAAAGATTTTTCTGCGATTTGAAAAATCCACGATTAAAATGAAGTTATTTTTTGTGAATGTCTAACAGAAAACAACTACTTCCCCGGCTAAAGCCACGCTGGACATTGAACTACATCTGATAGATATTCTGAAAAGGGCCTAACTCAAAAGAAAAAATCAGAAATTGAAAATTTGCATTTTCATTCCATAGTTATTTGATTTTCTATTCCAGTCTTGATTAAGAACTCATAAAGATGAATGAGGCAAAGAAGAATGTTTTCCAAAAGAAGGTACTCACCAGAAATTATTCGTAACATTGACGCAGGAGAGACATCGCACTCACTAGGTCTTCAATACATTTTTGTCGACGAAAATATATTTCACGCTTCCACGATCATCAGGAAGACCGGAAGAAATGGAAAACTTGTGGTCTGCCAGATCGTTTCGCATCATTTATACTACCCGTTGTTTCAAACTCACGAAGAAGCTCCCTTAAATAAGTCCTCGAAACGGGGCGATCGGGAAACCTCTCATTAAAAATGCGTTCTGCTGCATGATTATTTTGTCTAGTTTCACCAAGAATTAGGATCGCTGCTACTTTATCACCCAAAGCACGTACCATTTCACTTCTTGAAGCACTTAAACGTCGGCTCACAACAGTTTAACAAATTATTAAAATGTACAAAAATATTAAAAGTACAAAAAGCTGCTAAAACAGTTGAAAGTTCGATCAACAATACACAAATTATTAAATGTACAAAAACTTGGCCAATTACAAAAACGTCGAATTAGGGAGACTAACAAAAACGTCAGCTTATTTGACAACTATCCAGAGGCGGAGCTTGAATTTGGAATTTTAGTATTAACTGATTTAATTCATCACAGCTTTGCGTTTTTTAAAAGCGAGTTGCCAAAACTGCCATAAACACAAACAAAATTAGTATAATTGAATAGGTTTTTTGATACCTTTCAAAAGAGGTGTCGCTTGCCGTAGGGTTCCATTTGAAATTATTGGTCACAATGGCCTTGTGACGTCATCTTTGACGATTTCGTCATCTATCATCACTAGTAGGGAAGTTTACAACCTTTAATATTCAGTTTCCAAATTTCATTTGTTTATGTATAATCGTTCCAAAAATAAGAGTGGGGAGGGGACTTTTGAGAAGCACTGTATATTAGGGTGTTTTTTTTTACAATTGTTTTTTGCTCCCAACCGAAAATTTTGTTGAAAATGTAAAAAAAAAAATCCTGAAAATTTGAGCTCTTAATATTAACATTAAGTACTTTCCCAGAGCGTGGAAAGATTTCCCATTTAAGATACAGGTAAACTTTGTTTTTTTTTTCAAATATCTATAACTCGGCGGCATTTCATGCTATCATATAGTACCAAAACGCGATTTACTCAGAATTACATGTTCTACAAAAGTTATATTGCGATAAAGGAAAAATTTCGGAAAATTTTTAAAATTCTCATTATTTTACGTTACTTCATAAATGACTGTATTTATGGAAAAAATGTAAATGACAAACTTGTAAATTTAATTTCCTACAAAAAAGTCACTATTAACCGAATCGCTAAGATTGATAATTCTCGAGATATAAAGCGTTAATTTTGTCGTAATATGAAATTTTTGAGAATTATCGAATTGAACTTTTCATATTACGACAAAGTTAACGCTTTATATCTCGAGAAATATCAATCTTAGCGATTCGGTTTAAAGGACTTTTTTTGTAGGAAATTAAATTTCCTACAAGCTTGTCTTTTTTCCATAAATCCTGTCGTTTATGAAGTAACGTCAAAAAAATTAGAATTTTCTACAAACATCAGATTTAGTGACCCATACTATCTTACAGGTGCAGATTACAGCTATGTCGCAATGGGCACTTTTGTAGAGCATGTAATCCTGAGTAATTGCTTTTTGGTACTATATGATAGCATAAAATGCCGCTGAATTACAGATATAAAAAAAAAAAACACAAAGTTTACGTGTATTTTAAATGGGAAATCTTTCCACGCTCTGGGAAAGTATTAATGTTAATATTAAGAGCTAAATTTTCAGGGATTTTTTTTTTTTACATTTTCAACAAAATTTTCGGTTGGAAGCAAAAAAAAAAAAATAGTGTAAAAAAAACACCCTAATATATATATATACATATGTATATATATATATATATATATATGTATATATATTGTATATTCTTTCATTGAAAGGAGGTAATGATTTGTGAGTCATATATTGTTCCAAAATTAAATAATAAAAAATCCATTTCTCTGTTCATTCGGAAAATGGTATACATTGCAGGAGGAAGAATCTTTTTGCCCTAGTCAAAACAATATGAAACAAATCTAGTATCTAGTTGACTCTAGTCATACAATATTATAGAGAGCATAAAAAATCACTGACAAATTGTTGGTGCCATATTTAGAAAATCATATGAGTATATGAAAGACTAATTTTCTATCAATTTTAAAGAAAGTTTTTTTCAAGTGAAACACTCAATTCAGAATCGAATGCCGTTTGCAGAATTACGTTCTTGAGATACGACCCACTTCCAACTAAAACTGAAATAAAGGATCCATACACTACCTATATTTGAAATGAAAGATCCATATATTATCTACATTTGGAATGAAGGGTCCATACACTACTGAAGTACATATTTTTGGAATCTCCATGATGTTTTCTACATTCTGCTTCTAACCTGCAGGCGATTGGATTTTTTGGTTTTTTTGGTGAATTTTAGGGATATACCTACCCCTTGTGCGATTTTTTCAAGAAATCTTTTTTTTCTGAGAATCGTCTTGAAATTATGAGCATACTAAATCAACCATTCTGAATCGAATGCCGTTCGCGGAATTACTCTTAACTCTTTTCGTTCTTGAGATACGACCCACTTCCAACTAAAACTGAAATAAAGGATCCATACACTACCTATATTTGAAAATGAAAAATCCATATATTATCTAAATTTGAAATAAAGGGTCCATACACTACTGAAGTACATTATTCTGGAATGTTTTTTTTTCAAATATCTATAACTTGGCGGCATTTCATGTTATCATAACGTATCAAAGCGTGATTTACTCAGAATTACATTGTTCTACTAAAGTGCCTATTGCGACGTAGCTGTAATCTGCATCTTTAAGATTGTACGGATCACTTAATCTGATTTTTGTAGAAAATTCTTATTTTTTTGATGTACATGACTAGATTTATGGAAAAAATTTAAATGACAAACTTGTACCAAATTTAATTTCCTACAAAAAAAGTCCCTATTAACCGAATCGCTAAGATTGATATTTCTCGCGATATAAAGCGTTAACTTTGTTGTATTATGAAATTTTCGAGAATTATCGAATTGAACTTACCGGAGTCTACTGACTTTCCCCGGACCATCTCAAGTCTGGAAGAAATCTGGATTCTGGTAGCACTTTCAGTGACTCTTAATATTTTCTGACAAACCCATAATTATTTTTATTGGTTAACACTTGGCAGAGTCTAACAGGAATATAGTAATAAATAAATTGAAGGGTGAATTTCGGGAAAGTCTGAAAAGACAGTATTTCAGTATTTATATTGTCAGTATGCGTTTTGCCACAAAATTATATTTTTGGTTCATGGAAGGTAAAAATTTGCACTTGGTAGCAAATTATGTTGTTCCAATATCCTAGACTTTATTCTGTAGACTGAACTGTTGGATGTATCATGTTAGGTTCATGGAAATAAACTCAGAACCAGGAAGTTAATTTTATATAGGTAGATCAAGTCACAAAATTTTCTTATCTGGTTATCTTTACAGCTCAATCAAAATTTTGTGCACTAACAACTAGGAACATTTACACACTCTGTAAGTCAAATTTTGTAACTCTTGGAAGACGAATTGGACATAAATATCTTAGCTGGAGCTACTTAATAATAAAAATAATATTTTAATACTGCTCCTTCTTGTTACATAACACACATAACGGTACCAACTTACCAAGATAAAATTCACCTTTACTAAAAGATTCATGTATTTACAATGAACTGAATAAACATTCATCATATTTTAGTTTCCATAATGAATATATGAATGTTTTGGGAGAGCAAAGATTGATAAATTGTTATTTCTGTAGCAAGTAGTGAAGAAAAAGGATATATACACCATGGTTAAGAAGACGCACTTGGCGCTAGGACTATAATAATATCCTTCTCAACCTTATTGTATAACATACTATTCTTATCAGAGGTATCAAGTTGATTTGAAACAAAATATTTTGATATTGTTCAAGTTACCTTACCCAACTTTATCCTTCATTCTATATTCTTCCAGCATATATTTTTATCTTCAAATTTTGCAGAAGTAGAAGTATTATAAGTACTGTTTATAGTTATATAAAATAAAATCAGTTATTATTACTGGTTTGTATTTCCACAATATAAAACTTGAAATTTGATTTTACATAGTGTTTAAAAACAACACCAACAAGCCTGAATCTCATTGAGTAAAAAAGTTTCACTGATTTAACAATAATAGTGTAAATCAAAATTAAAGAATATAATTAAAAATAATTTAATATCTTATAAAGTATTCATAGAAAATTCACAACTCACATAAAAAAATATGAAACAGAAAGTTCAACAACTTAAATTATCATGGAAAATGTTTTTTTACAATGATTCATTGTGTGGAGATGTAAAAATGGTGTTTATTCTCATTAAAAAAATGAAATATTCATTTAGTTAGTTTTCTTTGTTGGTTTGGCTAATTTTTCATATTTGCACTTGCTGCTATACCACAGGGCGAGAGGAATTGCTAGAGAGGGAGTCGTCATAAGAGCAAATGCCAACCAGTCCCAGTAGTGTGAGGAGAATTTTTTATCGTAATCACGGAAAGCAATGATGCCTCCTTCTCCAGGTTCACTGCTGAGCGATACTTGAATCTGCGAACAAAAAGTTACATGACTCAAAATCTATTGTCGTTTAACAAGTTCATAAAGTTTATAAATTGGGTATTTATTCAAACAATAGAAGCACCAATATGCATTTTCTGAGTACATCATCAAGCCTTAACACCAGATAAGTAGAAAAGGGAAACATTCTCAATTGAATATTGAATAGAAAGATTTTTCTGTAAATTGAAAAATCCACGATAAAAATGAAGTTATTTTTTGTGAATGTCTAACAGAAAACAACTACTTCCCCGGCTAAAGCCACGCTGGACATGGAACTACATCTGCTAGATAAGTAATTGTTTCATACACTAAGATGCCAATACAAAGAACACTTAATTTATATTAACACGTCCCGCTATGAGCGAGAAACAATCGTATTGTTGGGACAGAGTTTTTTTTCTTAAAAGCACTGATTTTCTCAATTAAAATGTCGATACCATTGAATTTGAGCAAAATAACAATTTAGACAGCTGATTTTTGAAAAAAAGAAGCGTTACACGGATGCCACCCAATCTGAACAAAAAAAATATGATCATTTGGACAGCTTTTCTTTAATGTACCTGTGTTTTCTTATTTTTCTAAAACTCGCAATGGTACAAAAAATTTTAGTTGTCACGATGATTGTATTATTTATTTATTAAATTCTGATAATGGATGATTATTTGATGAAATAATGCAATCAAACACAAAAATTGATGTATTTTTTTTGTATATTGAAATTTTCCCAACTTGCAAACAGCGATGTACTCTTGGGACCGGGCGTTTTTATTTACCATAATAGTCTGAAACTAAATGTTGCTGTGTGTTATTACCCTAATACCTCGTGGTCCCAAAAGTATGTTAAAGTGAGGCATCAGTTAAATGCCATGCGAGGCTTAACATGTTAAAACCAGAAATTGAGTACTACTGAAAGTATTTCTCCCAAACTATCTTTTAAAACCCCTTCATGCCCAGGTTAATTTTTTAAGTCGCTCCCTATATCCCAGATAACGTGAAAAATTTTTTATTTCTTTTTTTTTTGTAATCCACTGATTATGGTGGCACTATATTAGGAAGGTATTTCTAGTTATCTTAAAAGTGAAATTATTGATTTTTATCCAGTGGCGTTACTATGGGGGCCTAAATTTGTGAAAAAAAAACAAACTGACTATCTTAAAAATTAGTATATTTTCAACGTAAATGATATGCAACCGAAATAGAAAGAGCAGTAACTAATGCTATGAAACATCCTAACACCTAAAACGCACCAAAAACTATCAAATACTACAGCTACTGCATTTTATACTGGAGACCGCCAAAAATACGGATGTGGACTATACATGCGTTTGACCTTGAATCAGCCAATCAAATTTAATACCGCCCACCTAAGGATCCCATTCCAGGGTACACTACTCAACTACGATATTATTCCAACGTTTATTTTAACTATGGCATTTGTTGCCACAAGTGGCACTCTGGGATATAGATCAATTTGAGCTTGTTGCCACATGTGGCAACATGGGCTTGAAGGGGTTAAACCTCTATTTGCTTTAGGCTATCTTTACTGATTAGAAGATGCTAGTAATATCAATAAGATAAAAAACATTTTCTCTAGTTGATATACATGAGTATCAAACAAGAAACAGTCAAATACTGGAGAGATCACCAAAAAAATAGAAGTAGAAACAACCCACCAAATCACAATTAACCTCAAATAAAATTAAATGGACCACGAATTCGACTTCCAGCCATCATGGGAGACAGAGGACGAACAAGTGGTCAGGAAGTCAAGTTAATGTAAGTTATTTAATTGTGAAAGTTTCGGGCATTTGTGGCATTGAGTGAAACAATCTAGTTTGCCCACAGAAGAGGGATCGAAATTGTGGATATGATATAATCCATAATTATAATTTCCGATATTGGCATATTGTCCTTAGTTAACAGGTCATAAAAAAAAGCAAGCAAGCAAGTTAAATGGACCACTATCAAGCACTTCAAGAATTTATAACACGTTAACTGAAGACATTTAGAATTAATATACTAAAGAAGTGATTTTTTATAGAGAGAACCAAAAGTTTCAATAAAAACATTTGAAAATTAACTTTGATTTACTAATTTTATTCCTTTTATTTATTCAATGTATTTTACTCAAAAACTAAAACTAACAATTTGGTAAAAATGCAATTTAAGGAGAATTCTCATATTACCGAAATTTTGGGTTAATGTGACAGTTCTCTAGAAGTTTGAAAAAAAAAAATCTTTACTTTGAAATTATTTGATATTGAAAAGTTCACTTTTGATTGAATCTAGGTGCCTGAGAAAGTAGAAACATCCAATCATGGGGTTTCAATTAGTTGGCGTAGGTGTTATCTAATGGTTTACTTCTGTGATGTAGCGTATACTTGCATCTAGGGACTGATTGTCACTATTGTGCCTCAATAATAATCCGGAAAAACGAGAAAAGTCACTGCTAACGAAGTGTCAAAGAGCGAAGCGTTATTTCGTAAAGTTGGTTGGCTAGCATTCAACTTCGATAGGTTGTGTTCCCTTCTTTGAACATCCACGCCGAAGGCGTGTCTTGGGCTGTGCACTACAAATTGAGGGGGACAACAAAATGCAGCTATTGTATTGACCTTCGAGTAAAGGCAATCAACATCGTGAGTATAAAAATTACTATGTGGAAAAAAATAAGGATCATGGTATGAATTTACTCTGAAGAAAAGTATATATTTTAGAAAACACCAGTTTTTTGTACAAAAAAGTACTAAAAACATGTGAATAAAGGTGTATGTGTGTGGTGTTTTTGTTAAAAAAAGGCCTTATGTACTTCTGGAAGCTCATATCTCTGAAAGTATTTGAGAATGCCACGTTTTGACTTCGGACATAGGTATGTTAAGAAAGCGAAAATATGATAGTTTCACCAAACAGCATGTCTCAAATCATGCAAGTCTAATGACTGGATATTTACCATAGTGAAAATAATGGATTAAAAAAATCAATTATTTTTGTTATGACACCACTGTTTTTTTTTTGGAGGGGGGTTACGGAGGCTTGTTTTATCTGTGGATTCTCCCTAAACTGCATTTTTTCCAAAGATTCGATTTAAATAGTTTTTTACCATCATGATTTAAAGTGGAAAATAGTAAAAAGTCAGAGATGCTCACCTTTGCAGATGCGTCATCTGAAGACTTGTATGTGGCCTCTGCACTTGTAAAGTTGAAGTATCCATATCTGAGGGGCCTTACAATGACAACATGTGTGATATTTGACTGGGGTGGAACTCTATCGAATTTCGTTTTCAGATGACCTCCGACTACCTCAAAAGCCTCGGGGTGGAAACCGTTGTCGACAAGATGAACATCAACAGCTGCTGAAGTTCCAACATTGTATAAAGTGTATTTAACCTCAATATCTTTACTTTCAACTAAATATTTATTGAGAATTTGCTTAGAAACTAGAAGTCTTGGGCCAGTGTCCTCTTCAGTTTCAGAATATACGAGGGAGAGCACTGCTGAAAATATTACCACTGATTTCCAAATCATCCTGAAAAAAGGAAAATCAAGTAATTCAAACCCATTTAATGAAAATTTAAGAATATTGATAACAGTGGATGATTTCCAGTGGATATACCTGGCAGTTTAGTTTATTTCCACCTTATATTCACTAACTAAAAACTAGAACAGCCACTAACACACTGAGCATCTACTTCTGCTACAAAGTTACGAACTGGCTAAGAAATTTTTGGCCACGAAATCGCCACGTCTTTTCAAGTGGCAAAGTTGGCAGGAATAATTCACTTCGAAACAAAAGATGGCGCTCTAATCACATTGCTAATGCCACTTGCAACCTTATCGCGTTTTCGATTTCGCGCATCGAATTGTGATTGGCAGTTCTTAACGCGTGTCCAGATTCATTGCGCAAAAGTTGCAGCAACATTTTCTAACTGCAACGTAGTGTCAAAACCACCGACATAACATTGATTCTGGATCACTGGCCTCGTATGAAAAGAATTTATACATTTTCAAGATCAAAGTGGCGATTAGAGAGCATGCGTATTAGGCGTGTCACAGGAAAAAGAGATCGGATAGGCCTTTTCATTCTAGAAATTTTTTTGTGCGCATGCCTCATCTTTTTGGACACTTTATACATGTATGTGTCAATAGGCATTTTCGGAAACCTACTCGGGTTGACACGATCCCTAACCTGCAAGTTCGTTTTCCTAATCCGAGTTAACTACTCGCGTTCGCAATCTTCGGTGTTGCTTACTCGATCACTGACTCAGGTTCGTCTAGCATAACCCTATTCAAAAGCAGGGTCGTCAGAGTCGCTACAGACACCGCATGCGCATTACGGAAAATTATTTGAATTTATGGGGAAAGGAAAATTGCAATATTCCAAACAATAACGGCGTTAGCGTTTGATTATGTTTTTGATGAAGACGATGAAATGTGTGAGTTTTATATTTTGATGTTATCTTCTAGTAAGATGAAGAAACAAAATGTTTCTAAACGTAGGAGAGTTTGCATTCAAAATTATGAAGAAGTAATTTTACGCTATTGCAAGTATTATAGGTCAATTCATCACACTGCGAATATTTCTCATCTTCATCTAATTCAACTGAAAAATCATAATTAGAGAATTTGATTATTTGAAAATGAATTAATCACCTGGAGATTGGTGAACTCGCATATGTTGTCGGACATTAGACTCCTGACTAATGAATCCACAGACTTCACACCTACCCAAAATTTCATCTATTTCCATAATGATTCGATTATTAATTGATTATAGATGTTGAATCTCAAATCCGAGGGAAACCAGAAAAGTTGAATTCAGGTTAGGTTTTATGTTATGCTTGTGTAACAGAGAACAAGCTCAACCTGATACGTTCGTGAACTATAGTACCCGGGTAAGTGATCAGAGTGATCCGTCACGTGATCTATTGGGATCGAGTTGGTGACCCAGAGTAAGTTTCCGAAAATGCCTATTGTTATCCTAACCTTTCTACAAGTTCTGAATTTCAACCATAGTCTTGTTGGATACAATTATGTGCTTCAACTGTTGTATGTACTAATGAAGCACCATCAATTAATTTTTCATTTAATTGCACTGATAATAATAACCCGGATATTTAATATGTGTCCGAAATTTTCATATAACCCGCTTTTTTAACATGACGGATGCGCTTAACGAGTCCTGAAAAGGCCTATTGTGGGTGTAGAATATTCTGTCTAAAAATGTTATGGTTCGATTGACTAGTTGTCCTGAGTACTCATGAGTAAAATACAGATATGGATTTTTTTCAACTTTCGAAAAATTCTGCTATATGCAAGACCAATTCGTTGATAAATTTTTGTTTTGCGCTTCTTTATTCATAGATGGCGAATTCCTTCATATCAAACTCTTGCAAATGACGTTGGAGGTTACTTTACAATGTTTTTTA
Organism: Gonioctena quinquepunctata; assembly: GCA_018342105.1. NCBI lineage: Eukaryota > Metazoa > Arthropoda > Insecta > Coleoptera > Chrysomelidae > Gonioctena > Gonioctena quinquepunctata. The sequence continues at coordinate 522,946 of JAFIRS010000169.1, forward strand.
CCACAAAATATTTAAAATTCCAAAATGGTGAATTTTTTGATTCAGAGATTTATGATTTACAATCGATTCTATTAAAAATTGGATTTAAGAGGTTTTGGGGTCGAGAATAATGAATTTCGTATCAAAACTGAAGATTCCAAGACGGCGACAGGTTTTTGAATTCTATTCGAATTCAAGTACAACTATTGTGGAACGAGCCGACATAGTTGCAGCATTTTTCGAAGAGAAAAAAGATTTTAAACAATGGTTGCAGCAATGTACATAGCAGTTCTAGTCACTGCAACAGTTGGGGAAATTTAGATCACTTAATACTTTTGTCAGGTTCTTGCGCAGTTTATTCATGATATATGGTAACCAATATTATTTAAATTTCATTCTTTATCCATATATATATACATATATATATATATATATATATATATATATATATATATATATATATATGGATGAAATTTAAATAATATTATATATATATATATTGAATGAGTTCAGTTGTATCACCGTCTTTCACGTTAGATATAGTGATTAATAGGCGTAGTGCCGTCTTGCGTATTTACGATGAAATATGTGCCTGGTATGATTATAAAAAACGGTTTATGTGAAATCATTTCTTAATGCAAAAAAATATGGTTGTGTTTGTATAAGTATCAACCATATTATGCCATTTAAGTACGTAAATATTACTACTGAAAAAAATCGGATATTTTCAAATGGGAAGGTGGATCTTTTTGTCTTTAGCCATCGGCACCACTGTTTCATCATCTAACTTATTATGGAATTTCTATAATTTGATCATCGCTAGGTGTGTTTGGAGATGCAGAGAGGTAAAAATATGAATTTTTATGGAATATTAAAAAACTTCCATAAGGTATGGAATTTTACCCTGTACTAGGAAATGAAACTTCTGGAAAAACAAAAAAGTCGTTTATTTGCAACTAAAAATCACATTTGTCATTCATTATCTGGATGAAAACTTCACATTCATTGAATTAATATTTTGGACATTTCTGAGATATTGAACACGGAAGAACAAGGCAAAACTGTAACTAGTCATTCTCATATAATCCAATTTGCCCCGTTGATTATTCTTTTTCAGTTCTCCCTTTAACAACATTTGATTTGTATAAAGCAAAGAAAATATATAACAGATATACTCACTTTATAGAAATATGAAATTTTTGCATAAATTGGATAATGATTATGAAGATGTTTTATATAAAATGTATGTCTGATATCAATACAATTTAAAGTTTAATTAAACAAATTCAGTTCAGCCGAAAAAAAAACAGGACTAATTCCCTAATGCTTTCATCACTTTATCAGCTACTTGGCTCTCAATATTGTTTTCACTGGGTGAAGGGACTGTGTTGAGCATATATTCAGAAACAGTGATGTAGATGCCAACACATGACCCAACAATGGCAGCTAAATAAGTGTTTTTGTTGAAGATTATGCAAGTTGCTATGCATAAACCAAGGTAGGTAAAGTATCTGGAGAAGAACACAAAGTTCTTTCGATTCTCATCAGATGAATCTGCAAACAAATTTTAAAAATAAATGCAATACCTACAACTTGTGCCCATGGGAGTTATTTCATCAAAACAACAATGACAATCATCAACGTTCTTAAAGAAGCTGAAAAAAAGTAAGAAACAACATTCTGCCAAGGAATGGAAGTTCATTACTGGAAAAAACATTAGAAGAGTGGATTGTGGATTTTGAAGGATTGTTGGAACTCACCCACTACCAGTAACCGTGAAACCAAAGTATCAATTAAAAAAATATAACATCAAACAATCTATGAATCATCTTATATATTCTGAACATGTTCATTAATAAAAAATAATATTTTCAGAAACTGACTCATCCATCAACAGTAATGCTAGAAATCCTTTTTTTGTGATATTGTCCTATTTTACAATTTAAAAATTCTCAAATGTAAACATTCAATGATTTCAAGATCATTAGGAAGATCAATGGGAAAAATGAGAACCTAGAAATTAATTCTACATTTATTGCCATTAGTATCCAAGATAAAATTAGGGATTCAAAACTCCAGTTACTGTCAAAATTTAGAATACAGTGAGGAAATTATTCTCTAACAATGAACAATATGGAAAAGCTCACATTAATAAAAAATCATATCAAGAATTATTCTTACCAACGCATATACCATCCTTCTTATAATATCCACTGGCACAATTTATGCACATATCAGGCCCATCTCCAGTACAACCGGCACAGGGACGATCACAGTCTAGACATTTGTAGCTTCCATCATTATTAATGCAGAACTGCAAGGGTGTACATGGACTCTTTGGTGCTGCACATTCATTTATGTCAATGCAACCCTTTTCTGTGTCTTGCAGCCAGCCAGTCTTACACTTTATACAACCTAAAATATGAAATAAAAAATTTGCTTGAAGATATAAAAACCAGTCACGTTATAGGCCATAAAGGCACATGTAGAAGTGCATGGGATTTAACCCGGGCAGGGGCCATATCCATAACTTAAAGGGGGGGGGGATCTAGTAGGGAATATGGATAATCTTGGATTTTCAGTACTCACAAAAGCGTATCCAACATCTTCCTCTAGAGAGTTTTATGAAATCGGAAAACATAGATCAATAAAAAAAAATTCAGGAAAAATGTACTTCTACTACTACTATATATTCATGTATGTTTTATGTAATACTTCACAAAACATGATCCATAAAATGAATAAAATTATGACTTTTACAAAAATGACAAAAAGAAACTGAAAAACAACAAAAAATCGACTATCACGAACAATTTTCAAAAGGAAATTTCAAAAGGAGTTCCACATTCATAGTAATCAAATGGTAGAAAAAAAAATACAATTAAGAATTATTCAAGAAATCTGAAATAATAACAGAAAAGTTTCCAAAAGTAGTGTATTTTTCATAAATTTTTTGTTGTAAATCACCTAGGCAAAACATCTTTTCAAGGTATGTTATTGACAAGTTGAAAAGTCCTTAAGCCCCATATTCAATGGATCCTTTATTTCAAATGCTAGTAGTTTATTAATCCTCTATTTCAAACTCAGGTGGTGTACGTATAGATCCTTTATTAGAAATAAAGGTAATGGGTGTGCATCCTTTATTTCAAGTATGATCCTTTATTTTAAATACTATAGGTATTTCAGATGTAGGTATTGTATGGACCCTATATTTTATATGTAGGTAGTGCATGAATTATTTATTTCAAATTTAGGAAGTATATGGATCTTTTATTTCCAATTTGGTAGTGCATGGTCTCTCACAATTGTTCAACATCCCACATACATTTTAGTTTTCGAGGGTATGGATGAATTTTGATTTCAGAAAAGGAAATAAAGGGGTGAGAATGTTGAAAAGACCTCAAATCGAAATAACGGATCCTATACTACCTAAATTTGAAATGAATATGAGATAAAAGATCCATATACTACTTACATTAAAAATAAAGGATCCATACACTACCTACATTTGAAATAGAGCATCCATACACTACCTAAATTTGTAATAAAGGATTTCTACAATACCTAAATCTGAAATAAAGGATCCATATACTTCTTACATTTGAAATAAAGGATCCATACACTACCTACTTTTGAAATAAAAGGTTCATGCATTTGCTACAATAAAAAAAATGATTCATTCACTACTTCTAATATATATTTAAAAATGTCCCTCCTCAAATCAATAAACTATTTTCATACACCTAAGGGGGGCCATGACCCCTCCCTATGACCGCGCCTGCTTGAGGGTCAAGTTTCCGCATGTGGATGAGTAGGTTGAGGCTATGAGATTTGAATCATACCTGTGGCACCAGCTTTAGTACAAGGTCCATCACATGCTGTGTGGCAAGGAGAACAAAGTAATTTTTTGTCATCTTTGTAGGAAATGAAGTAATTCACAGCACATTTCTCGCAATAATCCCCAGCATATCCCTGGTCACAATGGCATTTACCATCACCTTTCCTTGTTCCTGCACCTTTGCACTTTCCATTATTGTTACAGACATTATCGGGAAAGCCAGGACATTGTTTACATTCCTTACCATAATGTAAGTCTGCACAGCAAACATTGAAAGTATCTATGCATAAAAATTTGTGAAGGTCTGGCTCTTCATTTTGTTTTTTGAACCACCAGTATTCAAGTTTTTCATCATATTCATCGAGAAGATTATAACACTGTTCTTTGCCTTCGATTACTTCAGAGCAAAGTTTCTCGTGAATTTCAACTAAACGTACTTCACTGGTTGAGTAGCTTCCCAACTTTTCTTCTTCCCAAGCTGTGTCTCCACCTTCGAATTTGTATTTGGCAGTACGCTCCAAGCCCTAAAAACAAAAACAAAACATTGAAAACTTTTTTACAAGCAATTTTAATATAATGTTCGAATGTTTTTTGGGCTGAATTGATTTCTTCAACTCCACAAAATTTCTGAGATGAGATTGCTTTTATAGAAAATGTACTTGAAAATAATGCATATCCAAAAAGTTTGTCAATAGGACCATCCAGCAAATTGAAATTAAAAGACAACAAGGCCCTCAACAACAATCTTTAGTAACAAATGTAATTCCGTATGTTTCTGGTCTTTCCAAAAAACAGAAAAGAATTCAATGTCAGAACGGTATTCAAAACTCATAATACCTTGATCAGAATTAACTCGAGAACCAAGAAACGAAGAACCAAATTCAAAGAATTGTACAGTGTTCCATGTGTTTGTGGTAAAACTTACACGGGAGAAACGTCAAGGCCTTTGAGAATAAGAAACTCTAAACACAAAAAATTCCATTACCTTTTTGAATGATTCTACGAAAATCTTGCAGGCTCGGCAAGGGGGAAGCTTCTTGGAATTTTTGGGTGGTTCTAAATTTCCAAAAGCATGAATGTGTTCAGAGGCCAAGTGGAAGACTATCCAACAGAAAATAAACCAACGCAGCATACTTCAAAGGCCCTAATGATTCGTTACCTAGTCCTGCAGCCACTGGATTTTCATAACATAATATTCTGGATACCGGGATGACACCGAGGAACACTGGATTAGGAAAAACAATACAACACCATACTCAGTGCGCTTGTCTACTAATTTCAGATCCGGGATACCTAGGCTACCTGTAATAAGTTTTATCTTTCTGGTCGAATCAACAACAAAAACTGTTGGGGAAATTGGCCGAATAGATACACCTTTGACACCTCCTTGACGTGTGGTGAGATAATCTTTTGCCATGTGCTTGGATTACGTGCGAATTTTTTATTGGTAGATTTCCACACCACCTGAAAGACATTTTCTTGTTCTTTGGTCTTAAAGTAATCTGTCCAAACATATAGATTTGAAAATGTGAGGTTGGAAGGAGTGCAGAACGAACCTATGAGTATAGCTAGTGAGTAACAGATGTCACACAAGTCGACGATACAATTTAAAATCTTACGTTTCCAGAGACGTATCGACTCAAACTTATATCCTTATCACACTATGCCTTTTTCGTGCCTATTTGTCTGCCTGACTCCAGTACCAGGAAAGGAAAAAGTTGAAACAAATAATCCAGGTATACTAAATTACTGAATCACTTAAGCTAGATGTCAATTTTCCTTATGTTTGCAGCTCTGAAATTACTGCCTGAAACAATCATTAAAAAAGGCATGGTGTAATCATAGAATTGTAATTATAATGTCAGTATTGTAACGTAAATAAACTTAACTTGGTTTTAATAATTTATTTCACACTTAAATCTACAACTTAATTTATATTACGCCACTGTATAGCTCGATCGTATGGGCTCGTTCAGACTGTCCGTGCCATCTTGAGGGTTGCCTATTTATCTCCGTTACAGAATTCCCGATCTTTCGAATTCTGGCAGTTGGCGACCAGCATGTTCCAATTGTTTCCAATATTGACCGTTGTTTTCCGCGGCAGAGCGACTGGATTGTTCTCGAATATCTCCGGGGATGACCTCATCGTTGTCGATGGCAACGCGTGAGGCGACAGGTCCGGCCTAGGTTCGTTACATTGCCCCCTTCTTAAAGACATTTCGTCCCGAAATTTCATCCTTGGAGTGTGACGATATCTGCATGACTCCCCATATCTGCACCGTGAAGTTGATGGAAGTAACACTCCACGGTCTTCATGATCGGTCGTGGAAGAGGGTTACAGCAAACCAAAATCTTGACTCCGCTGGATCTGAATATCGCCTCCAGCATACTTCTTATGACTCTCCAGTCCAACCCATCAATACCACAGGACAATTTTGGAATTGCTAGATCCACCAGATTCTGGTCCACCATAGTATCTCTTAGTTTGGTGAGACTCTTCCAGACATCTTCATAGGACGGTTTATCTTGGGAATGCCTCTTGGTAACTAGGTAGTAGATGTTTCTCTGGCCTTTCTTCAACTGTAGCACCCCACCAACTTCTGGATTCTGCTCCCGCAGTGTTTGGAGTTGACCAAATTTCTTGGAGATCACTACGGCGATGCCCCTGGACATTCGAAGATCTTCTGCCACACAGTGCGCTAGTGCGTAGTCAGCAGGCACCTCGAGAAGGTCTCGTGACTCCTTTCTAGTAACCCCATGTAGAACTTTCTGCCCGTTTGAATACAAGGACATAAACTTCTCGAACGTCATATCATCCTCCGGTGGCTTGAGGGTGCGAACTTGGTCATGGTTTCCAGCGTAAGGGGCCATCCTGTTGAAATGGACGACCCTTGGTTTCCCTCGGGGTGGCTTATGGATTCGGTACACAAGGTCGTTTATCCTTTTCACGATTTTATACGGGCCTTCCACGAGTTCCGCAACTTTGGTGATAGTCCACGACGACGTTTGGGGTTGTACAGCCAAACCAGGTCATCAACCTTAAATCCTCCAGCGTCGGCCTTGATGTCATAGGTCTTCTTCATTTTATCGCTGGCACTCTGGATGTTCAACCGGACTCGTTCGTGGATGTCGTCCATTCTCTGCCGAAGTTTGCTGACGTAGTCCTCTCCCGCAGTGTCTTGTCCTGACGGTATCCCAAACTTCAGGTCACAAAGCAGTCGCAGTTCTCGGCCCATTATAATACTAGCAGGAGTTTGACCGGTTGACTCGTGTACTGCGGATCGATAGGCCATCAGGAACAGATGAAGATACTGGTCCCAGTCTCTTTGATGGTCAGAGACAACCTTGGACAAGTGGCGGTTGATCGTCCTGTTCATCCGTTCCACCATTCCATCGGACTGCGGATGTAGGGCCGTGGTTCTTGTCTTGCGGATGTTCAGCAGTAGACATATTTCTTGGAAAAGGTTGGATTCGAAATTTCTGCCTTGATCCGAGTGCAGCTCCATTGGAATACCGAATCGACATATCCACTCTTTCACCAAGACGTCGGCGACGGTGATGGCTTCCTGGTTGGGCAGGGCATAGGCTTCCGCCCACTTACTGAAGTAGTCCATTGCCACAAGGATGTATTTATTCCCGTGGTCGGATACGGGAAACGGGCCGGCGATGTCAATGGCGATTCTCTCGAACGGGCTGCCTACGTTGTACTGACGCATCGGGGCCTTGGGTCGTATTCGAGGTCCATTGCTAGCAGCGCACTTTCTGCACCAGTCCTGGACGTCAGCTTGACAATTGGTCCAGTAAAACCGTTGCCTCACTTTCTGCAGGGTCTTCGTCACTCCCAGATGTCCTCCAGCGACTCCATCATGGATTTCCCGCAGCACTTCCTCTCTTCTGTTCCTGGGAACAATTATTTGGCGTCTGTCTTCCCCACCAATATCGGCCTCCAGCACACGTTTCAGGATCCCATTGTCCAGAATAAGAGAGTTCCATTGTGCCCAATAGGACTTAACAGCCGGCGAGTAACCTGCGACTTCCTGCCATGATGGTCTTCGATTGCCCTTCTTCCAGCTGACAACTAAGCCAAGGTCGGGGTCTTTCTCTTGGTCTTTCTGGATCTTGCTGTCATTCCAGTTGTCATCCATTGCCGCGGTTCTACAAAGTGTTGCTTCTTTCTCTTCTGCTCGTCGGCAATGTGAGCAATCATCTGGACATGGTCTTCGCGACAAGGCATCTGCATTCTTATGGCTAGTTCCGGCTCGATGTTCGATCTCGAAATCGAATTCTTGGAGTCTCTCGATCCAACGTGCTACTTGACCCTCATGATTTTTGAACTGTAAGAGCCATTTGAGAGCTGCATGGTCAGTTCTCAACAGGAATCTTCTTCCATACACGTACTTGTAGAAGTGCTCCACTCCTTTACAACAGCTAACAGCCTCGCCTGGTGACACTGTAATTGCGCTCTGGTTTGCTAAGCGTCTTGCTGAAATAACCAATGACCTTCTCCTGTCCCTCCTGGATCTGAGATAGGACAGCTCCAAGTCCCACGTTGCTGGCGTCCGTATCCAAAATGAATTTCCCTTTGGGTAGGGGATAGCTCAGTACAGGTGCGTTGATCAAAGCTTCTTTCAGCTTCCTGAATGAGTCTTGACATTCTTCGGACCACTGGAACTTTGTTTGGCCCTCCGTGAGCCTGGTCAGTGGTTTAGCGATGTTGGCGAATCCTAGCACATATCGGCGATAGTATGTGCATAAACCAAGGAAACTTCGGAGTTGGTGAATGTCTTTTGGGATGGGCCAATCCTTAACAGCTTTGATCTTCTGGTCATCCACTGCTACTCCTTCCCCAGAGACAACGTGGCCGAGGTATCGTACTTCTTTTTGGAACAGATGGCATTTCTTAGGGCTCAGCTTCAATCCGGAGTTCCTCAGTCGCAGGAATACTTCCTCCAAGTTTTTCACGTGGTTCTCGAATGATCTGCCGACCACAATTATGTCGTCGAGATACACTAGACACGTGTTCCATGAGAGTCCCTTCAGCACTGTCTCCATCAATCTTTCGAATGTGGCGGGACCATTACAGAGCCCGAATGGCATAACGGTGAACTGCCACAATCCTGAGCCGATGGTAAAAGCAGTCTCTCGATCTTCCTGAGCCAGTTCTACTTGCCAATATCCACTCTTCAGATCAAGGGTCGAGAAAATCGTGGAACCAGCCAACGTGTCTAGGGTGTCATCTATTCTCGGGAGAGGGTAACTGTCCTTCTTCGTGACATTATTAAGTTGGCGATAGTCTACACAAAAGCGTGTCGATCCATCCTTTTTCTTCACCAGTACGACTGGAGAGGACCAGGGACTGTCAGCTGGTTCGATAACTCCTTCTTTTCCCATATCGCTGACTATTTTGTCAGCCTCTTCCTTCTTGACAAGAGGAAGTCTTCTTGCTGATTGCCGGATCGGCCGAGCACCTCCAGTATCAATTTTGTGCTGGACCACATTAGTTCGACCCCCTTTTCCTTGTTTGGTATCGAAGATGTCTTGGTACTTTTTGACTAAATCTCTTAGTTTGGGCTGTTGAGCTGGTTTTATGTCTTTGGAAGAGATGGCAACTAATTTTTCTAGTTCTGTGGGCAAGTTGTTGGGTTGGCTAATCGTACCTCGTACGCCCCGGATCACAGATGAAACTGACGAGCAGTGCCCCAAAATTGTTCCTTTCTTCAAGGTCACTGGGAAATAATTGACATTCATGACCCTTACCGGCACAAATTTGTCAGCACGCAACAAGGTCTTCCCTAGTGCAATCCCTCGTCCAATTTTCTCATCATGAAGTTTGGGCTCGAACATCACCACGTCTCCACTGCTCGCACTCCCGTCCAGGCGAGCCTCCAGAATGGTTTCAGCCCTCTCAGGTACGCTTACATCTTCAGCCAACAGCACACGGATCAACTCCTCACTCCTCCCATGAAGCACCAGCTCTTCTCCGTTGACACGTAGGACGCCGTCTTTGAAATCCAATTCAAACCCTCTGGAATTCATGATGTCCATTCCGATGATTGCATCGTCTTCGATGTCCGCTACAAGTGCCTGATGTTTCACTTTAGTGCTGCCCAAAATTATTTCAATCGGTAGCTCGCCATATACAGTAGCTGGCTCCCCTGTTGCTGTGCGTAGCTTCCAAGTTGTCGGTTCAATCCGTTCCGGTGTTCTGGCAAAGGAAGGCCCGAGAATTGTCCTAGTCGCACCTGTATCTAGCAGCATGGTGCGAGGCTCGTTATTGATGAGACCGTCTACGATGACACCTTTGTTCTGTCGTTGAAGGATAGCGACATATGCGTTGTTAACCGGGGCTTGCCGGACACATGCCGACGATTGCCCCTTCTCGTCGACCTTCTTTAGTTTTCCTGCATCGGAGTCGATGAATGTTGGACATTTGCTACGCACATGTCCAATTTTGCCAAAATTCCAGCATCTTATCTGTCTTTTCTCAGGCAACACTTCCTCAATCACTTTTCTTATGGCAGCTTCCAAGTTAGCAGGCTCCTGTGAGTCTTCCTCAATCGTTCGAACTTTATTTTGGCTTTCGCAGCATTGTTTTGCTGCTTCGAATTCCAAAGCGCGTGCCAGTGCGTCTACGAGATGTGTTGGACGAGCTAATATCAACGCTTGTCTGGTTTCTTGGTCACGGAGTCCATCCAAGAATGCCTGAACCGCTAATCGCTCCATTACATTTTCCGGTCTGGCTGGATATGCGAGGCGAACCAAGCGTGCAATGTCAGTTTCAAATTCTTGTAAGGATTCGCCCGATTTCTGACAGCGATTTTTCAGCTGGGAGTGGTATACGTGTTCCAAATGGGCCTGACCATATCGTAATTCTAGATGTTTAATCAGCTGATCATAGTCCTCCTGTTCTTGGGCGGTGAGAGTTTGTAGAATATTCGTCGCTTCTCCACGTAATGCAAGTGTCAGTGCTACAGCTCTTTCCCCTGCATTCCATCCGTTTGCTTTGGCCGCTGCTTCAAACTGCCGGCGGTAATTTGCCCATGGAGTTTTTCCGTCGAACTGAGGCGGCTTCATGGAAAGCTTCCCTATTTCTGAAATGACCTTGACATCTTTTATACCCTCTTGAACTCAAGTCCAGCATTGCATTTTCGTTAACCATCTCTGTGGAGGGCGCACTATTAATTCGTTTTTCCAGCTTACTGATCGTTTCCTTCATTTTATCTACCTCCGTGTTCATTTGCTCCCTAATTTTATCTATCTCTGTCTAAGGTTCCCTTAAAATTCCCCGAATTTTCTAGAAGCTTCTCTTCCAGATTTCTAGAATTTTCTTGAAGCTTCTCTTCCAGATTTCTAGAATTTTCTTCAAGCTTCTCTTCCAGATTTCTAGCATTTTCTTCCAGGCTTCTTGAATTCTCTAGAAGCTTCTCTTCCAGATTTCTAGCATTTTCTTCAAGTTTTTCTATTATCGGACTCAAATCACCTCCGGGAACTTCGAATAAAAATGTTTCGGGGTCCTCACCTTCTTGTATAAGTCCTTCTGCAAGTCTTTCCTGGAGTACTTGCTTTTTACCCGTTGTTTCCAGTTCCCTTTCCTCCAATTCCTGTTTCAATTCCGCTACCTTCAAGTCCGCAAGGCGCACTTTTCTTGAACACATTTTGTCTTTGACGAGGTATCAGTCTGTTTCACACGAAAAGTTTATCAGTTTGTTAAAAATTCACTTCGCGAATTCTTTTCCACGGGCCACCAGTCTATTGTCTGTTTCACGCGAAGAGTGTATCAGTTTATATTCCCACGCACAATTGTCCACTTCGCGAAAACCGGGCCACTGTCTATTTTCTGTTTCACGCGAACAGTGTATCAGTTTATATTCCCACGCCCAATCGTCCACTTCGCGAAAACCGGGCCACTGTCTATTTTGGGCGTACAAAAGGTCTATCAATTTATTTTTCTGACTATCCACTCCACGATCACTTGTTTATTTTCAAAATCTCACTTCCGACACCAATTGTAACGTAAATAAACTTAACTTGGTTTTAATAATTTATTTCACACTTAAATCTACAACTTAATTTATATTACGCCACTGTATAGCTCGATCGTATGGGCTCGTTCAGACTGTCCGTGCCATCTTGAGGGTTGCCTATTTATCTCCGTTACAGAATTCCCGATCTTTCGAATTCTGGCAGTTGGCGACCAGCATGTTCCAATTGTTTCCAATATTGACCGTTGTTTTCCGCGGCAGAGCGACTGGATTTTTCTCGAATATCTCCGGGGATGACCTCATCGTTGTCGATGGCAACGCGTGAGGCGACAGGTCCGGCCTAGGTTCGTTACAGTATATTATAATTACAATTCTATGGGTGTAATTAGGAATTCAAAATTAGATGCCAGCGCCAGAGTGGCAAAAATTCAATCCAGACATACTTTCTCAGAGGTTATACACTTGTGTTCGGAGTTTTTTTGAAAATATTTCCATTTGGTATAATTTTCCAGTTTTTTTGTGTAGTGTTATTCATTTCCAGACTCTAGTGAAGTGGTGTATTTAAATCTTAAGATAAGATAATTTTTAATTTCAAAGAATTGTAAATTACAGTTACATGTACCTACATTAACAATTAAATGAATGTGACGTCAAACAGGTTAAAAGAGTTGAAACAACTACAATATAATATAATACAATAAGATCAATAATGACAACTTACAAGTGAAAGTAAAAAAGGCATATTTATATAAAACTATCGATACTCCGTAAATTCTCGAACAGTATAAGGTTCTATCTTTGAAATGTTATTAAAAACAAGTTTTTTAAAATTTTTAAAACAGGATTCTTGCTGTATCTCTTTTGGTAATGAGTTGAAGAATTTAATACATGAGTATGTAGGAGCTCTTTCTGTCTGTGCCAATCGATGTGCTGGAAAGTTTAAATTTAGACTCCTTGTGTTGATCTCATGTTTTATTTCGAATTGGTCGAATTTGTCTCTATTTTTAAACAGAAACACCAAGCACTCATACACATATACCCCAGGTAGTGTTGATACATTCAATTTTCTGAAATTTCCTCTACAAGATTCATTATGTTTAAGGCCAATGGCTCTTTTCTGAATAATAAAAACTTTTTCAGCATCTCTGATCACAATATCATTTGCGAAAACTCTCTTTGAAGGAGACAAAGTATGCTAAATTGCTTGCAAAAAAAATCTTATTCGAAGTTTCTGGACAGCTTAGTGAAGTCATCGGGAATTATTATGAATTATTTTGAAGAAATGTTACACATTATTATTTGTGAATGTACGAATTAAAAATAAAACTAACAAAAACAGTTTTTTTAATTTCATTTAAAACAAACAAGATGGTGTGAAAATGTGCCCTCATCACCTAGATACTGTAACGAACCTAGGCCGGACCTGTCGCCTCACGCATTGCCATCGACAACGATGAGGTCATCCCCGGAGATATTCGAGAACAATCCAGTCGCTCTGCCGCGGAAAACAACTGTCAATATTGGAAACAATTGGAACATGCTGGTCGCCAACTGCCAGAATTCGAAAGATCGGGAATTCTGTAACGGAGATAAATAGGCAACCCTCAAGATGGCTCGGACAGTCTGAACGAGCCCATACGATCGAGCTATACAGTGGCGTAATATAAATTAAGTTGTAGATTTAAGTGTGAAATACATTATTAAAACCAAGTTAAGTTTATTTACGTTACAATTGGTCGGAAGCGAGATTTTGAAAATTAACAAGTGATCGTGGAGTGGATAGTCAGAAAAATAAATTGATAGACCTTTTTGTACGCCCAAAATAGACAGTGGCCCGGTTTTCGCGAAGTGGACAATTGTGCGTGGGAATATAAACTGATACACTGTTCGCGTGAAACAGACAATAGACTGGTGGCCCGTGGAAAAGAATTCGCGAAGTGAATTTTTAACAAACTGATAACTTTTCGTGTAAAACAGACTGATACCGCGTCAAAGACGAAATGTGTTCAAGAAAAGTGCGCCTTGCGGATTTGAAGGTAGCGGAATTGAAACAGGAATTGGAGAAAAGGGAACTGGAAACAACAGGTAAAAAGCAAGTACTCCAGGAAAGACTTGCAGAAGGACTTATACAAGAAGGTGAGGACCCCGAAACATTTTTATTCGAAGTTCCCGGAGGTGATTTAAGTTTGGTAATGAATAAACTCGAAGAAACTACTGAATCCGTGAAAGAAGAACTGCAACAAAATTCTAGAAATCTGGAAGAGAAGCTTCTAGAAAATTCAAGAAGCCTGGAAGAAAATTCTAGAAAATTGGAAGAAAGCTTGAAGAAAATTCTAGAAATCTGGAAGAGAAGCTTCAAGAAAATTCTAGAAATCTGGAAGAGAAGCTTCTAGAAAATTCAAGAAGCCTGGAAGAAAATGCTAGAAATCTGGAAGAGAAGCTTGAAGAAAATTCTAGAAATCTGGAAGAGAAGCTTCAAGAAAATTCTAGAAATCTGGAAGAGAAGCTTCTAGAAAATTCAAGAAGCCTGGAAGAAAATGCTAGAAATCTGGAAGAGAAGCTTGAAGAAAATTCTAGAAATCTGGAAGAGAAGCTTCAAGAAAATTCTAGAAATCTGAAGAGAAGCTTCTAGAAAATTCAAGAATGGGAACCGTTGAGAAAAAGATAGAAAAAATTAGGGAGCAAATGAACACGGAGGTGAAAAATAAAGGAAAGATCAGTAAAAAATTGTGTGGTGTGGCTAATTTTCTAGAAGAAAGAATGGGAACCGTTGAGACAGAGATAGATAAAATTAGGGAGCAAATGAACACGGAGGTAGAAAAATAAAGGAAACGATCAGTAAGCTGGAAAAACGAATTAATAGTGCGCCCTCCACAGAGATGGTTAAAGAAAATGCAATGCTGGACTTGAGTTTGAACTTGGATAAAGTTCAAGAGGGAATAAAAGATGTCAAGGTCATTTCAGAAATAGGGAAGCTTTCCATGAAGCCGCCTCAGTTCGACGGAAAAACTCCATGGGAAAATTACCGCCGGCAGTTTGAAGCAGCGGCCAAAGCAAACGGGTGGAATGCAGGGGAAAGAGCTGTAGCACTGACACTTGCATTACGTGGAGAAGCGACAAATATTCTACAAACTCTCACCGCCCAAGAACAGGAGGACTATGATCAGCTGATTAAACATCTAGAATTACGATATGGCCACGCCCATTTGGAACACGTATACCACTCCCAGCTGAAAAATCGCTGTCAAAAATCGGGCGAATCCTTACAAGAATTTGAAACAGACATTGCACGCTTGGTTCGCCTCGCCTATCCAGCCATACCGGAAAATGTAATGGAGCGATTAGCGGTTCAGGCATTCTTGGATGGACTCTGTGACCAAGAAACCAGACAAGCGTTGATATTAGCTCGTCCAACACATCTCGTAGACGCACTGGCACGCGCTTTGGAATTCGAAGCAGCGAAACAATGCTGCGAAAGCCAAAATAAAGTTCGAACGATTGAGGAAGACTCACAGGAGCCTGCTAACTTGGAAGCTGCCATAAGAAAAGTGATTAAGGAAGTGTTGCCTGAGAAAAGACAGATAAGATGCTGGAATTGTGGCAAAATTGACATGTGCGTAGCAAATGTCCAACATTCATCGACTCTGATGCAGGAAAACTAAAGAAGGTCGACGAGAAGGGGCAATCGTCGGCATGTGTCCGGCAAGCCCCGGTTAACAACGCATATGTCGCTATCCTGCAACGACAGAACAGAGGTGTTTTCGTAGACGGTCTCATCAATAACGAGCCTTGCACCATGCTGCTAGATACAGGTGCGACTAGGACAATTCTCGGGCCTTCCTTTGCCAGAACACCGGAACGAATTGAACCGACAACTTGGAAGCTACGCACAGCAACAGGGGAGCCAGCTACTGTATATGGCGAGCTACCGATTGAAATAATTTTGGGCAGCACTAAAGTGAAACATCAGGCACTTGTAGCGGACATCGAAGACGATGCAATCATCGGAATGGACATCATGAATTCCAGAGGGTTTGAATTGGATTTCAAAGACGGCGTCCTACGTGTCAACGGAGAAGAGCTGGTACTTCATGGGAGAAGTGAAGAGTTGATCCGTGTGCTGTTGGCTGAGGATGTAAGCGTACCTGAGAGGGCTGAAACCATCCTGGAGGCTCGCCTGGACGGGAGTGCGAGCAGTGGAGACGTGGTGATGTTCGAGCCCAAACTTCATGATGAGAAAATTGACGAGGATTGCCCTAGGGAAAACCCTGTTACGTGCTGAAAAATTGGTACCGGTAAGGGTCATGAATGTCAATTACTTTCCAGTGACCTTAAAGAAAGGAACAATTTTAGGGCACTGCTCGTCAGTTTCATCTGTGATCCGGGGCGTACGAGGTACGATTAGCAAACCCAACAACTTGCCCACAGAACTAGAAAAATTAGTTGCCATCTCTTCCAAAGATATAAAACCAGCTCAACAGCCCAAACTAAGAGATTTAGTCAAAAAGTACCAAGACATCTTCGATACCGGACAAGGAAAAGGAGGTCGAACTAATGTGGTCCAGCACAAGATTGATACTGGGGTGCCCGACCGATCCGGCAATCAGCAAGAAGACTTCCTCTTGCCAAGAAGGAAGAGGCTGACAAAATAGTCAGCGTGGGAAAAGGTTATCGAACCATCTGACAGTCCCTGGTCCTCTCCAGTCGTACTGGTAAAGAAAAAGGATGGATCGACACGCTTTTGTGTAGACTATCGCCAACTTAATAATGTCACGAAGAAGGACAGTTACCCTCTCCCGAGAATAGATGACACCCTAGACACGTTGGCTGGTTCCACGATTTTCTCAACCCTTGATCTGAAGAGTGGATATTGGCAAGTAGAACTGGCTCAGGAAGATCGAGAAAAGACTGCTTTTACCATCGGCTCAGGATTGTGGCAGTTCACCGTTATGCCATTCGGGCTCTGTAATGCTCCCGC
This sequence comes from Gonioctena quinquepunctata, assembly GCA_018342105.1. NCBI lineage: Eukaryota > Metazoa > Arthropoda > Insecta > Coleoptera > Chrysomelidae > Gonioctena > Gonioctena quinquepunctata. The sequence goes on from JAFIRS010000169.1 coordinate 539,723, forward strand.
CACATTCGAAAGATTGATGGAAACAGTACTGAAGGGACTCTCATGGAACACGTGTCTAGTGTATCTCGACGACATAATTGTGGTCGGCAGATCGTTCGAGGACCACGTGAAAAACCCACGTTGTCTCTGGGGAAGGAGGAGGAAGGAACCCAAAAACCTTAAAAGAAGTACGATACCTCGGCCACGTTGTCTCTGGGGAAGGAGTAGCAGTGGATGACCAGAAGATCAAAGCTGTTAAGGATTGGCCCATCCCAAAAGACATTCACCAACTTCGAAGTTTCCTTGGTTTATGCACATACTATCGCCGATATGTGCTGGGATTCGCCAACATCGCTAAACCACTGACCAGGCTCACGGAAGGCCAAACAAAGTTCCAGTGGTCCGAAGAATGTCAAGACTCATTCAGGAAGCTGAAAGGAGCTTTGATCAACGCACCTATACTGAGCTATCCCCTACCCAAAGGGAAATTCATTTTGGATACGGACGCCAGCCACGTGGGACTTGGAGCTGTCCTATCTCAGATCCAGGAGGGACAGGAGAAGGTCATTGGTTATTTCAGCAAGACGCTTAGCAAACAGGAGCGCAATTACTGTGTCACCAGGCGAGAGCTGTTAGCTGTTGTAAAAGGAGTGGAGCACTTTTACAAGTACGTGTATGGAAGAAGATTCCTGTTGAGAACTGACCATGCAGCTCTCAAATGGCTCTTACAGTTCAAAAATCCTGAGGGTCAAGTAGCACGTTGGATCGAGAGACTCCAAGAATTCGATTTCGAGATTGAACATCGAGCCGGAACTAGCCATAAGAATGCAGATGCCTTGTCGCGAAGACCATGTCCAAATGATTGCTCACATTGCCGACGAGCAGAAGAGAAAGAAGCAACACTTTGTAGAACCGCGGCAATGGATGACAACTGGAATGACAGCAAGATCCAGAAAGACCAAGAGAAAGACCCCGACCTTGGCTTAGTCGTCAGCTGGAAGAAGGGCAATCGAAGACCATCATGGCAGGAAGTCGCAGGTTACTCGCCGGCTGTTAAGTCCTATTGGGCACAATGGAACTCTCTTATTCTGGACAATGGGATCCTGAAACGTGTGTTGGAGGCCGATATTGGTGGGGAAGACAGACGCCAAATAATTGTTCCCAGGAACAGAAGAGAGGAAGTGCTGCGGGAAATCCATTATGGAGTCGCTGGAGGACATCTGGGAGTGACGAAGACCCTGCAGAAAGTGAGGCAACAGTTTTACTGGACCAATTGTCAAGCTGACGTCCAGGACTGGTGCAGAAAGTGCGCTGTATGCGCTGCTAGCAATGGACCTCGAATACGACCCAAGGTCCCGATGCGTCAGTACAACGTAGGCAGCCCGTTCGAGAGAATCGCCATTGACATCGCCGGCCCGTTTCCCGTATCCGACCACGGGAATAAATACATCCTTGTGGCAATGGACTACTTCAGTAAGTGGGCGGAAGCCTATGCTCTGCCCAACTAGGAAGCCATCACCGTCGCCGACGTCTTGGTGAAAGAGTGGATATGTCGATTCGGTATTCCAATGGAGCTGCACTCGGATCAAGGCAGAAATTTCGAATCCAACCTGTTCCAAGAAATATGTCTCTTGCTGAACATCCGCAAGACAAGAACCACGGCCCTACATCCGCAGTCCGATGGAATGGTGGAACGGATGAACAGGACGATCAACCGCCACTTGTCCAAGGTTGTCTCTGACCATCAAAGAGACTGGGACCAGTATCTTCATTTGTTCCTGATGGCCTATCGATCCGCAGTACACGAATCAACCGGTCAAACTCCTGCTAGTATTATAATGGGCCGAGAACTGCGACTGCCTTGTGACCTGAAGTTTGGGATACCGCCAGGACAAGACACTGCGGGAGAGGACTACGTCAGCAAACTTCGGCAGAGAATGGACGACATCCACGAACGAGTCCGATTGAACATCCAGAGTGCCAGCGATAAAATGAAGAAGACCTATGACATCAAGGCCGACGCTAGAGGGTTTAAGGTTGATGACCTGGTTTGGCTGTACAACCCCAAACGTCGTCGTGGACTATCACCAAAGTTGCGGAACTCGTGGGAAGGCCCGTATAAAATCGTGAAAAGGATAAACGACCTTGTGTACCGAATCCATAAGCCACCCCGAGGGAAACCAAGGGTCGTCCATTTCAACAGGTTGGCCCCTTACGCTGGAAACCATGACCAAGTTCGCACCCTCAAGCCACCGGAGGATGATATGACGTTCGAGAAGTTTATGTCCTTGTATTCAAACGGGCAGAAAGTTCTACATGGGGTTACTAGAGAGGAGTCACGAGACCTTTTCGAGGTGCTTGCTGACTACGCACTAGCGCACTGTGTGGCAGAAGATCTTCGAATATCCAGGGGCATCGCCGTAGTGTTCTCCAAGAAATTTGGTCAACTCCAAACACTGCGGGAGCAGAATCCAGAAGTTGGTGGGGTGCTACAGTTGAAGAAAGGCCAGAGAAACATCCACTACCTAGTTACCAAGAGGCATTCCCAAGATAAACCGTCCTATGAAGATGTCTGGAAGAGTCTCACCAAACTAAGAGATACTATGGTGGACCAGAATCTGGTGGATCTAGCAATTCCAAAATTGTCCTGTGGTATTGATGGGTTGGACTGGAGAGTCATAAGAAGTATGCTGGAGGCGATATTCAGATCCAGCGGCGTCAAGATTTTGGTTTGCTGTAACCCTCTTCCACGACCGATCATGAAGACCGTGGAGTGTTACTTCCATCGAACTTCACGGTGCAGATATGGGGAGTCATGCAGATATCGTCACACTCCAAGGATGAAATTTCGGGACGAAATGTCTTTAAGAAGGGGGCAATGTAACGAACCTAGGCCGGACCTGTCACCTCACGCGTTGCCATCGACAACGATGAGGTCATCCCCGGAGATATTCGAGAACAATCCAGTCGCTCTGCCGCGGAAAACAACGGTCAATATTGGAATCAATTGGAACATGCTGGTCGCCAACTGCCAGAATTCGAAAGATCGGGAATTCTGTAACGGAGATAAATAGGCAACCCTCAAGATGGCACGGACAGTCTGAACGAGCCCATACGATCGAGCTATACAGTGGCGTAATATAAATTAAGTTGTAGATTTAAGTGTGAAATAAATTATTAAAACCAAGTTAAGTTTATTTACGTTACAATACACATATATAGTCACTCTTTTTCCATATTGTATGAATAATCTTCGGTATGTACAATAATATCTCTTTTTTCTCTTCTTAAGTTTTTTTTTTCTTCTCAACTCTCTTCGAAGGTTCTCTTTTTCACTTCTTTTCGTGGCCACACACGATACAGGAACATTTTGGGAAGGAACTGTATTCATCTTCAAGATCCCAAGAGCCCGTCGTCTGTCTATAGACCCACTCAATCCTAGATTAGTAGATTAGTCTGCATCAGTAGGTTACATTCATTTTCTCATGGAAGTGGATGAAATCTTATTCCAGTACAACGGGATCGTTTTGTCCAAGAGTCACATTGAGGTACACAACAATAATGATTTGAACTAGAATCACTCATATTTTTACTCGAGGACAAACAATAGTCAACATGTAAACAAGAATTTCATTAAATGTCAACAATCACAAGAGATTCGACAAGTTTTAGGTATACAATGGCTAAAATCATATTATAAACATTAATGTTGGGAAAAGTGAACAATGTAAGTATGTATAGTTTCCAAAATCGACACTAGAGGGAGTATCCCTTATTTTGAATTCTCAATAGTGCCAGTCATTTGGAGAAATTTAGCCAATAGACATGAAAATAGGAACATAAATGTTCATTTCTTGAAATGAACAGAAAAATGAATGAGGTTTGGTAGATGAAAATATTCATTATACTTCCTATTCATTTATCTTTCGAGAGCTAAATGGGTAATTCTCAATCACAAAAACAACCCTAAAATTATTTCTTATTACCATAACATACACTTGACAATAACAATATCATAACCTCCAGTTTCTTCCGCCCTTCATCTTCTCAGCCCAAGGGCTGATTCAAGAGAATCCAGTGCATGGAGGCCTTTCTACTAGTGCCCACATGTTCTGGGAATCAGCCGAGTATGCCGATTTCCATGACGAAACTCAACAGTTCTTCAGCTGGATCTCTTTGACATGCTCTTGGTTCAGAATAATGTTTCCGAAGATGTTCTTCCTCTGCTGCGCCAGTGCGGGATACTCATAATTTTCCAGCCACCATCTGCACAGGCAATCATATGTGATCCCAATCAGTTCGATTATGCCTCTTTAGATGATTGTGTCCCATTAGGAGCCCGGTCACAGCCCTGATATCCCGTCTGTTGAGGGATAGAATCTCTTTCGTCAGTTGTTTCAAAAGCGCCTTTATATGGAGGTTGGACCAACCTCATGCCGCGCCGCAGCGTGGTTGACGGACCCAAATAACGTTTTGTCAAATGCTTCTTCTATATCAATGAAAATCCCCATTGCGGATTATCCGCTAGTCAGTACTCTCTATATCCTATGAATAAGGTAGTGGGAGCAGTGTCTGTGGACTTTTCTGCTTGGAAGGCATATTGTCATTTGGGCAGTGGATTTCTCTGATGTGTCGATCCATCAGCCTCTAGAGCGTTTTCATAAGAAAGGACATTAAGCTGAATGGTCGGTACGTCTTGGCTTGAGAATAGTCAGTTTTCCCAGGTTTTGAAATGAAAACGATTCTGGCTGAGCCTTGTGTCTCTGGTATGTAGTCTAGCACCAGACAGGATCGAAGTTTTTTTATGAACAGGAGTATGGAGTCTGGAGGAAAGCCGAAAATATGTCATCCTCCCCTGGAGATTTGAATGGTGAAAATGTCTTTACGGACCACCTCATAGATTTAGAAAGGATCTGTCTGGCATCTCGATCGTTACTTAAACATGGAATTTATTCAATTTCAATGCAACTACTCATGCCAAACCCCTCCACTCTCATGTATATTCGTCATAAAAGTAATTTCATACCCTTTATTTACAGTATCCTTTATTTCCAACGTTTCTGTTTTGTTTTTGTTCTGCTTTTTCTTCTTCAACTCTCATTTATTCACTCTATGTACATCTTTGTTAAAATAGAATCACTTAGTAGTTAGTTAGTATTAGTTAGGAAACATGTAACTAGGTTAATCCTGTATGTTTTCTATATATAAATAAATCTCATCCTCTCGTACGTTACCACTTTTGAGGACTTTTCGTAGTCGTATGAGTTTTCCTTATGGGTGGTTGAATATTAGTTTGAATTCAAGGAAGTGTGTGGAGATCTGGTGTTGCAGGGTCTTTCCCACTGATGTGCTTTCCCATTCATCAGGAAGATACTGTATGTATACCCACTCATCCCGTCTCTGTATCTTAAAGATAACTTTTTGGGTACACCTGTAATCTTCCCAGTGGAGTGGTAGTTTTATTCGTTTGCTTTGTTCAGACGCTTTCTTGGTACCCTACGGTGTGGTACAATTTCCGCGTTCCACCAGGGCGTTCCCGGGTTGTTGTACTTTCTTTAAGGGGGCAGCTATTTTCATACGAGGAGATGATCACGTATCGAAAGAGCTCCCATTTGGTGGTCCGTGGATTCCTGGCAGGTTTATGTTTTCTAGCTTGTACAGAATGTGTAGATGGCCCGATAGAGATTCATCCTGTGACACTTTCCATGACTGGACTTCATTCAGTAAGTGACGAGTACATAGTGTGAGGTCTATCACCGATTTTCTCCTTGATGTAAAATACGTGGGTATCGAGCGCCCTCTTTACTATTTTGAGGTTGCTGGTGCCTAGGAACTCGAGCAGGACATTCTCTTTGGGATTGGTGTCTGTATTGCCGCCCCACAGTACGTGATGGGCGTTCGAATCCATGCAATGAGTAGACCCAGTATCGCACCAGCCTTCCGACCTCTTTGGGTGTGGCTGCTTTCTCTCACGGGAAAAAAGCAGAGCCTAGTTCCCGAATGCGGTATTTGGTATGCATGAGCATTCTCACTGCCTCCAGGTCTCTGGTACAGAATCCTGGGTTAGTATACACATGCAGGGGGAGAATGAACGGAGGTACAGTGGGGAGCTGTTCCTCCGCCATTTCCCAGTCCCTCAATCTTTCCCTGGTATCAGTAGGATGTTCAGTTTCCACTCAAGGGCCCTTCGGTATAGCAGGGCAGTTGTAGCTTTCCCGTATCGGTGGTTAATCTGCAGGAACTCAACAGAGATGGTCGATTATGGAAACTTACCTTTTGTGGCTCCTCTAATACTGTGTGACCCACGTCCACTTTCCCAGTTGATGGCTTACTGGAATGACCTAGTTTCGTGTTCCTCAATCATTTCTTGGAAGTCTTTGGTGTCTTGGTCCTCGCTTATGGGTGTTATGTACGTTCGATGGTTGTTACATTCGAAGTTTCTTCTAAGGTTCCTCCGCTTCTTTGTGAAGCAGGGATACCTACTTCAGTTCCTTTGGTCCCCACCCCGGTCGTCGCGTCAAAGACACCTATCAAGGTTTTTGTGGTTCGGGGATCCGTAGTGGTTGGTCTGTTACCTCTGGACTGGGTTCCAGAGGTACCTGGTTAGGTTAACCTGGACATTCTGTGAGGCGCTGTAATAGGGTTGGAAGTTAAGCCTATAGTGAGTCAAAGGCCATGCTTCTCCTCTTTTCTCTCCCAGATTCTCCAAGGAGAGCCTGAGAAGCCTGGATGCTTCGTTTTTACTATTTTAATGATATCCTGGTTAGATAGAAAGCTTTTTCCCGGTATTCAAAGCATAATTTACTATATGGGTAGTGAGGATGGATTTGTTGATTCATGTGTAAATGATTAGGGAATCATTCGAAAACTAGTTTTTGAAAATTCTACCAAAACCAGAAGAATATTGTCCCAATTAACGCCTTTTATCACTAAATAAACATAAACATAATCCCAAATAAAGCACTGGCTAACTTCTGAAAATAAGTTCGACGACGCCTTATCCAACGTTGAACTTCTGCCTCATGTCAGAGAGCAAAAAAATCACCGATGAAATGGCTAAAGATTAGACTAAAACCTACTACCATATCACTGTGAGTTGAATCACATAGAACTCATCTGGGTAGATATAAAAAATTCTGTAGCAGATAAAAATATTGTCGCGTAGCCTTTTTTATGGGCTTAGCACAAGTGAACCTCTCTCAAAATTAACCAATTGATATCTGTTCAAATGATATAACAATAAACAGAGAAACAAAAAGTAATACTTACCTTATATGAAAACGTTATGAATAAGGGTAGGACGTGCCAAGAGATAATTTGGGTATCCAAAATATCCGATGGTGAAATTTATTATTGCTGACTTTTTGTGTAATCGACAATAATTCTCTAAAGTTGTATTGAACAACTCATCTGTTTAATCAATCAAGGTGAATCATGAATTGTTATTTGATACTTCGCTGTTAAACAATGAAAGTTGATTTTAATATACTGAGAATTACATCTAAAAGAATTGGATTGAAGAATTTAAAATGAAAATGATAATCTTCCCTATTTGATAATATAACAACCAAATTAGCAGAGGTTGAAATATTTTCAATACAGCGTTGATGATTGTTAAAAAAAAGTAAGTGTAAGTGTATTTACATGTTACCTACACAGTGGAAAAGAAAATGTGGAAGGAAGTTGGAAAATCTGATAGAATAGAACTTCAGCCAATTTGTATTACCCCTGGTGACAACAGCGACATTTCAGTTCACCCAAATCGGTTTAAATAGATCGTTTCTTTTTTCACCCTGATTTTTGAGAAAATATAATCATGTTTTTCATGTACCTGGTATATCTTAGGAGCTTTCCAGAACTTGTATATGATATTTTCATTATTAAGGAAAGCCCCAACTGACATGATCAGTGCTAGTTTTGTAATATCAATAATGCAAAAGTTTCACATATGACGGAAACCTAAGCAGACACTCTATATGATAAAAATATAAGAAAATACATGATGTAATCATGTCACCTTTTGCTTATTAATAAATGTGTGAAATGTTGATTCGAGGGAAATACTAACTTCCTGGGACGTTAGTTTACATCGTGGATATTTCTAGAATGAATAGTAGAACAATGTTTATTTATCATGAGGCAATGCTTCTACCATTTATCTGTTAGTTTCAAGTTTATTAGAATTAGATTCCATAATCAATTTCTGAGCTTCTTATTAATCATAGAAGACCTTAATAATTCATATAGGATTTTGATTTTTTTTTATCATCATACACGTTTGTCCATGAAAATGTGAGTTGGTGGAGAAAAAAAAAAGAGAAAATATCATTAATTCTATTTGGTAATAAATATAACAGCTTTTATCGATCGTTCACGATCCTGTACATGTACAACCTGAGGATTATTTTTTTTTATCCACATGTGCTACCTACATCGTTATCGTTATTGGGCGACAGAGAATTTCGATTGTCTTGTTTTGGTTATAAATGAAGATCAATTATATTGTCATTGTTTATTCAGTCACTATCACAATTAACACTGCTTGTTGATGTTTGTATGATTCGTGGAATCAATTTTTTGAATTATAATATTTGTTTGGTGTTCCAGCAAAAGAACAATGGAATATTATGGTATATTAATGGCTTTTCGCAAAAATTTGTTGGTATGATGACGCCTTCAATTTTGGTGTAATTTTATTTTAGGTATTTTAGAAAAGCACTTTTGGTATTTTCGACTTCGAATCAAAAAGTCTGAATTTTATATTTTTTTTAGGTAGGGGAATAGACAAATTAGTGTTTGACATCAGTTAAGCTCATCGCTACGCAAAGTCACAATGAGATATTTGCGAAAAAATAAAGACTTGAGCTATTTATTTTTCCTAGATTTTTATATTTATTTTATTTTAATTTTTCCAAACTTTTTATCTGTAACTCTCTTCTCCATTTTCATGTTTTACTCATTTGATGTTTTTTCAATGTCGATCAACAATACCCAAGCACACCTTTGTAGGTCAATTGCATTTGTTCACATTTTTATATACTTGGAAAAATGACTGCATAATTCATCAGGTAAACATACTTTATAGCCATTATTGTAGTTATATTGCATACATTGCTATAATTTATTTTTGGTCGGTGCATTTACCGTTTTGAAAATGTAAAAAGAACATCATATCACTTGAATCGTGAGTTGGGTGACTATTTACGTATTTTCCACATATTTCAAGAAGGTTATCTCCAAGTGTAAATTTTCGGGTAATTTTTGTCTTGGTGTTGGGCACATTCACTTAAACATTTGATCCAATATATTACAAGTCATTTATTTTCTTATTGGACATGCACTCATTATTCCCATAATTAAAGCCATCTCAGAGGAAGAAATTAAATAAATTAATATTTATACTATTTGTACTAGGATACCTACCGTCAGATGCTTTCGAAGGAAAATCATTAATATTTTCTGTGGTTGAAATCATCAACTTTTTCTCTATTTTTCTATATTTATTCCCATATGATTTTTTGACAACTTTTACTAGGTCATTTGGAGTGCCTTGAGTGGATTGAAATTTTAAAAATATTTGTTCGTTGGGTTATTATAGATTTTTTTGTTGTAATAAATTGAAGTTGTGAAATAATTAGTTCATTTCATATTATACTTAGTACAACAAAATATTTAATTTTTTCGCCTGTCTCGGTTGAGACTAAGTTATCTTTGTTAGATTGGTTTATTATAAATTGTCCGAAACGGGCTGTGGTCAATTGCTCACAATGTATTTGGTTTAAAAATAACGACCATATTGAGGAGAAGTATTTGATTTTTAACACGCTTTTATTAGCTTCACTTCATATGTATTGGTATGTATATGTAGTTTGGATGACAATACGATAACTTGGTATCTTGGAGCTGATCTGATGATGGGGCCAGGAAGTGAATAGTAGAACTCTTCAGTGGCCACTAGTAAAATATGGGGAATGCACTGAGGTCGTTCTCAGTATAATTTACATATCAAAGATATCGCGAATGCACCGGTTCTCAGCATATTCGCCAAAATTTAGTTATCAATAACTTCCATCTCATGTGGATGAATCAATCGAAGAGTTTTCTCCCGTAGTCTTTTTTAGTCTTCTGTAGCAATAAGGACTAAAAAGTAAAAAATAAAATGTAGTTTGAAAAAACTAAAAAAACACGCATATATGGCAATAAGGACAAAAAAGTTGAAAATGAAAGTCATTGACTAAAAAATTTTAATTTATGTAAAAAAAGCGTGGGGTGCTCTTCACTCGCTTTTCATAATGATATTAAGATAACTGATATCAAGCAGCTCACGCTTTTTTAAATACAGGAACATATTTTGGTCAATTACTTTATTCTTATTATTTTCAACTTTTTAGTTCTTTAGAGCCATATATGCATGTTTTTTTAGTTTTTCAAACTATAAAGTCCCTCTAATTTGCAAACCTCCAAATTTGCCGCTCGAGTCGGCACTACCCCTACCCTTATGACGCACACTGGTCCCACCCTTACGACGCACAGTGGTCCCACCCTTACGACGCACAGTGGTCCCAGAGACACAGTTTATAGCTAAAGAATCAGTTCGCTCCCTTGGCGTCGGCACTTTGATCTTTATGTTCCCGTTTGTACCCCGCGCAACACATATTTGTATCCCTCGCGCATACCACGTGTCCTTTGTTACTAATACGGGCATTTTTCGGATACTTAGAAGACCTGATGCAATATGCGACAACCGCGTACAGTCTTCTGCGTATCCTGAATTGTTTCCCTGGAGTGGATGTTACCTTGGAACATGCATTTGGGCCAAGTGAGCGAACTGAGTCTTTAGCTATAAACTGTGCCAGAGACTTCAAAAGTGTTCAAAATAACGGATACTCCCTCTGGTGTCGATTTTTGAAACTATACATAAGTTTTTTTTTTTTTTAATTTTATATATTTTACCTTTATACTTGAAACTCATCGAATCTCTTGTGATTGTTGACATTTAATGAAATTCTGGTTTATCTGGTGAATGTTCTGTTGACTATTGTAGGTCCTCTAGTGAAAAAAATTAGTGATTCAAGTTCAAATCATTATTGTTGTGTACCTCAATGTGACTCTTGGGCAAAACGATCCCGTTGGACTGAAATAAGTTTTCATCATTTTTCGTGAGAAAATTAACGTACGTTCTGGTTTAGACTAATCTAGGATTGAGTGAGTCTATAGACGGACTACGGGCTCTTGGGATCTCGAAGAAAAATACAATTCCTTCCCAAAATCTTCCTATATCGTCTGTGCCATAAAAAAGTGAAAAGAGAACCTTCAAAAATAGTTGAGAAGAAAGAAAAGAGAGTCAAGAGAAAAAGATATATTATCCAACATACCGAAGATTATTCATACAGTATGGAAAAAGAGTGACTATATATGTATATTTGGGTGATAAGTGTTATATATTTACTGAATAAAAGACCTGACTAATTGTCTTACCAACTAGTGATGGCATATTTCCAACTTATAATAATTACACATGACATTCTATGGTAAAACTTTAAACATTCACACCATCTTGTTTGTTTTAGATGAAATAAAAAACCTGTTTTTTATTGGTTTTATTTCAATTCGAACATTCACAAATAGTGTGAAACATTTTTTCAAAATAATTCATAATAATAACTCCAGATGACTTCACTAAGCTGTCCAGAAACTACGGAAAATATTTTTTTGCAAGTAATTAGAACATACTTTGTCTCCTTTAAAGTGAGTTTTTCCAAATTATATTGTCTTAAGATTTGAATACACCACTTCACTAGAGTCTTGAAATGAATAACACTACACAAAAAAAACTGGAAAATAATACAAAATGGAAATATTTCAAGAAAAACTCAAAACAAGTGCATAACCTCTGAAAAAACAGACAAACATGTATTTATGTCTGGTTTGCATTTTCGCCACTCTGGCGCTGGCATCTAATTTTGAATTCCCAATTTAGTAATTATGGATTATAGAGCATGTGTACTTACACAAATATAAATGCCTACTTTGGATAATGAAAAGAGTTAGCAAAATGCTACTTTAGCGGACCTAACCTTAAAGTCGTCATGGCAGACTGAAATTTGTTTATTCAGAAAACTTATCAAAATCCTAAAAACGTTTCAGGAGACACAAAATTATAGATTACTTATTTGAGATTTTGTATTGACAGCACACGTTTTCTTCGAAATATTCTTTTGGAATACTTATTTCAGGAATAATAAATACTAATATTTCAAGTATTTGACAAACGTGTCATTGATAAACAATCGCTTGCTGCATTTTTGCACATCTTCCTTACACTACCGTTTAAATGACATTCGAAAATGTATATAATAATGTGAGAGTTCTTTTGACTTACCAGTCATTCTGAAGGAGTAATTATGAAAATAAAAAAATGTATTTATGTGTGCATGTGTCTGTCCGATCTTTGCAGGAATTTGCACCTAAACCAATGCAAATTTGGTAGGTATATTGTTTTTTCCACGAATTTTCCAGAACCTCTGTTCCATTTTTTTTACTTCAAAATTCCGATTCATCCGTTTTATTTTGCGTACTTGTTACATAAACTACTATTAAAATATGACAAATGACGATATAAATGCTGCCTCATAGTATTGAAGAGACTCACTCTTGTCAGAGTCGAAGTATTGTGTGGCTGTTGTTGCTGTCACGAGAACAAACACAAAAATCCATATCAGATGTTTTACGTGTACTAAACAGATGTACTTTGAGCTTAATTATATTGAAAAGTCTTTATGGATATGTTCTCTCCCACAACTCTTAACTCTCCAACTCGATGGAACTTGATAGACAACTGAAACTAAAATAGTTTTATTTTTATATTGAAAAACAAACCACAACACATTCATCTAAAAAATTATGAATACATAATAATAACTATTATACCTACAACGCTCACTTGAAATGAATATTTTCAACTAACAAACATATCTGCATTTTAATATATTTTCACGACACAAACATATACATGCATTTACAAAGAGAGTCATCAAATATTTATGTCTAGAACAAAAGACACCAATTTGTTCGCCGCACCAAAATCGAGGTAACGCAGAGGCAGGGGAGGTTCATTGCTTTTCCAGTAAATTATGAAATGTATAATTTTGTTTTGTCGACTAATGGCTAAGACATTTCATTAAGTATAGATAATTTATATATTTTCAATTTAATGCTAACTTTTGAAACCCTCTGCCCCACTGTGCGACGATACTGTGTTTACTTTTCAGTGTTTGGTTCGTGTTTTGTGATTTCGTGATTTCTGACGACTCGTGCGGTTTTCCAATGACCCGCCACTGCATAAAATCATTATTTTTCTTCTGTAATCTCTTTCAAAATGAAATATGATCAAACAAATTCCGTGGAAACGTGGAAACATTCATCGATTCTTCTTTCTACCAGGACATACCTATTCTTCGAAAGAAACATACCTCAATTTCATAAGAACAGCCTCCTAATGGTTCCGGGTTAAGTTGGCAACAACGGTTGAAACAAAACACAATCGTAATAAAGAACGATGGTTTGTGTCTGAATCCAAGAGGTATTCCAATTGAGTGAATTTTGTGAATATAAGAGAATGTGTATGTGCCTGCTTCAATTTACAAAAAGAATGGGTGAGTCTTTAAACTTTCCACTGATCAATATTAATATTCGATGATGTATGCCGTTAAAATTCAAAGAAATTCGTTCTTTTCGGTTGACAGTTGATTTGGATCTTGTAAAAAACTTCATCGTTATCACCAATTACATACTATTAGTCAATCCTAACCACTCTATCTTTCACTATAAAGCGTTACAACTTATTCAAATTTGGATAAGTTTTCATTTTGAATTGTTGTTACACCAGAGCTTTTCATAAGCCCACATAGGTGGCGATGGTTATGGTTCTTTTTAAGGGGATATGTAATCTTATAATCCGTTCCCAATAGGAATACAGTAGGGGAGGAAAACACACACGGCCAGATTTTTGATGGGCTTAATGATGGCACCAAATTTGAAAAAGTAACTGAACTTTAGGAAATCGACTCCCCCGGAATAATTACGGGTGCGTTTTTGAAATGAGTTGAAAGGAATGTGTTTCTGAAGGTTACAAAATAAATAATAACATAATTACCCGCCCCTCCCAGAATGGAATGAAAAATACTATAATAATTCAAATAATATGCTTGTTTTCTTGCTACTATGTACCTATAGCAGCGGACTATTATAGAATTTCAATATACATTCCTATTTTAAGATTCAATAATAAATGATTGACACTATGGATTTGATAGTGATTTTTCCAATATACCAAATTTGGATATAGATCTGCCAAGTACATTTACAAAAAAATATGTTTTTTAAATCTTTCATCTGATAATGGAAATTCCGCCATGTTAAACTAAAAAATAGAATCAGAGCTAAAATTGTGGCAAAATAAATCTGTGGCTTGGTTCTAAAAGGGCCAATGTCACTATTTTCTTAATTTGAGGTTATAATACCATCGAACTAGATATTTTCAGATCTCCTATACTTAAAAAGGCCAATATCAAGGCTTGTGAAATGAATATAAAATTTAAGTGGCAAGGGCCAAAAAACGTTTGTGAAAAATAATTCAGTTGAAATGCTAAAAGGGCCAATGTTTACTTACGCTCTGGATGGTAGGTATACACAATTATATTCTAAAAAGGCCAATGTTCACAATGGCCGTTCTATGGTTAAATACAGTAGAAGGAAGAATGCGCACTTTGGCCGTTTAATATTCTAAACAACAATAGCCGGTTGATGCGTAGTATTTGTGTGGAGGACAATTTTTTATTTTTTTTTATTTTCAAGTGCAAATATTAGACATAAATCATGCATTTTTTTTAATTAGAAATAGAAAGACAGAAAATGTTTAAGAATTTTTATAACCTCTCGTTAAAAGCACATAATCAGTTTATTGCTACTTTGATTGAGAAACAAAACAAAAAGATCGAAAGAAACAAAACAGATTGAAAAGAAAGTAGAAGAAAATAATGAAGAAAATAACATCTGCTGACAAATGCGGCTAGAATCGAAGTTTGCCAAATAATGTTTTTAAACACATTTGATTTAACACTAAAAAAGTTAGGGTAATAACAGAAAAAAAGAGATTGTCAGAATCCGGTATCTGTGCAGAAGATCGAAGAGGAAAGCATAGTAATCACCCGAAAGTGCCAGGCAAGGACAGGGAAGCAATTAAAAGACACATTAAAATGTTTCTGAGTTTCAAAAGTTACTATTCCGGTCTCACACGAAAAAGCTGTTTCCTGATTTGTCAATTTCAAAGATGTATAGATTGTATGTAACTTACTGCTTGGAAAAAAATATAACCCCTAGAAATGAGGCGATTTACCGCAAAATTTTTGTCGAAGAATTCAACTTGTCTTTTCATAACCCGGCAAATGACACATGTGGTACTTGTGATAAGTATATAACCTCTAACTCAAGTCTGCTTCGAGCGATGAAGAAAAAGAAAGCCTGGCACTGAAAAGAAATGAGCATCTTCAGCTGGCTGACACCAAGGATGATGGAACGATACCAGTATACCAAGAAAAACGAAACGATAAGCTCCGCTGCAAAATAAATCCAAAAATGATCGTTGTTAGTTTTGACCTGCAAAAATGTCTTCCAACTCCTCAACACACTGGTGTGATATCATTTTACAAAAGAAAATTATGGACGCTTAACCTCACCCTATATAAAACCAGAGAAAAAAAACGGCTTTTTACTATTTATGGAATGAAATTATTGCCAAAAGAGGAGGGCAAGAAATAGCATCATTTTTGTTTTCTCAATTAAAAAATGCTCTTCCTCGAGATGTAAATGAAATCATTTTTTTCAAGCGACTGCTTCCCTGGACAAACGAGAAACATCTACTTACCCCTATTATTTATGACAATTCTGGAAGGGTTCAAGAATTCAGGAAGAGAAGTTACTATCAGTCACAAATTTTTAGTGCCACGCTATACACATATGGAAGCTGACACGATTCATGCTTTGATAGAAAAAACTAAGAAAACGACCATTGCTAGAGTGGATATTCCCAGAGACTGAACAAATTTAATACGAATGATTCCCCGAAAACCCCCTATTATTGTTATTGATATGGGTTTGAACGAATTTTTTACTTCGAGTCACTTGTAACAACACGTTTTAGCATAGAAAAATGAATACCAAAGTGATTCGGTTTTATGGAATAAAATTAGATGGATGCAATACAGACACGATAAGGCAGGTTCTATGTTCTACAAATTTTCCTTTGATGGTGACTAAGAGTTCAGCAGTTTGGATCTATCAAAAAAAAGAACCAGAAATTTACAAAATCCCCAACTAACACCATTATCAAAAAAACTACTAGTGATTCCAGAAAATAAGCTAAACACCTGCAAGAACTTCAAACATATATCGATGAGAATAGCAGAGTATACTATTCCCAATTTATCAGCACATTAACCGTGTCGTCTACAGCAATAGACACATTAATGGCAGAAGAAGATGCATTTATGATTATAAAAACAATCACAATTAGTAATGAAAGAAAAAGCCATATGAAGGGGGATAAGATATGAAATGAAATGCATAAAGCACACAAAGTCGTCTTCGCAAAAGGTTCAATATGAATTGAAACACAATTGGTAGACCGACAGGCAAAAAACAACTACTTTCCTAGCAAATACCACGCAGAACGTTGAATGATATTCACCTGACAATCCATGCAAACTTCCATATAAATGGATATTGTTCGCAAATGTTTCTTTCTGATAAGCTCGATTATGTTTAAATTCATGTCGTGTCCGCCTAACAATCCGCATATCGGTTTCAGGCTTTTTGTCCCTCATCAGTACGGAGTAGTCAACAGCCAGAGATCCGGATAGCTCTGGCCCAAGCGAGATACAACATAAATAAAATCATCATCGAGCTTAAAACATCTTTAGGTGCGTCGGAAAAGATAACTTTTAACCGGCGACACCTAGTGACAGAAAGAAACACTCCATACAATTCTCCTACCTCAATAGGATTCTAAATAAAAGGTTCCTTCTCAGGAGGAGTGGCTCAAATTGCCCGACTGGCATATTTTAATGAAAGCAAAAGCCACATGAAGGGGATAAGATATGAATGAATTCATAAAGCACACAAAGTTGTCTTCACAAAAGGTTCAATATAAATTGAAACACAATTGGTAGACCGACAGGCGAAAAACAACTACTTTCCTAGCAAATACCACGCAGAACGTTGAATGTTGTTTTTCGCCTGTCGGTCTACCAATTGTGTTTCAATTTATATTGAACCTTTTGTGAAGACGACTTTGTGTGCTTCATGCATTTCATTTCATATCTAATCACAATTAGTTTTTCTTTCATTTTCGGTTTTTTAGATGTGAACAAATACAAGTATTTGAAATTTTACAGTTGTTTTATTTTAATTTAGCTGTTATTTTTGAAATTGAAAAGGGGCCAAAATTTCACTTTTAGATTTTTGTTCATAAATAGAAAAGGGCCAATGTCACTTTTTTTTTTAAATTTTGAATATATATTTTTTCATAATCCAAAAAATGACTCGTATTCATAAACCTAATAAGTATTTGCAGCAATTTATGATCAAATTAATTACTTTCTATCATTATTTGATTTTATAGTTTCATCAAAACTTTAAATGCAATTTTCTCAAATTCTTTCATTTTAACATTGGCCCTTTTAGAACCAAGCCACAGAAATATAAAAACGAAAACTTCCTGGATTTGAGTATACTGGATATGTAAAATTGTTTTTACAACTTTTGCTAACTCTGCCCTGTAGTGTAGCTTCTGAAGAAAGGTCCTTTTCGGCTTTAAAGCGGTTCAAAACGTGGCTTAGATCAAACATGTTTGATCTAACATGACTGAGGAACGATTAGCAGGTCTTGCCCTTTTGCTCATCCTCCACAATATTTTGATAGATATAGAGAAAGTTATACCTAGATTGTTTTGCAAATTTAAAGAAACGCAAAACTGAGTTTGTCCTCTAGTTGTGATTTTAATATTTTTAACAAAGATTTAGTTTTTTGTACTTTTTTATAAAGATTTGTTTCATTAATATGGTTTAAATTTGCATCTAGAATTACGATTTTAGTTAGTATTGTACCTATATCGTTTCGTACTGAATTTGTTATTGATTTATTTTTTTAGTTTCAAGTTTTTTTGTACTGAAAACAAAGTTAATGATTGGGGCTACGAGAAATTATTTAATACTATTGATATTTGGAAGGCAGTTGAATTTAGTCGATCATTCTGCTAACAGTTTGTGTGATCCTAACCTCACTTTTTGTGCACCGTAAGAAAACGAACAAACAGACATACAAGAAAACGAGTTAATATTGTATTGTAATCCCGTTCCGAGCTATTTCCGAAGCTTCAAGTCTCTAGCTCATCGGGAAGTTAGTTTAGAAGCGATTGCAAGATTTGTACCGGACAAGAAAGCGAGCTGATATAAACGTGGTAATGATAAAAAGGAATCACCTCTATTCGATCATGAACATAACCCCACTAAAAAATCAGTGTTTTCGGGGATTTGTCAGGTATACCATAATGAATGGCCAAATTGTAGGATATTGTAACATGGCGGGAATTTCAAAATTAAAGGAGGAAATAGAGGTCATTTGCAAATTTGATGAACTTTTCATGAATCATGGACCATAATGAAAAAAAAAGTACGGAAATAAGAATTCTGACTCAATACAAGATTTATGTGTTCCTAAATAGATTGGTCCTCCATAGTTCTGTCAAACCTTACCGTTCGATTCAATAACAACGAATTGGGATTTAAAAATAAGGGACGCTCTCTCTGGTTGCAGTTCTGGAACGATAGTCATTTTCATGATATTCACATACCTAAGGAGAGATACGATCGATCATTGACCATTGGAAATGGGTATTACCCTCTCCAACGGGAAAAATAGAGCCATACTGTGTGCACTTTATAATGTTGTTGTTAAATTTGAATTCCCAATAGCCTGGAAAAAATTAGGAAAAACTGTGTCAAATGAGTAATCAAGCAGAAAACTTTATCGGAAGTATGTATCTATCTTTAGAGATGTCTTTTTTGCCAGCTAGAAAATGTACCAGATTTCAGTTCATGCAATAATCTTTATGAATTGGATAAATTATTCACAGGTTTTCCTAAAAACATAGTAGGTATAAACACGAGTATCAGATTATTTATGAATATCAGCACATAATGAGAAATATTTCAGTATTTTTCTGGGGAAATCTCAGATCTAGAGTATGATTCAGCTATGACATCTAATCGATATTTCATTGTAAAATTCCGGAAATATAAATATTTGTTTGAAAATAAAAATAATCGTAAAGAATAATTTTCTGTTCAGTATTCTTAAATTTTTATATATTCCATTAAAAAAAATTATCACACTTTGACTCCGTTGCTACCAGGTCTAATTGGTAATATTGAAATATCAAACGACACTTCCACAGCATATCACTTTCTCCGCAGCGGCCGAAGACTGCTGATTTTTTTTTATGAATTTTTATGAATAGGGTTTTTGATCTACTTTTCACCCACATTTTGACAAACCTGAATTAGATAGAACTTTTCAATTGCTATAAATTGCATATAAAAACATATTTATCACAAAAGCGCATAGCCGGAGGTGGAAAAAAAAGGTATAAATTAGTTTAAATGAAGCATTATTGCAAAAGATAAATCGTTAACACCAGCGAGATGATCCCCTACTCCCTCCCGGGAGCGTACGGGAAGTTTATAGGAGAAGGTGCACCGCAGGGTGCAAAAATACCCCTACTTCCCCCCAAAGTCCATTTCATCCCACAAATCCCTGGCCTTTCTGAAGAAATGTCATATTTCTGAAATAGACAAAATGTATTGGTAATAATGTGATATGAGATGTTATGTACTACTATAATAGTTAAAAGAAATAGAATTAAATTTGAGGTCTAATTGGTGAACACACTTCTCCCAACCAGAAATTTTGCCGAATCCTCTGGTGTTTCCAAGCAGAGGTAGGGATCTTTCGAAGAGCTCAACATCCAGGAACAAGGGGCCGCCGGCATACCTCTCGCTATATTTCGTGCTCATTGATATATCAGCCGTGAGCTGTGATATGCTACTTTGCTGCAGTTGTACGGGCTTTTAACGCAAGTTTTTCCTGGCAGAAGGGTCACCATGCAAGTACTAGGCTCATTATTACCGATTGTAGAACAAGTTAAATTGTATTCTTTCTAAACTAATGGTTCGATGTTGTTGTAACATCCATAAAATTGTTCAATGTTCAATAATGGATAGTTTAGTTTTCGTTTGGTTCCGTTCTGGGCACCACATAAAAAATATCGCAGGATGACGAAAGCATGAACAAAACGAGATCGTTTTCCAACTCATTTGAAGGTATTAGGGGTAGTACATGATAAATACATAAAAATGTACAGCCAGTTTTGTCCTGAGATAATGGCGAAAAACCCTGTTTAGAAATGTTTATAACTTTTGCAATAATTATTATAAGTGACGTCTAACCTTGGTTAGAAGAGCCTTATGGGTCTTTATAAGTGTGCCAAATTTCAGCTAGATCGGTTTAATAGTTTATGAATAATTGCATATATGTTTATCCCAAATTCCGTTTATTTAAACAATCATCATAGGCAAGATAATGGATCTAGAGATGTTTAACAACAAAGTGAAAAGGATTCTTGAAAGGTTGAACTTCAGGGTATGTTGAAAAAATATGTTATTTGTTAAAAAGTCCGTTCAAAAGAGCGGTGTTTTTTGCTCCTAAACAAATGGAATAACTTTATTATTTTTCATGATAAAGGCTTATAATTAGGCTCATTGAAAAGCTGGTAGAAAAACATTAAGACTTGCATTTTTGACATATTTCCAACGAAGACCTATATTTTATGATTCAATTGATAAGTGGTCAGGTGGTGGGGAGAGCTGCCCGAGCTTCGTTTTCACGCGGCGAGTTTTTCGTATAGAAACTTCAAATTGGAGCGCGCATCAAGATTTTACATTCGGCTTCTAGACAACGTAGAACCTTAATTTTGAATCTGGGGTAGCTTGACAAAAATTAGGAAATGCTGAAAAAATCTACATAACCATACCCTTTTTGCAACGTAAATGCTAAAATAAAGTAATATATCTTTTAATGTGAGTGGTTCGATAATTGCATCTACCCCTTTTATTATTTCACTTGATAAGTCATAGCAATTTAAACATTTCGATATTTTTAATGACCTTGGTGCCTCGATTATTTCCGAAGGCAATATGGGTGCAAGAGAAAATAATCACAAGACGAAGATCTAGAACCGAGTAGGTCACCCGAAGTCTCAGTCTTTGAGGTGAACCCGATATTACACTTTCTGCAACTTTGGCAAAAAATTGCTGAAATTTTCAATCGGTACATTAGAAATACCTTGATCTTTTGTTTTTTTGTTGAGTTCGTGATTTATTATTTGCCAGATACTTTTCGGCTTGTTTTTAGATTACAATATACCGTGTGACACAGATTCATGGTACACCCCCCTTTTCTCTTTTGTTTCTATAGCTTTACCGGGTGACACAGGATATCGGGCCACCCCTGTGACTTCTGCATTTGTGAACGGATTTTTCTGGAATTTGGTACAGTTATATAAGCAACCATTTCGGATTTGATCATATTACAATACAATATGGCGTACTTCCGGTTTTTCCGGAAATGCCAGTATTTTGTTTTTTCAAATGGTACACCCTGTATATTTTTACATATTCAAGTTCAACTGGTCAAAACAAGTCCAAACCTTATGTCTAATGTAATTTTTTTAAACAATTGAAATTAAAATTGTTTTTTATTTTACCTTGTGGATAAATGAGATTTGGTCGAAGCTATTCACAATGAGTCGCAAATAACAGAAAAACTTAATTTTTTCTGAAAAATTATTTTTTGTGTCACTGGTTAATCAATTCAGTCACATCACATTTTGATCAAAAATTCATTTTTTTCAAATGAAACCTCCATGGGCCACCTACCTGTCTCTCTAGAACATTCATTAAGGAAAAAAATGACATATCATTTTTGTATTTCGGTGCAGTAACAAATTGTATAAATTCAAAAATCTACAACTAGTTCATGAGTTTTCTGGCAGTTCGAATAATTTTTCAACTTAGTAAGCTGTGGAAAACAACATTTCTGAATCTTGTCATCTAATTGTGTAAGTTATACTTATAAGCACGATAATGGTGTTTTTTTTAAATTCTTCTAGCGTTTTCTCGACTGACATTGCATTGGTATTCCAATTCCCGCGTCGAAGCGGTTGGATCAAAATCAACATAAGCAAAACATTCATTTCTGCCTCCTCACTTACGATCATCTTCTCCATTGTTGGGTTCTTTTGGGAATCTTCTCTCCATATTTTTGAAAAAGGTTCTTTGTGGGTGTCTTCTGTGTGGGTAATAACTGACAAGCGGCGACAATGTTTTCAAGACATTCTCCGTAAATTGATAACAAATCAACCTGTTCACTTCTTGTGAACCTATAATTTTGAAATTACATTTCTACTAAACTAATTCCCGGAAGTTAACTAATTTTCGAGAGTTGAGATGAAAGATGACAGCGAAACACAATTAGTTGACAAGAATCAGAAATGTTGTTTTCCACAGCTTACTAAGTTGAAAAATTATTCGAACTGCAAGGAAACTCATGATCTAGTTGTAGATTTTTGAATGTATACAATTTGTTACTGCACCGAAATACAAAAATGATATGTAATTTTTTTCCTCTAGAGAGACAGGTAGGTGGCCCATAGGGGTTTCATTTGAAAAAAAATATTTTTTGATCAAAATGTGATGTGACTGAATTAATTTATCAATGAATGACACAGAAAATAATTTTTCAGAAGAAATTATGTTTTTCTGTTATGTGCAACTCATTGTGAATAGCCTTGACCAAATCTCATTTATCCACGAGGTAAAATAAAAAAAACAATTTCAATTCCAATTGTTTAAAAAAAATGACATTTGACATGAGGTTTGGAATTGTTTTGACCTGTTGAACTTGAATATGTAAAAATATGTTCTATTTGAAAAAAAAGTTGCTTGCATTTGCAGAAAAACCGAAAATCCGCCATATTGGATTGTGATGTGATCAAATCCGAAATGGTTGCTTATATAACTGTACCAAATTTCAGAAAAATCCGTTCACGAATGCAGAAGTTACAGGGGTGGCCCGATATCCTTTATCACCCGGTATTTCTGAAATTCGGAACATTGAATATGCTCACTAAATGCCACTTTTTGACATATTTGGAAAAAAAACAACTTCCGGTTTTTCCGGAAATGACCTGAATGAATGAATGAAATCAACTTTCGATTTCCAAATGGGACAATATATTACAATTTTGAAATCTTCGTAATTACCTGAATCCAATGATACCTTAGCGTTGATATTTCATTTGTCAGAATACCCATTTGTTTTTTCGATCTAGAGAGCCATGAACTCCCTAAAATTATTCCAAATGATATAAATAATGCTACACTATCGCATTTCCGATAAAAATAGTATTGTGGTTCGAAACTCGTGCCAAAAAAATAAAACGTTTTTTTTCTCGAAATTCCATTTTTTCAAATGGTACCATAATGGTACACTGACGTCATTCGAAAGAACCATCGATGGGGTATCCAGCCATATTAACTCTTTTTGTGTATAACCAATACGAACACAATAACGTAGTTGAAAAAAGTTTAAGTATCTTCTCGGTTCAATAACAATAATTTATCAAGGTAGCTATGGAACACAAATCACATTTTGACGTTTCGATAATCTGTAATTGTCAGTTAGTCACTGAATAGATCTGTCTGTAAAAATTCCATGTCCGGTCAGGTTACCCTAAAAAAATGTTGGTCCAACATCCGATTTCCCAGAATGCCGACTCAGAAATTTACTTTTTCTGGTCTCTGAGTATGTAACTCTCGCATCCAGGGATAATTTTCTCGAGACTAGTGGAATACATTATTGAATTGATAGCATTGGTAATATAAATAAGTTGAGGATGCCACCAGTTTATAACAGAAACGAGAAAGAAGATACGCTGTTAATTTATGGGGAATGTCGGCAAAATGCAGTTGTTGCACAACAGCTGTACTCGGAAAGATACCCTTCTTCTTGAAGAGCAGTTCAGAAGAGAGCCTGATAATAATGTTGGTAATGAACATAATATTGTTTCTGAAGATATGGAGATAAATGTTCCCATGATAATGGAAAAAACATCATCTCTTAGGGAGATCGCTTCTGAGTTGGATACCACTCGTGAAAGTGTCAGAAGAATTTTGAAAAAACACAAGTATCGATCTTATAAATATCAAATACATCAACATTTCTACGAAGACGATAGTATAATAAGGATGGAATATTATTGCAGGTGGGTACTACGCAATGATGTACAGCCAAATAATGATTTTCTGAAAACAATTGTATTCTCCGATGAGTCAAGATTCACCAATCTTGGTTTATTTAACAAAATACTCGATGTTGGACGCAAGAGAATCAGCATTTATTTGCAGGGGAATTTCCAAGGAGGTTTTGGGTTTAATGTATGGCTAGGAGTATGAGTATGAAATGAAATTGAAGATTATTTAGAAGATTTACCGCTGAATCTGGAAAATCGACTGTTTTTTCAGCAGGATGGTGCACCTCCTCACAATAATAGGATAGTGACGGGTTACCTTCATGACCGATTTGGAGAAATGTGGATCGGAACACATGGTCTTGTTAGGTGGCCTGCAAGATCACCTGACTTAACCCCTTTAGATTTTTTATTTAGGGTCACTTGAAAAACATCATTCACGCAACGATCCGCGATGGCCTAGAATTACGAGTTAGACAAGCCATTCAAAGTATAACGCCTCAACAATTGAACAATGCTATTTGAACTACCGCGAAACGAGCACGAAAATGTTTGAATGTTGGTGGTGGATATTTCGAACAGCTATTATAAGATTTTTTTTTAAAAATTTTGTTTCATTATTAATTAAATTGTGAGAGAATACCTAATTGTTATTCCTTTGATTACATTTACATTTGAACCTAAGCTTTGAGCCTTCGAGCTTTAGGAGCTCTATCGGTTGGATGAAATATTGACCAGATCTCCGTAAAATAACTCATTTCTATCATCAATCCGATCAATTCAATAATGTATTCAGTGACTAACTGACAATTACAGATTATCGAAACGTCAAAATGTGATTTGTGTTCCATAGCCAACTTCATAAATTATTGTTATTGAACCGAGAAGATATTTAAGATTTTTTCAACTACATTATTGTGTTCGTATTGGTTATACGCACAAAGAGTTAATATGGATACCCCATCGATGGTACTTTCGAATGACGTCAGAGTACCATTATGGTACCTTTCAAAAAATTTAATTTCGAGTAAAAAAAAACGTTTTGTTTTACTTTTTTGGCACGTATTTCGAACCACAATACTATTTCAACCGAAAATGCGATAGTGTAGCATTATTTTGATTATTTGGAATAATTTTAGGAAGTTCATGGCTCTCTAGATCGAAAAATGAAATGGGTGTTCTGACAACTATAAGATATCATTGGATTCAGATAATTACGAAGATTTAAAAAATGTAATAATATACAGAGTGTCCCATTTGAAAATCGAAAGTTGATGCAATTTCCGGAAAAACAAGTTTATTTTTTTCCAAATATGTCAAAAAGTGCCGTTTAGTGAGCATAATCAATGTTCCCAATTTCAGAAATATAGCTAGAGATACAAAGGAGAAAACGGGGGTGTACCATGAGTTTGTGTCACACGGTATAGTTATAAGATTTTTTAAATGTATTCAACTGAAATCTGTAGTGTTTATATTCGAGAGGTTAACCCTGATTTCACGTGGATTATCATTAAACCATCTGACTGGAGTTTCATTTATCCATGGACTTTTTTCTTCGAAAAACATTTTTGATAAGAATTTCTAGAGAATTAGTGGAATAATCATTTATCTACGACTATCGTATTCAAATTAATTACATATTGGTTATTAATTGATGAATGAAGTTGATTCCAAGACACCGTGGATCCTAACTCATTATTCAACAGCACTCGACCAATCACAGATTCAGAATTTTCAGGATCCACGGGAACTTAGAGGTTTAGACTAATGACAAAACAGCAAATCTACCAAACAAATTTCTCAAAAAGGCTTTGCTTCATTCGACGTGTCACGGCTTGGCTTCCGCGAATGTCAGATTGACTGTTTTCTTAGTTTTAACTTTGATCTGTCATGATCAAAATATAAAATGAATAATTGTGATTGGGGAAGCAGTGAGAGTGAGAATAATGAGATCTGTACACCACCGGATTTATTGGAAACGGCGAAAACAGCAACTCTGAACTTATTGCCGGAAAAATAAAGAAAGCAATATTCGAAGGCATAATCAGAGTTCATGGATTGGCGAAACTTGAACCAGGTTCATTCATTCTCGGAAAATGTACTTCACGCTTATTTTACAAAACTCTGAGACTGAGAAATATAAGTCATCATCGTTGTGGAAGATATATCATTCCATCAAATAAATCTGAAATTCAAAATGAATGAATGGATGATCTATTATTTTCATAAATAATATTTAGATTGCATTAAAACTCTGAATATCGTATAGTTGTAGAAAAAGTATACTCTTCTACTCGCGTAGAATAGCTATTATTCTCTCGGATAATACTGAAACTCGCCTAAGGCTCGTTTCGAAATATTTATCCTCGAGAATAATAGTTATCATTATATGTAGTTCAATGTCCAGCGTGGCTTTAGCCGGGGAAGTAGTTGTTTTCTGTTAGACATTCACAAAAAATAACTTCATTTTAATCGTGGATTTTTTAATTCACAGAAAAATCTTTCTAGGAATATTCAATTGAGAATGTTTCCCTTTTCAACATGAAAAGCCCACAAGAGGTCATCTTGACGATGGAAGATAGTGACTAAAGTTTATCTTTCAGTCGCAGATGATTCCACATCTGATTTTATAAACATCCTATTTATATTTTCAACAAATCAATTATACGCTCGTTGAAGAATATACTATTATATCAAGTTATCTATGGAGAGTATATTCCAAGAAACATCCGATGAGGATTTCAGCTTCAATATATTTTTATCATGATTTGCTTTCGGAATTTTTGAAATTTGACGTCCGATGTTGTGGTATTCGCTTAAGATATACATTTCGAGTGTTATGTTCATGTTCTGATCCAGTTTTCACGAATAATTCCGGGTTTAGCCCCGCAAAAGTTATGCATTTAAGGTTGAAAATGGAAGGTGCAGTTAATATTTTATTTTCTATGAAAATAGGCCGACAGTTTTTTCGAAAATACATAATACTAAATACGAGCCTTATGATGCGTTTCTGAGCTATAAAAACTCTCGAGAATTCTCTTGCTCTACCCCAAGACAAAATATTTAGACTGATGTGTGAATAGACCATAGCATAATATAAAATGAGTAGGCCAGGCACATCCAAGCTGGATTTCATCTGCTTTAGGGCATAATATGCTTTGTTCAAATTCTTGCAGGTATACCCCCCAAATATATTTCCAAATATAAGTTGACATCTAGGTAAGTTCCTAAAAATTTAACTTCTTCGGACATTTGAATATCATCAATAGTGCATATATCAGCTGGAGTATTTTTTCTAGAGTGGAATTTTACAGGTATTGATTTAGAGGTGTTAAGAATGGGCTTATTCCTTTGGCACCATGCACTGAACTGATCAATAACATTTTGGGATTTGCTGATGAGTTGTTCGATATTTTGGCCAGATAATGTCATGGTGGTGTCGTCAGCAGACAATGTAATATGGCCGTCCATAATGTGTTGTGGTAGGTTATTTACATATAAGAGGAGTACCAATGGTCCTAGAGCAGAGCCCTGGGGCATACCTAGTTTTACATTTCTTGGTCCAGAGAACGCACTATTACAGGATACGACCATATCTTTATTTGTCATGTAGGACTTAATTCAATTCATCAAATTATAGGGAAGACCAACATTTTTTTATTTTTCACACACTGTATCGAAAGCTTTTGATAGGTCAAAAAATAATGAAAGGACATATTTGTTGTTATCAGTCTCAGTATATATATATATATATATATATATATATATATATATATACAGTGTCGGAAAGTATTTATCTTGGGTACGGTGGTTTCATGAGAGCGTAAAGAATAGCTTGCTTCATGTTGAGAGAGTATTACAATTTCTCCTCGACTCGCTCGAGGAAGGGATATTTACGTCACGACACAGAGATAGGAGAATCAATGCGGTCCCGGCGGTCAGCTCAGGACTTCAGTATCATACCAGCAGCAGTCGTGAGAATGTGCAATGAAGAAGAATTATTGACGATAATTTCACTTCAGATAATTTGAACAAATTAAACTGAATCATTGATTCAATTTAATCTGTCGGACGACAGGTAGATCAAAATATATTTGGTGACGTGGTGGCCGCGAAAACAAAAAACAATTCTCAAACATAAACAAAAGCAAACGATATTTCTGTAAGACAATAAAAACAAAAAACTTATTTCTAATAGAAAAACAATTATTTCTTGAATGGAGAGAAGAAAATATTCACAAGAAAAGATAAACCAAATTAAATATTTTGTGTACGGAATTATTTTATTAAATGTTCGAACAAACCACCATTTTGGGCCAAACAATAGCCGAATCTATTGTACTTTCTCTGCGGTTGTGTAAATAGGCGGCATGTTTCAAAAGGTAATAATTGTCACGATCTTGTGTTTTCGCAACCACGGCTCGGCAAGCTGTGCGCTGTGTCGCATTGCCACGTGATCAGTTAATGCGTCGGGTGGGGTAACAGGAGGGGCGCACAGCAGTGCGTCTCTCTTGTTTATCATATCATTGCGTTCCTTGTTGCTCGTGTAGATTTCTGTCTATACCCCAGATAAAATGTGTCCGATACTGTATATGATTAAGTAGGTGGCAAGAAGCTGTTGGGATAGATTAATTTTTTCTGAATCCGTGCACGGAAAAAAAGAATTTGTTAATTCAACCAAATTTATTTGTTCACTCTTATTGGCTTGACCCGACTAAATAAAATTCTTCGAAAAACACAGGTGTATTCGTTTGAAGGAATCATTATATTGCGTGACAAAATGGATTTCTCAATGCAATGCCAACATTTCTCTGATTTGAATATATGTTCATCTAATGAAACAATTCCTACTCATATTGAATGAAAATTTGTTTCAACACATATATAGTATTTATTTGAATCAAGCAACGGAAATAGATTAATTCAAATGGAAGTCAATTATATTGGTTGAATTATATACGTTAGATGGCAAAGCGTTCGCACAACTGACCCTGACTTAGATAATGTCACCGAATAGCAAAGTCAACTTATCATAGTTGCGACGTCTGGACTTAAATGTCTGGTGTAGTCTCTCATGCTCGGTTGCCATATTTGTCAATTCAGCTTATTTTGTTAAATTGACATTCTATTGAATTCATCAATTCGACATAAATACTTGTTTGAATGAATATTTTTGTTAAAGCAATCAGCAAATTTTGTAGATCTGATTATTCGATTCAACAAAATAGTTAGATGGTTGAAACAATATTTCTGCCAAAACGAGCTATAATAAGATATTTGGTTCATGCAAATTAGTTTCAATTGATTGAAACTTTAAATTTGATCCAGAACCAAGAAATAAGTTTACTCATTTTGAGATTATACATGGTGATTCAAAAGTACTTTGACAAACTTCAGGAGGTGATTCCTCACAATATTATAATATGAATTGTCCAAATAAATATATGTCCGGAAACGCTTCGTTTCCAAGATACAGGGTGTTGAAGTTTTATTTTTATTTTCGTTTTTTCTAAATAACGTCACCTACACGTTTTTT
Organism: Gonioctena quinquepunctata; assembly: GCA_018342105.1. Classification (NCBI taxonomy): domain Eukaryota; kingdom Metazoa; phylum Arthropoda; class Insecta; order Coleoptera; family Chrysomelidae; genus Gonioctena; species Gonioctena quinquepunctata. Next base: position 569,662 of record JAFIRS010000169.1, read on the forward strand.
TTTTTTTTAAATTCATAACTTTTTTGAGCGTACATATAGCACATTTTTCAGTAAAAAAATCAATTCCTCTATCATATCTACGTAAAAAAGCTACCCCTGTTACAAGTCGCTATAAGCAACTGTTTGATATTTAAATTTGAAAATTTTAAGTCGATTATTTGATAATCGATGAGTGTTGAAGTTATTACCATTATTTTGCATTTTTCACAAGAATGCTTAGGAAATGAATTTGACGATTAAGTTAGTTGTTTTGGTAATTACATATTATGTGACAGTTAAACGTTTTGTTGTTTTGTTGAACTTTCTGTAAGTTTTGAAACACTAATTTTGAAAAAATGGATTATTTAAACAATAATGCTCATTTAGCCGATATGCATTTCGCTTAAGGCCTTGTGGATGGAAATGCGCGCGAAGCAAGACGTATTTACCAGAAGCGATATCCTAATCGAGTACTGCCTTCAGCTCCAACATTTACCAGTCTCCACCGTCGTTTGGCAGAAACAGGTAGCTTTAAGAAGGCAGCTGATATTATTGGAAGACCACGAGCAGTCCAAACCCCAGAATTGGAAGAAGCTGTTTTGAACGCTCTCGAGGAGAATCCAGAAACAAGTACAAGAATAATTGCTGAAGCTCTCAATTCTACTCAGTCCACAGTTTGGAGAATTATCCACGATCAACAATTTTATCCATAACATATTCAAAGGGTACAAGCTCTTTTGCCACGAGACTTTCCCCAACGCATTACTATGTGTCAGTGGTTTTTGAGAAAATTGGCTGGAAATCCTCAATTTTTAAGATATGGACTCTTCACGGACGAGGCAAACTTCTCCCGGAATGCTATCACAAACATTCATAACAACCATGTTTGGGCTCTGGAAAATCCGCACGCAGTTAGTGAAAGACATTATCAGTATCAATTTTCTGTAAATTTATGGGCGGCAATAATTGATAATTACTTGATAGGTCTTTTCTTGCTTCCGTTCCGACTGAATGGCGGAACTTACAGAGACTTTTTAGAAAATGAATTGCCGGGACTACTTCAGAATGTACCATTAGAAATTCGTATCCACATGTAGTTTAGCATGATAGGGCTCCGGCCCATTTTAGCGTTGTAGCCAGGGAATTCCTTAACACTGTCTATCCAAATCGATGGATCGGTAGGGGTGTAGAAGAACCTAACTAGGGTACCAGGGTACCAAGGCCCCCAGATCTAAACCCGCTAGATTTTTATTTTTTGGGACATTTGAAGTCACTAGTTTATGAAACTCCAGTTGCGAACGAGGAAGATCTAAGAAACCGAATAGTAGACGCCTGTGAAACAATAAGAAACACACCAATAAAATTTTGAGCGGGTACGAGATTCAATGACTAGAAAACTGAATGCCTGTATCTTCGCTGAAGGTGGACACTTTGAACAATTTATTTGAATACAATTTAGTTTCCTTTATTTTATTGTATTCATCATATTCAAAATTTCTTGAAATAAAATGTTGATATTTCTTGCAAATTTTATTAAAACAAATACAGATTTTGCACCCTTGATACAAACATAACTATCTCGAACGAGTAAAAATAAATAGAATAGGTGGCGCCCCCTACAAAAACCAAAACTACTTACTTAAACGTCAAATTCATTTCCTAAGTATTCTTGTGAAAAATGCAAAATAATGGTAATAACTTCAATACGCATCGATTATCAAATAATCGACTTGAAATTTTCAAGTCCAAATATCTAGAAAACAATTCATATTAGAATGTCGTGAGGAATTACCTCCTGAAGTTTGTTAAAGTACTTTTGAATCACCCTGTATTTTGTCGTGCATATACGACACTTTTATTTGTTTGATTCAAATAAATCTTATTCAATTCAACATTTTTTTTTTCTGTGTTCTGAGATTTACGCAGAAGAGTATTTGTTTCCAAGTGATCTATAATTCTGGCTGCATAAACTATTTCAAATAGTTTGGATATGGAACAGAGCAAGGAAATTTGTTTATAGATATCTATTTCTTTTGGGTTTTCTTTTTTATATACAGGGATAACAATCGCTTTTTCAAGAATGTCTGGAAAGTAGCCAAGTGTGAGTGATTTGTTCATTAGGTGGTTTAGTGGTTCAATAATGGCAGGGATTATTTTCTTTAATCGAAAATAGTTTGTGGCATATCAGACAAGAAAATGAAAAATAGAATTGCATTAAAAAATGTGGACCAACCAGGAAGTGCGTTCGACTAGAAATCGAGAGGTCCCAGGTTCGAATCCTGGTTTGTCCACATTTTTTAATTCAATTCTATTTTGCATTTTCTTATCTGATATGCCACAAACTATTTTCGATTCATATTTGATTACAGACATAATACACTTCATTATTTTTATTTACTTGACCGAGTCATACACATTGAAATTTCGGGTGTGAAGTTGGTCGATAATCCTATATGTGATTGACACTAGCTGAAAAACCAATATAATTTCAATAGGTGTGCATGCGTGAATGTTTTCACACTCACATTAACCCCCATCATCTTCGCATACTAATATAGAGCTGAATTTAAAATGTGAATCGCCGGTTTCCGAACAAGGACCAACAGCACAGTTGGAAGTGCGTTCGACTAGAAATCGAGAGGTCCCAGGTTCGAATCCTGGTTAGTCCACATTTTTTAATTCAATTCTATTTTTCATTTTCTTGTCTGTTATGCCACAAACTATTCTCGATTAATATTTAATTACAGACATAATACACTTCATTATTATTTTCTTTATTCTGACAATTGAGAGTTCTTCAAATCGTGCAGATTTTTTATTTTTCATTTCAGATAGGGTTTTAGCTATCTCATTTTCAGTCAGGAGTTGAGATGGAAAGGGTTTAGTTATGAGGAGATTTTTTGTAACGGTACAAGGGAGAGACAAGTTTTGTCCAAAATGATTTGTTAAAGAAGTTTCTGCTACGTTTAAAAAGTAATCAGCAAACAATTCTGACAATTCATCAGGCTCTGTTATGGGACCACAGTCTTGTTCCAGGGAGATCAAGTTTTTTTATTTGTTTTTATTTTTTACCAGTTCATTGTTGATGATCCTCCAAGTCTCTTTAGTTTTGTTGTCTGATTTGTGTATTTTTGTGCTATAATAGTTTTTTGCCAACTCTGTAGCTTTCTGTCAAATGAGGTTCAGAATTCTGAGAGTTTGAATGCTTCGTTTATCGTTAAGTGGTAAATTGGAGTTGTCATATTCTCAGGGTATAACTGACGTTTCATGGTGGGAGATATGTTTTTTTTTCAATTGTCGAAATATTATTCTTTTTGAAAAGGGAAACATTTTCAATTGAATAGAATGATTTTTCTGTGAATTGAAAAATCCACGATAAAAATGAAGTTATTTTTTGTGAATGTCTAACAGAAAACAACTACTTCCTCGGCTAAAGCCACGTCGGACATTGAACTACATCTGATAGATGTTCTGAAAAGACACTAACTCAAAAGAAAAAATCTTAAATTGAAAATTTGCATTTTCATTCAGATAGTTATTTGATTTTCTATTCCAGTCTTAATTAAGAACTCATAAAGATGAAGGAGGGAAAGAAGAATGTTTTCCAAAAGAGAGTACTCACCAGAAATCATTCGTAACATTGACGCATTCACTAGGTCTTCAATACATTTCCAACAAATCAATTATTCTCTTGACATACCAGAATATGTGCCAAATTATTAGCTTTGTTAGGTTCCTCCAGATTACATTGAGTGTTAGATTGGGGGAAGGTGGTCACTATGTAGTCAATACATGTTGAACTGGTTTGTGCATTTTTATTTGTAAATACTCTAGTCGCACCTGGGTGATTTTTGTTCAACTGGTATGAATTGAAAACATCCAGAAGCAATTTTGTATTCATATAGTTTTTTTAGGCAATCTTTATTGAAGTAACCGCATAGAATAATGAAGTCAGAATGGTTGAGGTTGAGTGCCTGTGTTAAACAATCTATGAAGATATAAATTTTGCCATTCGGTCTATTCTATTCCCCGTAACAACAGAGATGTTAAAACCATTTACAGATAAACTTAACTCCACAAATTTCGTTTCAAAAGAATCATACGTGAAAAACTCAGATAAATGAAATGAAAATTGTTTTTTTTTTTGTCGATCAGGGCAAAGCTAAGAGAACTGTGATGTCATAAAAGGTCGAAACATTCTTTTTTCGCTTAGCTTTGCTCGAATCGAATTGAAAGTAACTCTTTTGGGTTCAGCGGACATTTTTACATAGGAATAAGTCATTTTCGGAAAAACTTGATGTCTATTTTTTCCTTCACGCATGTCAAAGTCGACGCGTGCGCCATCTAAGATTTCCCTCGCTGAAATCTCGTTTTTTTACAATTCGCGGTGAATCTGTCAGATTGAGCTACATTTTCGGAGATTTCCAACATTTTGATTCAAACCGGAAATCGATTCGACCACTTTTTTCGGTGATATCGCTTTTCAACTTTTTCTCCCATGTCGAAACGAAAATCTGGCCATATACTAATTCGGCCATTCTGAATCGATTGGCAGAATTACTCTATCTACCGTTCTCGAGTTAGGAAATAATTTTTCCGAAAAATCCTGATTTGTCAAAATGTCTATGCATGATGAAGAGTGGAAATGAAACTCGTGTGTCTTCATAAATGGTTATGTTCATATTATGTAGGGGTATGGGTCCCTGCATACAAAGGTTTTGAAATAAATGAGAAAGCCAACCTTCCGGAAAAAAAAGCTCTATGAAGGAGTTCAGAGAACTAGAGCCCTTCTACGAAGATCATTGCTAAATAAGTGTTCTTAGACTAGACCGAGCGGAAGAAACGCCAGTATGAAGAAGTGGAACAAGTCCTCTTGAAGGCATGTATACCAAACCTGAGGATTATAACAGGCCTACTGACAGGCCACTGCAAACTGCGAAAGCATCTTCATGAAATCGGACTTGCTGAGAGTACAGATTGTCGCCTCTGCCAGGAAGAAGAAGAAACAGCGGAGCACAGCTTGTGCAGATGCAACGGAATGTGAACAAGATTTCACCGTCTGGATCGCGAGTAATTGGAGCCCAAAAGCACAGTTTATAGCTAAAGAAGCAGTTAGCTCACTTGGCATCGGCACTTTGATCTTTATGTTCCCGTTTGTACACTGCGCAACTCTGATTTTTATCCCTCGCGCATACCGCGTGTTACTGTGTTACTAATACTGACATTTTTCGTATACTTCGAAGAGTGATAATCGCGTACAGTCTTCTGCGCATCCTGAATTCTTTCCCTGGAGTGGATGTTACCTTGGAACATACATTTGGGCCAAGTGAGCTAACTGCTTCTTTAGCTATAAACTGTGCCAAAAGTATCACCGAACGTCATTATCGACAGAAGCGCGAGACTAGAAGGGTCCAGCCATAATTGATCTTATTAGTCCACTCGAAAATAACCTAACTTACCCTAACATAACATTGATAATTATGATATTGATTATCTTGATTCGAATTTATTTCAAAACAGAAACAAAACATATTCATCAATATGATAAATACGCCATTAATAACTGATATTTGAATCATTTGTTATTTAGCACGTTCTCATCTTTCGTACATAATGCACCATTGACACTTTCTATGAGAACGAGCATTTTGGAATGTCAGCAAATAAGGATCTTCATCTTGAGGGCCAATCATTTGGTTTGAAAAATATGCGGTTTATTTTATTCCTTGAGGCATGCCACAAGACAAAATTTTCCGTCGAGGAGAAACTGAAAAGTTTCATAAAGAAGTGTTTTAAAATGGAGTTTTCCACTGTTTCCTTTGTATGGGAGTTTATCAATTGATCTCTTATATGTAAAATGGGGCAATAGTGTAGGTGTAGGCGCAAATTGCTGCTGACCAGAGGTGTATGCTGATAAGAGTACTTCAAGTGGGGAATCAAAGCATAAAATGGATTGTTTCGCTGTGAGAACATAATTTGCTCTTTTGTTTCATAATTGACAGACGGTTATTTGTGGTGATAATTGCTGGTAACAGTTAGGAAACGGTAAGTTGATTTTTTATTTCAAATGGTAGTTTTCTGGTGATTTACTGTACTGGATTGATTTGTTAATTTTTGATTGAATTGAAAAATATGGAATTTCCTTGATGATCGGAATTTGAATTATTATTGATTTTTCAGTTGATTCCATTGTATATTCACTTTGAAAATAATTTGTTTTGTAACTTTTTCGAGGGTAGATATATATTTTGTAATTTTACTCGGAAGTTTACGCTAATTTTGTGAAATGCTAAAAATTTTTTTTCAGTATTAGGCTATATATACATGATTTTTATATCTTGGAAATTTATCTGGAATATATATAATAAACTAAAAAAGCATCATTCCAATAGCAACTTTTTTTCAGGATCACTTTTTTAGTTACAGAGGGCTTTTATTCAAATACACATTTTATAATTTTATCGGGATTAAAATATTTTATTTTATTTCTTATCACTTCCATTGTTATTTTCATTTATTTTATTTCAAAATGTTTTGAATTCGATATTTTCCGATTTTTAGATAACATATATTGATTGATATTTTCTCAGAAGAAGGCAACGACAAAGCATTCCTTCAGTTATTGATAAAACTCATTTAGATATCCAATAATGGTAAATAACTTGTAATGGAGAACTGAACGTTACGAAGGTAATGGAAGTTTTGTGAAAGATTCTAATGTACTGAAATTATGATTTTGATGTTTTTAATTATGGACACACCGCCAAATAAACCATTTGCAGAAGAAAAATTAATATGGAATTTTTCTAGTTTCTGGGATATTTTGAGTCACATATTTCATACCAAAAAACTGTTGTTGATCTGAGGAAAACATATTACTTGCTTAAAGCTTTGGAAAACAAATCTTCACAGCCCCTGACACATATATGTTAACAAAAAAAAACAACTGGCTATTCTTATCAAAATAAAATAAAATTTAAGACAAGCTTTTTTTTATACAATTGAATCTGCTCCTCACAGAATAACCTAGGTCAAACAATTACGGAAATAATTTTTTCATTTTTAGTGCATTTGTATAAGAGTTTGTCTGAAAACATTTTTTTATTCAATTATTTTTAGTCGAAAAGGTGAACATTCTCAATTGAATATTGAATAAATAGAAAGATTTTTCTATGAATTGAAAAATCCATAGAAAAATCTTTCTATTCAATATTAATTAAAATATATAAAAAAAAACGCAATAATGAAATATTCAAAATATATTTAGAATAATGTTATTATTTGATGTACTGAAAACGTATTTAAATAATTAAAGTATACTGAAGCTATTCAAAGTACTAGAGATGTATTGAAAATAATTAAAATATACCGAGAGTACTGGAAATTTACTTAGGTTTGAAATGTAATAAAAGTAAATGGAACATAGTGATTATAATATTTGGGGTAATTAAGGTAATAAAAACGTGATGGAACTATTGAAGTAAAGGAATCAACAATTTTGGTATAATTTACCCCGTTTTTTTACAAAAGTACCCAGAGTGTATATCAGTTGGTGAGAAATTGAAATGAAAGTTTTCAAGTTATTGGGACATTATATTTCATTAAAAAATCCTTTATTTGAGAATAAGGGAAAATAAAAGTATTCCAAAATAAATATTTATTAATAAATGAAATAAATAATATAATAAATAAAGGTTTAAATGTCAAACTAAAAACAAAAGTTATGCTGATAAAACATCAGATCAACTCTAGGAATAATCTACCAGAAAAAATTACTCCTGTTTTTGCGGTCCAGTTTACTTATTCCTACACTGAAAAAACATGTTATTCATAGTTAACTAAATTAATTAACAACTAATAAATTATTTATTCGAATAATTTATAAAAATAATTTATAACAAATAACACGGAAAAAGAAAAACGAAAATGTATATCTGTTGATATGACTTATTCACTTTAAATAAACTTAAAATTAATAATGAATACATTTTTGGTAATATCACCCAACGAATGATTTTATTGGGAATACATTTATATCGTTAATTATAAACATATCGACCTCAAACAAACTATTTATTCCTTACTAGCTGGCCCGACAGACGTCTTGTCCAAATTTCTATATTCCCTGAATTTTTTTCCTGAAAACTCTCGTCCGCGTAGAATTTATTTTTTCCTATGTTTTTTTGTGTTGTTCCATCTAGGTTATGCCTTTGACTCTGCCCGCTTTCCGTTTTCCTGCTATCCCGTGTTTCCGTTATCCCGTTTTTCCGTTCGTTATCCCATTTTCCCGAAAAAAATTAGCCAAATTGGTCCAACCGTTCTCAAGTTATGAAAACATTAATTTTCATGGAGGACAAAGACATTTCCAGTAATTTTCCTATAAACCTTATTGGGAGTATTACGAACATTCACAAAAACAATTAGCCAAATCGGTCCAGCCGTTGTTTTTATAAAATAAAAAACCAATGTTACCCCGACCGGGATTCGTTCCTATGACCTTCTGTTTGATAGGCGACAGTCTTCCACTGAGCTATTTCCTTGTGTGTGTGTGTTTATCTATTATATACTTTATTCTTAGGCGGTAGGTATGTTCTCAATTTTTTTTTTGCAGAATTTCTGTTATTTTGGCAAGTGTGGGGACCAGCATTTTTCCGAATGAGGGTTTTCTGATTGTGTTTCCTAATTCCCCTTTCCAATCTCCACATTGTGAATAGTTGGAGTTTCTTTTCACAATATTTTCCACTTTACGTTTTTTTGCGTTAACCTCGACAAGGGCGGATTTCTCATCCTCGGACCCAATGCTTTGCTCTCTAGCGTCTGTATTAGGTTTAGTAATGTTAGTATTCATTATATTGAACTGTTTTTCACTGTTAGCATGTTTGGAAATGCAGAAATTCACTTTTTTTGCCTCATCTGGGGGAAGTAGAATACAATTTCGCAGATTTTCAGCTTCCGCAACTGTGCAACTAGATACTGTTTTATTCTATTTCACTTGTCTTCCCACGTTTTGAAACGTCTTTTTTGGGTGTTCCTTTGTGGCATTTTGTTTTCACTTGTTTCACTTGGGTGGAACGTATCCCAAATATTTTAAATATATTCGAGGACTGAAAAGGATATTGTAATATATAAACTGTAATGAAATACTGAGAATGATATTGGTAATGAAAACAATATTGAAACTAAAAGCATTTCTTGGAAATACTGAATATTGAAATATTTTAAACATATTGTAGATATTTTGATACTGAAAATAATATTTAAAGTATGGAGTGGATATTTTTGGAATAATAGTTATATTTAAAGTATTTGTTGATACTGAATTACTAAAACTGATATTGAAATAATTTAAATATATTTAAGATATTTTGGTACTAAAAGTCGTATTGAAATATTTAATTTCCTGTATGTACACCTATTTAAAGAGTTGTTTCCCCCCCGATGTTCCCCTTTTCAATATGAATACCCCACAAGAGGTTATCTTGAACGATGGAAGATAGTGACTAAAATTTATCTTTCAGTCGCTGATGATTCCACATCTGATTTTATAAACATCCTGTTCATATTTTCAAACAAATCTATTTTTATTCATTCTTGAAATCCGTCATCTTATTGAATTCTAACAAAAATTGATAATCTTCGACCCCAAAAAAACCCACATACCAATTTTGAATGGAATCGGGCCATAATAACAAAACACGTCGCCATCTTGAATTCATGAATTTTGACAAGAATATCATGATGTCCGTCCCCAAAAACCCCCACACACCAATTTTGAATGGAATCGAGCTCTAATCACAAAACCATCTTGGAGCCGCCATCTCGAATTGGTGGATTTTGACAAAAGATCATGATCTCCGACGCCAAAATCTCCCACATACCAATTTTTATTGGAACTGGACTATAACCACAAAACTCGTCGCCATATTGGAGACGCCATCCCCCACATACCAATTTTGAATAGAATCGCTCCATTATCACAAAACTCGTCCGCCTTAATGGAACCGCCATTTTGTTTTTTCTCTATAATGCATTGTCACCGGAATTATGAACACCTGCCAAATTTCAGCCCAATCGAACAACGGGAAGTGGGATAAATTTAACGTGTTAGATTTGATTACGAACCCACAGACAGACATCGGAACAGGTGAAACTAAATAAAATAATTAATAATAAAAAACATATTTTTAAAGACAAGCTTTTATTCAAATGCGCTAAAAAGTGAAAAATAATTGCTTTGTATGTGCGACGTACGTTATTCCGTGAGTTATGGATGTTTTTTTATTAATTATTAATTATTATTGGGAATTTTTACTCTTTGTTGAATATTTCTCTTCATTTTGCGAAACCGGAGGCTTTCCTCTGTATTTCATATGGTAGTCGGCCAAGTAGCCACTCCCATTTCAACTTCATTCGAAATAGGTTGTTATTGAGTTTCTGGGGTGTTTCTTTCTGTCACCAGGTGCCGTTTCGCAGGTGATTTTAAAATTCACCTCGTTACTTGTACCCATTGTTGACTAAAGCATGGCTGTGTTGATGTTTAATTCAGTCTCGCTTCAGCCTGGGATTTTCGGATCTTTGGTTGACTGCCCTATACTGATGAGGGCCAACAGCCCGAAACCGGTCTATATGTGTCAGGCGAGACTGATTTAAACACAATCATGTCTTTTAGAAAGAAACATTTGCAATTTAGTATTCATTTATATGAATTATGGCATAGCAGATATCATTCAACATTCTGCGTGGTATTAGCCAGGAAAGTAGTTGTTTTCTGCTCTTCATCTACCAACCTTCCAGTTTAATTTATATTAAACTGTCATGGAGAAACCTTTGGGAATTTTTACTCTTTGTCAAAAAAATTGTATTGTACAGTAGAAAATGCCTTTTGATGCATAGAAGATGCGTTCTACGTTCCACAAAAATATCTAAGGTCATACCAAAGTTATCATAAAACATATTATTTTCTTAAAACTTTAGCACCCTGTAGTTCAAAAGTTAAGACCTTTAGAACATTTGTTCATATGAAGTTTTTTTCTCAAAATAGACCCAAGAATAACCTCCTTTAATATTAGCATGTTATTAGGAAACACCCTGTATACACAATCTGCTATTTTGATAACAAATCGGTGTCTCTTCAGTATTGTGGCAAACTGAAACTGTTTTTCCTCTAGGAATATAAATATAACTTTCATTTATATTGTTATGAATCTGGGGTTTCTAACTATTAAAATACTGATCTAATCATTGTCCGTTTATTCACATTTCACAGAAATAATGCACACTGACAATTAAATAAATTAATCACAGTTCATCGTCGAAATTCCCTGCACGACACTATCTGAATCATTTCGTTTTCTTCATCTTCAATAAAACTGAACGGTTGGGCTGTCGCTTATATAAAGCTCATTAGCGACCAGAAACTTCGGGAAGGCCGCTATTATGTCACCTCGCGTCAGCTAGCTTCATGTATCCGTTTTCGTAACACTGCCCCTTCCTCCTCTAATTTTATAAAAAAGCTATCGATTCACTATGATAAGGCTTCGGTCTCTCCAGATGAACAACTTTCATCTTAGTCCTAGGGCTGCGTTGGATTCTGTAAACCACAACATCGATTATTTTTTTACCTCGTAGTGTCCTTCCCAAAACACTGTTAGTTTGGAGAATACATCTTTCTTCCTACGTGGATTGTACATCCAAACTTAGTCACCTTTGAAACCTCCTGAATTAGCATTTGAATCATAACGAGCTTTCATCCTGTCACTTGCCAATATCAATCTCTTCCTAGCTGTTTCGTAGATTTTCAACAGGCTGTCCCTCAATTTATCTGCATAGTCCCGTACTTCTATCTCTTGGGTACTTGGGCATCCAAACTCCAAGTCACAGGGCAATCGGAGTTTTCTTCCAAATATAATACTAGCCGGGGTCAGCTTGGCCGGATCATGGACAGCTGCTCCATATACCATCAGAAATAATGGAAGGTGTTTGTTCCAGACCTTTCATGTTTTTTTGCCACCTTTGTTTTTCCATAGTTCGGATCAATATCTCAACTATGCGATCCGATTGAGGGTGAAGCGCGGTGGTTCTAGTCTTGTTGACTTCCATCAGGTCACACATTTTCGTGAATACCTTTGACTCAAAATTCCTTCTTTGGTCGGAATGTAACCCCATCGAGACTCCAAATCTTGAGAACATGTTGTCCACCAATGACCGTGCTATTGTGAATGGCTTTTACCCATTTGCTGAAATAGTCCATAGCAACAGGGATGTATTTGTTGCCATCATCAGTCACAGGGAATTTTTCAGCTTCATCAATGGCAATCTGTTCGAATGAAGCATCTAAGTTGTATTTCTCCATTCCACCCTTGATTCTTGTTTTAGGACTTCCAAACACTCTGGAGATCTTTCAACTCTCTACGTCTTCTCGACATTGAACCTACTAGAACCTCTGCCTGATATTATCCCAGATATCCTCCTAATTTTCTCTCATGAATTGCTATCCAGACTTCACCTATTCTCTTCCTGGCAAATTGACGACTTCCCGTAGTAGTCCATTTTTAATCCCATTGTTCCCACGTTGCTTTGAAGATGGGGTGTCTGTCCGAAATATCACTCCAGGAGGGTCTACCAGTTCTGTTCACTTTCCAATGTAGGAAGTCCCCAATATTTGGACCAGTTTCTTGGTACTTCTTGTGTGCGGTAGTCCAATCGTCTTCATTTGATAGTCTCGATCGTCTGATGGTAGTTCATTTGTCTTATGGTAGTTCATTTGTCTTCATTTCATAGACTCGATCGTTTGACATTGAAGACTCCTTTATGGCATTACATCAACTGGTAATGCTCATTATACGCCTTTGGAAACAGTCTTCTAGATGAGACATTATACAGTGACCGGCAGAAAGTACGCATCATATGGGAAATTCTTTTATTAATGAATTTTGACAAATATCGATACGTGCAATCGCTTCTGCATCAAAAGAATCCCCGAAAAGACGTTGTACAGTGGCTTTCGTATTTTCGTGTTTGGCAGGAAATAAAAATAAAATAAAAATATATGTCTCAAAACACACTTATTCGAAAAAATATCGAAAAATTTTATGACGGAAAAGTTGTTCAGAATGACATTTTATAGCTATGAACATGTTTTGAAGGAAATCTGAGATAAAAAAATAAAAATATTTTTTTTGTCATAAAAAAAAACAATTTGGAAATATTCATTTCTGACAAAGAAACTCATTAGTAAAGCCAACAGTAATATTTTAAATAATATTTTGTAAAGCTTCACAAACTATTTCTATTTTAATCGGAGAAAATTTGAAATTTGTTAATTTGTCATGTATTCAGCTGCTTCATAAGAGGCCACTGAAATATCTCCAGGACATTATAATCTCGATACCATTTATCATTAGTAAAGGACCATGCATCTACACAATTTTAATTTGAATTTTTTGTTATAACAAAAAATTGATTTAATTTTTGACATAACAAGAACTTACAAATCTTTATCTTTTTATTTTCAAACAATTCAAAATAAAATTAGAAACTGAAATAATTATAAACCAAACAATTTCATACATTCTCGTAACTTTGTAATTGTCCATTACTCGACATGTCTACCCTGACGTACAATACATGTAGTTGTTCGGGATTTCATTTCTCTGGACACATTTTGCAGCATTTGTGGTGTAATGTTATTAATATATTGTCGTATTACTTCTTCTGAATGATCGATAGTATGAAACCTTACTTTCAAGGTACCACCATAAAAAAAAAAACAAGGGCGTCAAATCTCGGCATCTTTCAGGCCACGGGTTTTCTGAATATCGTCATATCCACTTATGAGGAAAGTGTTCGTTAAGCCCCGCTCTGACTTCAAGGGTACTGTGTATTGACGCTCTGTCTTGTTGGAGAAAAATATAATTTCTTCTTTCCAGCGGTAATCCATGTAAGAAATAAAAAAACTTGTTATTTAAAAACTCTAAATAATTTCGTGAATTATAGTTCCCCTAAAAAAGTGAGGCCCAACGATCTGCGTATCTAATATGCCGCACCAAACATTATTTTTGAAGGAACATTGACTTTTTGCCTCCATCGTCCAATTTGGGTTTTCATCAGCACACCATTTATGGAAACTGACTGTACCGTTTGATGTAAAAGTCGCCTCATCAGTAAACAAAACTTTTGTAGGGAAATTTTGGCACTCTTCAATCATTCCTTGGAATCAAAATGAAAAATCTAAGTGGGCATCAAAATATCTATCAAGTAAGGTGTGGATGGACAACTCCTCCTTTGAAAGTATGGTCTCTGCGGCCACTCGAAGAGGCATTGACGAAACCACCTGCAGGTGGATACACTCAATGCTTCACAATAGACTGGTCCAAGCCAACATGTTCGAGGAAACAGAGCAGGTTGAAATTTCCAGAGGTACCCCACAGGGGAGCATACTCTCCCCCCCCCCTTCTGTGGGACATGGTTGTAGATGAACTGCTAATTTCTCTGAATAACCAAGGGTATTACTCTCAAGGGTATGCAGATGACTTGGTCATCCCCATCAAAGGAAATAATACTCGAACAACCTCAGAGCTAATGCAAAATGCACTGAGGACAGTAGAGGAATGGTGTAACAGAGAGAGCCTGAGAGCAAATCCGAACAAAACAACACTAATTCCCTTCACCCGGAGAAGAAACATGGGAGATCTCATACCTCCCAGACTATTCGGTGAAACATTACAAGTAGTAGAGCAGGTGAAATATCTAGGGCTGATTCTTGACAAGAAACTAACCTGGAACCCGCATATTCAACATGTAACCAATAAAAGCAAGATAACCTTCATGATGTGCAGGAGAGCTTTTGAGAAAACCTGGGTGCTCAAACCGAAAGCCATTCAATGGCTTTACACAGCGGTAATAAGACCAAGAGTAACTTATGGCTCACTCTTATGGTGGCCAAAAACAAATCAAAGACAGGCAAAAACCAACCTTGGGAAAATCCAGAGGCTTGCCTGTCTCTGTATCACGGATGCAATGAATAGCACTCCAACAGCTGCAATGGAAATCATCCAAACCTCGAACCCCTTGACTTACATGTCATTGGAGAGGCCAGGATGAGTGCATACAGACTGAAACAAACAGAAAACTGGAGAATCCGAACAACTGCACATACCAGAATCACTCATGTAATCAATATCGAAGAACTCGAAACGATTTCAGACTACAAGCAACCCCTATATTCATTCGACAAACCATTCGAAACATGAATTGACAGATCTGGATGGGCCCCGAGTATAGAATCACAATCAACTGCGGACATAGTCTGGTATACAGACGGTTCAAAGACAGTTGAAGGAACGGGAGCAGGAATACATGGGCCAAGAAGGGACTACATAATACCACTTGGCAAATGCTCCACGATATTCCAAGCTGAAACACATGCTATTATGGTATGCATTCAGAAGAATCTAGAAAGTGGTTATAGGAAAAAACACATCTACATTCTATTTGACAGTCAAAGTGCTATCAAAGCACTCACCTCTATACAGATAAAGTCTAAACTGGTCTGGGACTGCCTCCAGAACGTCATCGAGCTGGCAAAACACAACAAGGTCACCTTGATGTGGGTGCCAGTTCATAGAGGCATTGAAGGCATCGTAAAAGGGGACCAGCTAGCTAGACAAGCATCTGAAACGCTATTCACAGGGCCAGAACCTGTGCATGGGATTAGCAAAAACCGATACAGGACCCTGATCGACGAGTGGATGAAAAAAAGGCACCAACAATATTGGGATCAAACTGTCGGGCAAATAAATACACAGCAAAGTCATGGTAGGGCACCCAAACCGGACCCTGACGGCTGACCTGAACCTGAACAGAACGAAGGCACGTAGCACGTAGGTCTGTTGACTGGACACTGTGGCCTAAGAAAACACCTAAACAACATGGGAGTACGCAGGGAAACCGTGGAGTGTAGGCTATGTGATGAAGAGGAGGAAACAGCCTCTCATATTATCTTCGACTGTGACGCCCTAAGTAGAAGGCGACACAGAAGCTTTGGAGCGATCAGCCCGGAAACAGGCATGAATCCGAAGAACCTTATTAACGCTACTAAACCTGATTAAAGGCACAAACCTGTTTGAATGAGGAACCACTGACGACAAAGTGATACAATAGACCCCAGCTGGTCGCAGTGTCAAGGGAAGCTAAGTGCCAACCCTGTCTCTGGCTCGTCAGCTTTCAACCAACCAACCAACCAACCAGCCAAGGTGTGGATGAATTTTGGTTTGTATGCACGAAATTCATTATTCTTCAAAATTCTTCTAATGGATTTTTCAGATATACCTGCCTCTCCGATAGTGCCATCTGTGGATTTTCTGTTACCGATAACAAAACATTAAAAGTACCTTCTTCATTAGTGACGGGCTTACTATGTGGAATTTTGTAACGTTTTTCTACACTGCCTGTAGCTTTAAATTTGTTCAAAATACGCAACACAGTATATCCATGGATATTCTTATTTGGATATCTAGCATTGAATATATCTGCTGCTTCTCTGGAACCATGAAAAGTCTCGCCACATATTAAGACGAGCTCAATTTTTTCTTGCAATCTTAGTTTTTCTTGGGGCATCTCTAATGTTTGTTAACGCACAACAAAATGTAAAATCACTTTTACAATGCAAAAAACTATAGAAGAAAGACGATAAAAATACCTGAATAAATAATAACATACTAAATCGTTTGACAACTCTTAATAACATATTAGCATTATTAGTCAATTGTTTCATGGCCTCTTCGATCATGATGAAATCTGCGATGCACGCAAAAGTTATAATATTGTAGGTATGTATGATTCCAACAATTTGACAAAAATTTATTTTTCGTACGAATAATTTTTTTTTATTGAAATTGTGTAGATACAAGGGCATTTATTATTAATAAACACTATCGGGATTATAATGTCCTGGAGATATTTCAGTGACCTCTAATGAAGCAGCTGAACACATGACAAATCCACAGATTTAAAATTTTCTCCGAATAAAATAGAAATATCTTGCAAATATTTACAAACTATCATTTTGAATATTTCTGTTGGCTTTACTAATTAGTTTTTTTGTCAGAAATACATTTTTCCAAATTGATTTTTTTATGGCAAAAAATTTATTTTTATTTTTTCAACTCAGATTTTCTTCAAAACATGTACATAGCTATGGAATGTCATTCTGAACAACTTTTCCGAATAAAACTTTTCGATATTTTTTCGAATAATTGTGTTTTAAGACATAATTTTTCAATTTTTTTAATTTTCCGCCAAACAAAAGACGAACCGCACTGTACAACATCTTCTGGGGTTTCTTTTGATGCAGAAGCGATTGCACGTATCGATATTTGTCAAAATTTATCAATAAAATAATTTTCCATATGATGCGTACTTTCTGCCGGTCACTGTAGTACTATTTGGTCGACCTGTTTGGTATTGAAATTGTACTGGTTCATCTTCTCGCTCATGGGTAGATAATCGGTAATTCTTCTGACCCTGTTAACTTTGATGACACTGGGTGCTGTAACTTGCCATCATTCTCCACGATGTATTGGCTTATCTTGGTATCTGCCCGAAAACCCACTAGATGATCCGGTCCTCGTAGGTGAGCAGGGACGTGGGAGTATCCTCCGAGGAGATGACAAACGTGGTGGCAACCTCACCTTGCAATATCTCTGGAAATGTCCAGCCCTACCACATACGAAACAGTTTCCTCTCGATTTGTTATTAGCACTGTTACTCCTGGGTTCTAATTTTTCTAGTATTCTACCAATAATGTGCTGTATGCGGTCACTTTGTGTCTCTTCCTGAGGGGATTCTTCGGTGGATACCAGTCCTACTTTTGGCCTTGAGATGTTGGAAGCCGCTTCTACTTCCAAGGAACTAACCAAAGCTTCACTGCATTTCTTATAGTGTGTCATTCTCAGTATTCTTTGGATTTCAATATCTGTCAATTGTTCTTTGAAATCATCCGGGGCATCGAATATGCAAGCTGCAAGTCTCCGCACGTCTCTCTCAAACACCCACAGACTTTCACCTGATTTCTGCACTCGTTTTCAACTGTGCCCAATACAGCTGTTCATTCTCTCATTCACTTCTTGCACCACCCACACTTTTTTTGTTTCTTCTTGGACCGCCTTGACTCGTTTTCTCGCTTCTCTTCGTACTGCGTCAACTTTTTCCGTCAGTTCTGACATTTGCCCTGACCGAAAAATATTTTCTGTTGTTCTCGTTCTTCATTTTGTTCTCCCAGAATTTTACGGACATTTTCCTGCAACCGATGATTTTCAACTTGTCCATTCTCTTTTCCCTCTACCTCTTCTCCTCGGCAAACTACTACTTGATGATTTCCATTATAGCATCCATGTCGTCGTAGGGTGTATTTTTTATATTCATCATGAACTTTTTGTCAAATCGGCTACAAATATTCTCACTTCTGACATCCTAGAAAATTCCTAACGGTAATTTCTCGGTTTTTCTCGCAATTCTTGGAATTCTGGTCATTGCGGGCTAGGCGCCAGACAACATGCAGTAGCGTAGAGTATTCGTTTTTTGTAGCAATATCTTTCAAAAACTAATATTTCTGATTTGTTCTAGAAAAGAGAAATAATCTGATTAACCTAATAACATTAATATACTTTCAAAACTTTTTTTTTGCCTATATTATGCAAACCTTAAGATAATTTTTTATAGGCCTGAATAAAACCCTCTGTATCTCAAAACGATAATTGAAGATGAATGAAGGTATTATGTTGCAAACCTTAAAAATCTGTTTTATTTGCTTGAATGGTGTTATGTACCCATGTTTCGTATTCATGAATCGTTAGTGAGTGAAATTGTATGATCTTTGATAACCAGTTGGACACATAGGCCAGTAGATATAGACGATCAATTAACATTAATTCCAAAAGTTTTCAAACTTCAATGGTATGTCAGTGCATTAATGAAAACAAACTATAAACTTTTACAGAAGTCTGCCTGCGATGAATGAAACATTGTTTTATTTGCAAAAACGTACATTTGCAACCACTTCTGAAAAACGCATCATTTATTTATCAAACTTTTTTATCGACGTTCCCATTTTCAATACACACAAGCATTGAAATAATTACAATTTTTTTTTATTGTGGTTGCAAATAAAGAGAATATCGGTCTTAGTGGATATGTAACTTTGCAACCTCATACGAAAAACGAAACCTATTTATCCACCATTATTTTTTTGCATTTTTAGAACTTCTGAAATAACTGCAAAAGTTCAGCAAATTGCAATTAAATTTACGACTAATATTTTACGTGACGCAAGAGATTTGCAACCGTCATTGTTCAACGGATCATTTTTTTGTATAATTGTTTTTTTTAATAATTTGGTCATAAATTGTAAACATTGTCCAAATAGGTTTAAGATATACATCAGACCGAAATATCTACAGTGGTCCAGTTGAATACTTGATTATCCATCGCGTATATGTTATATTTTGTACTGGTTGATTGAAACTGCATTCGAACAATAATACGGTTACGTTGTTATCCATTAAAAAAATTGAAACTAATTATTGATCTCAGAAGCAATCACTGTTTTCGACTAATCAGCGAAATAAATGTAATCTGATATTTTCGAATGCAACAATCGAAATAATACAAAATTCTGCTAAAAGATTATGGGAAGACATTATTTTTTTAACGCATTAAAAATGACATGCAATCATTGTTCATTTGAAATTTTCACTTGTCACAACATGACTTTATAGCAATCGACGAAATTTTAAAATGAATAATCGATGCTCTATGGAAGTAAGGATATCAAAACGTTATCCATTGTATATCTCGCAAATACATAATTTTCATCATCAAACAGGAACGTTGCTGAAAAAAAAAATTGTGAAATCTCAAATTTAATTTTTACGGGTATATATTTCTTGAATTGAATAAAATTATAATTTACCTCTCCACTCGACTTTCTTATTCCAATTATGGTTTCGCATGAAAAATTCTATTGAATCTTAATGGAGGACTGAAATATAATCGACACGTAAGAATTATTTTCTTGATTTATAAAAATTTTGAAAATAAAGAGGAAATCACATGTTGGTAGGCAATTCTATTCCAGTTGTAGCTCCAGGACTATTAGATGAATGTGTATTGTTTTTGCTCGGTTATATAGTTGTCTGTCATAAAAATACAATTGTCAGTCTTCTTGTTGTTCTGGTAATAACTCATGTTACTAAACTACTGTGCATTCATTAGTCTGTAAACAAAACACTGTAACCGTAACACAGTTGTAGGTTAATCGTACTAATGTACAACTGTACGAGTGTTTTTTAAATCTCAATATTTCCTCCATTTTTTTATGAATCAAGAAAATTATGAAAACATGTCGAGAGATTCTCGCTTCTCCATCAAACGTACTCAAGCCTATTTTTTTTATGCAAATTCCTAATTGTAATATGATGTTTCGAATTCATATCGAAAACGTTAGCTTTCAACATTGAATGATTTCACATGCCGTTGACGATCTTCTTCTTGGTCGATAGTTAACTTGGTAACACAATGAATGTCATTTATTAGGTATATAAAAATCTTTATTATTCAGATAACACAGGAGTTGCAAAAATAAATTTTTTTAATGACTAATGTTCCGCATTGTAACATAGTTTGAAATTATATACTCCACCAATTGTAAAATGGGTTGTCTGCCCGATTCCAAAACTTTTGCTTTTTTTGTAGAGTACAAATACGAAAATATTTTTCTTTTGATTTTACCCTCATTTCCGTGTTGCAGAAGAGGTTGCAAATCAATGAAAACATTCTACGTCAGGACATCTCCACTTGCAACCATTATTTGAAACTTTTGTAATAATTCCGATACTTATTTCAATAAAAAAATCAATTTAATGAAAAAATATATTTTCCGTTTGACGCAAGAGGTTGCAAATTAAAACTCTTGTCAAGAACATTATTTTAGTTATTTTTTGAGTTTGCAGAACTTTTGGAATTTTCATCGAAAAATAGGACTAAAACATTTTTTTCGATAAAACAGACATTTCCGTTTTGTATGAGTGGTTGCAAATTTATCAGAGGTTGTAAACCGCTAATTTTCAAAACTTCGAAAGTTTGCAGAACTTTTGCAAATTTTTCCGCGCTAATAATGTGAAAATTTATTAAATACTGATTTTCAACATCTTCCGTTCAGAAAAAAGGGTTGCAAAATCAGACTGCATATCATATGGAAGTCCTCTGCACTCTACCGAAGTTTTGAAACTTTTGTAATTATTATTAAATTTTGGGAAAATCATGTCTATCTCTACTGGCCTAACACCGTTGCCTAGCAGATCCTAAATGGACAAAATTTCGTTAAAAAAATTAAAATTGATTTGCTCAAAACTTTAATTTTGTAACATAACACCTTCATCCACTCGCGTCTTCGATTTGAAAAAAATGTTTCATTAGTGTTTATTGGAGATAAGTAAATGTTCATTGATAAAACGTGAAGTTGAATAAAAATGTGATTACCAATAATTGATAATCAAAAAGTTCAAAAATACTCAATAAATTAAAAACATCTTGGTAAAACAATCACTACCGCAAACCTTGTTTTTCCTAAATTTATTCTATCCGCTTTCAACTACTCTAGAAACCATTTCCTCAGTTATTATGTTAAATCTCAGAAAAACACGAAATATAATAGCTCCCATAGATTTTTTTCTGAAATCCCGCATAGACTCGAATTTGAATAGTAATAGGAATAAATTTACTTAAATATTTTCAACTCATTCTATTTCACAGAGAAATTTCAAGAGATGGATCCGAGTGCTACTACATCCAAGTTGACACCCTCATCATTTCTGTACAAACCCGAACGATGCCATTTTGAAATAAATCCGAGAGATCTACCCAGCTCACCCAGCTCGCCCAGATCTTATTCCATTGATCTCGACGAAATCAGAACAGCTAATGAAGAGGATCACGATCAATTTTTCTTGATTGTCAACCCACCTGGTGGACAAGTCGTGGTAATGGGGGAAACTGAAGAAACTGCTTCAGCAAAATCTTGCAAGGATGTTCTGATTGATTGTCTCCCAGTCTGTCCGCCGACTGTCTGTGGGATCCTGAAAGGACAGCTGCTTTCTTTCATAGCTGTAATCGTCATTATAGTGATATTTTTTCTGATCTACTGGCTGTTGTTAAGATAGATTATTTGGTTTTGTAACCTTCATAGAAAAGGTGGATATACACGAAACAATTTATTGTCGCGATTAATTGCACTAAATAAACGTTAGATAAATTGCTAACAACAATCTCTCAGTTAAATCGTACATAATCTATTAACGCGAAGTTTTATTGGACCAATATTTCTGGTCAAATTAATCGGTCCAATTTATTTCTACGTATGTGTTTTTTGGAACGATTATTGGGTCAAATGTAATCAATTTATCTGTGATCGGTAATCTTTCGCCATTTAAAAAAATATGACCGATTAAACGTTGAAATTGAAGAGGTACGAGACGATGTTGGCGTATAGTGGTGTTAGAGGGTTCGAATTTGTGCGTTGTAAAATTTGAACATAGACGAAACTGCTGCGTTACTTGTTGGGATGATGAGGTATAGTACTGCGATACATCTAAGAGATTCATTATTTTTCATTACTGATAAGGCTAAGCGCTCGAACAACCGCAAGCAGGGACGTACTCGATACCATGAAATTTTCAGACAAGATGATATGTTTAATTGACGGCTGTCCCGTATCTAGGAATTATGCTTGGGGGGGGGTAATGACATAAAAAAGTTGAATACCTCTACTCTCTACCTATAGGTACAAAAAACATAAGTATTTTTTTTTCATTCAAATTCAAACAAAAATACAAAATGTAATAAAATAAAAGATATATATGCATATACTTATAAGTAGGTACAAAAACTAAGATTTCTTTCGTTGAAATAAAAATCTCAAAATGAAATCCAGTCTCCTGTATTTCTTATTTGCAAACCTTTCAATAACATTTGAAACATCTATTGGCACATCTCTATGAACATGAAGCAGAGCTAATCCAACCAACCACACTGACTGGCATTGTATTTAAAATATAAAGACACTTTTTTATCAAGGGAAATATGTTAGCGACATAAGATTTAAAAAGAAAAAAAAGAGAATTCAAAGAAATTATACTAGCAGCTGAACACTCGAAAGAATGTAATTTCAATAGAAAATAATTTTTTCATTGAATTTTGATAATGTGAGGCTATTGTTTATTGAGTAATTTTTTTGGAACCAGCGATTTTATTGAAAACCTAATAATTGTTCACAGAATGACTCCATATTCTGTTTTGTTTCCTGGAGTCCTGTGTACTCGATAATATTGTAACGTAAATAAACTTAACTTGGTTTAAGTAATTTATTTAACACTTAATCTACAACTTAATTTATATTACTACGCCATTGAATAGCTCGATCGTATGGGCTCGTTCAGATTGTTCACTCCCTCTTGAGGGCGGTCTATTTATCTCCGATACAGCATTCTCGATGTTTCGAATTCTTCCAGTCGGCGTCCAGCATGTTCCAATTGCTTCCAATATTGACCGTTGTTTTTCGCGGCGGAACGACTGGATGGTTCTCGAATATCTCCGGGGATGATCTCATCGTTGTCGACGGCAACATGTGAGGCGACAGGTCCGGCCTAGGTTCGTTACATTGCCCCCTTCTTAAAGACATTTCGTCCCGAAATTTCATCCTTGGAGTGTGACGATATCTGCATGACTCCCCATATCTGCACCGTGAAGTTCGATGGAAGTAACACTCCACGGTCTTCATGATCGGTCGTGGAAGAGGGTTACAGCAAACCAAAATCTTGACGCCGCTGGATCTGAATATCGCCTCCAGCATACTTCTTATGACTCTCCAGTCCAACCCATCAATACCACAGGATAATTTTGGAATTGCTAGATCCACCAGATTCTGGTCCACCATAGTATCTCTTAGTTTGGTGAGACTCTTCCAGACATCTTCATAGGACGGTTTATCTTGGGAATGCCTCTTGGTGACTAGGTAGTAGATGTTTCTCTGGCCTTTCTTCAACTGTAGCACCCACCAACTTCTGGATTCTGCTCCGCAGTGTTTGGAGTTGACCAAATTTCTTGGAGAACACTACGGCGATGCCCCTGGACATTCGAAGATCTTCTGCCACACAGTGCGCTAGTGCGTAGTCAGCAGGCACCTCGAAAGGTCTCGTGACTCCTCTCTAGTAACCCCATGTAGAACTTTCTGCCCGTTTGAATACAAGGACATAAACTTCTCGAACGTCATATCATCCTCCGGTGGCTTGAGGGTGCGAACTTGGTCATGGTTTCCAGCGTAAGGGGCCAACCTGTTGAAATGGACGACCCTTGGTTTCCCTCGGGTGGCTTATGGATTCGGTACACAAGGTCGTTTATCCTTTTCACGATTTTATACGGGCCTTCCCACGAGTTCCGCAACTTTGGTGATAGCCCACGACGACGTTTGGGGTTGTACAGCCAAACCAGGTCATCAACCTTAAATCCTCCAGCGTCGGCCTTGATGTCATAGGTCTTCTTCATTTTATCGCTGGCACTCTGGATGTTCAACCGGACTCGTTCGTGGATGTCGTCCATTCTCTGCCGAAGTTTGCTGACGTAGTCCTCTCCCGCAGTGTCTTGTCCTGGCGGTATCCCAAACTTCAGGTCACAAGGCAGTCGCAGTTCTCGGCCCATTATAATACTAGCAGGAGTTTGACCGGTTGACTCGTGTACTGCGGATCGATAGGCCATCAGGAACAAATGAAGATACTGGTCCCAGTCTCTTTGATGGTCAGAGACAACCTTGGACAAGTGGCGGTTGATCGTCCTGTTCATCCGTTCCACCATTCCATCAGACTGCGGATGTAGGGCCGTGGTTCTTGTCTTGCGGATGTTCAGCAGTAGACATATTTCTTGGAAAAGGTTGGATTCGAAATTTCTGCCTTGATCCGAGTGCAGCTCCATTGGAATACCGAATCGACATATCCATTCTTTCACCAAGACGTCGGCGACGGTGATGGCTTCCTGGTTGGGCAGGGCATAGGCTTCCGCCCACTTACTGAAGTAGTCCATTGCCACAAGGATGTATTTATTCCCGTGGTCGGATACGGGAAACGGGCCGGCGATGTCAATGGCGATTCTCTCGAACGGGCTGCCTACGTTGTACTGACGCATCGGGGCCTTGGGTCGTATTCGAGGTCCATTGCTAGCAGCGCATACAGCGCACTTTCTGCACCAGTCCTGGACGTCAGCTTGACAATTGGCCCAGTAAAACCGTTGCCTCACTTTCTGCAGGGTCTTCGTCACTCCCAGATGTCCTCCGGCGACTCCATCATGGATTTCCCGCAGCACTTCCTCTCTTCTGTTCCTGGGAACAATTATTTGGCGTCTGTCTTCCCCACCAATATCGGCCTCCAACACACGTTTCAGGATCCCATTGTCCAGAATAAGAGAGTTCCATTGTGCCCAATAGGACTTAACAGCCGGCGAGTAACCTGCGACTTCCTGCCATGATGGTCTTCGATTGCCCTTCTTCCAGCTGATGACTAAGCCAAGGTCGGGGTCTCTCTCTTGGTCTTTCTGTTCTGCTCGTCGGCAATGTGAGCAATCATCTGGACATGGTCTTCGCGACAAGGCATCTGCATTCTTATGGCTAGTTCCGGCTCGATGTTCGATCTCGAAATCGAATTCTTGGAGTCTCTCGATCCAACGTGCTACTTGACCCTCAGGATTTTTGAACTGTAAGAGCCATTTGAGAGCTGCATGGTCAGTTCTCAACAGGAATCTTCTTCCATACACGTATTTGTAGAAGTGTTCCACTCCCTTTACAACAGCTAACAGCTCTCGCCTGGTGACACAGTAATTGCGCTCTGGTTTGCTAAGCGTCTTGCTGAAATAACCAATGACCTTCTCCTGTTCCTCCTGGATCTGAGATAGGACAGCTCCAAGTCCCACGTTGCTGGCGTCCGTATCCAAAATGAATTTCCCTTCGGGTAGGGGATAGCTCAGTATAGGTGCGTTGATCAAAGCTCCTTTCAGCTTCCTGAATGAATCTTGACATTCTTCGGACCACTGGAACTTTGTTTGGCCTTCCGTGAGCCTGGTCAGTGGTTTAGCGATGTTGGCGAATCCCAGCACATATCGGCGATAGTATGTGCATAAACCAAGGAAACTTCGAAGTTGGTGAATGTCTTTTGGGATGGGCCAATCCTTAACAGCTTTGATCTTCTGGTCATCCACTGCTACTCCTTCCCCAGAGACAACGTGGCCGAGGTATCGTACTTCTTTTTGGAACAGATGGCATTTCTTAGGGCTCAGCTTCAATCCGGAGTTCCTCAGTCGCAGGAATACTTCCTCCAAGTTTTTCACGTGGTCCTCAAACGATCTGCCGACCACAATTATGTCGTCGAGATACACTAGACACGTGTTCCATGAGAGTCCCTTCAGTACTGTTTCCATCAATCTTTCGAATGTGGCGGGAGCATTACAGAGCCCGAATGGCATAACGGTGAACTGCCACAATCCTGAGCCGATGGTAAAAGCAGTCTTTTCTCGATCTTCCTGAGCCAGTTCTACTTGCCAGTATCCACTCTTCAGATCAAGGGTCGAGAAAATCGTGGAACCAGCCAACGTGTCTAGGGTGTCATCTATTCTCGGGAGAGGGTAACTGTCCTTCTTCGTGACATTATTAAGTTGGCGATAGTCTACACAAAAACGTGTCGATCCATCCTTTTTCTTCACCAGTACGACTGGAGAGGACCAGGGACTGTCAGATGGTTCGATAACTCCTTCTTTCCCATATCGCTGACTATTTTGTCAGCCTCTTCCTTCTTGGCAAGAGGAAGTCTTCTTGCTGATTGCCGGATCGGTCGGGCACCCCCAGTATCAATCTTGTGCTGGACCACATTAGTTCGACCCCTTTTCCTTGTCCGGTATCGAAGATGTCTTGGTACTTCTTAACTAAATCTCTTAGTTTGGGCTGTTGAGCTGGTTTTATATCTTTGGAAGAGATGGCAACTAATTTTTCTAGTTCTGTGGGCAAGTTGTTGGGTTGGCTAATCGTACCTCGTACGCCCCGGATCACAGATGAAACTGACGAGCAGTGCCCTAAAATTGTTCCTTTCTTTAAGGTCACTGGAAAGTAATTGACATTCATGACCCTTACCGGTACAAATTTTTCAGCACGTAACAGGGTTTTCCCTAGGGCAACCCTCGTCCAATTTTCTCATCATGAAGTTTGGGCTCGAACATCATCACGTCTCCACTGCTCGCACTCCCGTCCAGGCGAGCCTCCAGGATGGTTTCAGCCCTCTCAGGTACGCTTACATCTTCAGCCAACAGCACACGGATCAACTCTTCACTTCTCCCATGAAGTACCAGCTCTTCTCCGTTGACACGTAGGACGCCGTCTTTGAAATCCAATTCAAACCCTCTGGAATTCATGATGTCCATTCCGATGATTGCATCGTCTTCGATGTCCGCTACGAGTGCCTGATGTTTCACTTTAGTGCTGCCCAAAATTATTTCAATCGGTAGCTCGCCATATACAGTAGCTGGCTCCCCTGTTGCTGTGCGTAGCTTCCAAGTTGTCGGTTCAATTCGTTCCGGTGTTCTGGCAAAGGAAGGTCCGAGAATTGTCCTAGTCGCACCTGTATCTAGCAGCATGGTGCAAGGCTCGTTATTGATGAGACCGTCTACGAAAACACCTCTGTTCTGTCGTTTCAGGATAGCGACATATGCGTTGTTAACCGGGGCTTGCTGGACACAGGCCGACGATTGCCCCTTCTCGTCGACCTTCTTTAGTTTTCCTGCATCGGAGTCGTGTTTTCGAATGTTGGACATTTGCTACGCACATGTCCAATTTTGCCACAATTCCAGCATCTTATCTGTCTTTTCTCAGGCAAAACTTCTTTAATCACTTTCCTTATGGCAGCTTCCCAATTATCAGGCTCCTGTGAGTCTTCCTCAATCATTCGGACTTTACTCTGGCTTTTGCAAGATTGTTTCGCTGCCTCGAATTCCAAAGCTCGTGCCAGTGCGTCTACGAGATGTGTTGGACGAGCTAGTGTCAACGCTTGTCTTGTTTCTTGGTCACGGAGTCCATCCAAGAATGCCTGAACCGCTAATCGCTCCATTACATTTTCCGGTGTGGCTGGATATGCGAGACGAACCAAGCGTGCAATGTCAGCTTCGAATTCTTGTAAGGATTCGCCCGATTTCTGGCAGCGATTTTTCAGTTGGGAGTGGTATACCCAAATGGGCCTGGCCATATCGTAATTCTAGATGTTTAATCAGCTGATCATAGTCCTCCTGTTCTTGGGCGGTAAGAGTTTGTAGAATATTCGTCGCTTCTCCACGTAATGCAAGTGTTAGTGCTACAGCTCTTTCCCCTGCATTCCATCCATTTGCTTTGGCCGCTGCTTCAAACTGTCGGCGGTAATTTTCCCATGGAGTTTTTCCGTCGAATTGAGGCGGCTTCATGGAAAGCTTCCCTATTTCAGAAATGACCTTGACATCTTTTATACCCTCTTGAACTTTATCCAAGTTCAAACTCAAGTCCAGCATTGCATTTTCGTTAACCATCTCTGTGGAGGGCGCACTATTAATTCGTTTTTCCAGCTTACTGATCGTTTCCTTTATTTTATCTACCTCCGTGTTCATTTGCTCCCTCATTTTATCTATCTCTGTCTCAACGGTTCCCATTCTTCCTTCTAGAAAATTAGCCACACCACACAATTCTTTTTTTAGGCCTTCTGTGTTTTCCAGGAACTTCTCTTCCAGGCTTCTTGCATTTTCTTGAAGCTTCTCTTCCAGATTTCTAGAAAGCTTCTCTTCCAGATTTATAGAATTTTCTTGAAGCTTCTCTTCCAGATTTCTAGAATTTTCTTCAAGCTTCTCTTCCAGATTTCTCGAATTTTCTTCAAGCTTCTTCTTCCAGATTTCTAGCATTTTCTTCCAAAGTCCTCGAATTTTGTTGCAGTTCTTCTTTCACGGATTTAGTAGTTTCCAGTTCCCTTTCCTCCAATTCCTGTTTCAATTTCGCTACCTTCAAATCCGCAAGGCGCACTTTTAACTTTCTGGGTACTTGTTTTACCTGTTGTTTCCTTCCTTTAATTTTTTTTTTCGAAAAGTTTATCAGTTTGTTAAAAATTCACTTCGCGAATTCTTTTCCACGGGCCACCAGTCTATTGTCTGTTTCACGCGAACAGTGTAGCAGTTTATATTCCCACGCACAATTGTCCACTTCGCGAAAACCGGGCCACTGTCTATTTTTGGCGTACAAAAAGGTCTATCAATTTATTTTTCTGACTATCCACTCCACGATCACTTGTTTATTTTCAAAATCTCACTTCCGACACCAATTGTAACGTAAATAAACTTAACTTGGTTTAAGTAATTTATTTAACACTTAATCTACAACTTAATTTATATTACTACGCCATTGAATAGCTCGATCGTATGGGCTCGTTCAGATTGTTCACTCCCTCTTGAGGGCGGTCTATTTATCTCCGATACAGCATTCTCGATGTTTCGAATTCTTCCAGTCGGCGTCCAGCATGTTCCAATTGCTTCCAATATTGACCGTTGTTTTTCGCGGCGGAACGACTGGATGGTTCTCGAATATCTCCGGGGATGATCTCATCGTTGTCGACGGCAACATGTGAGGCGACAGGTCCGGCCTAGGTTCGTTACAATATCACGCTATAAACTTGTATAAAAGTTGATTATTTTGTCAATTATAAATTTCTGAAGTTAACAAAATATGAGAAATTAAGTAAATATTGTCATTGTTTTCTTGCATTAGGTTGCTGGGAGTTTATTATGATTGAAAAAAAAAACCTAATTTTTTTAAATTTTTTATAATTATTTATTATTTAAATAATATATTAATATATATTTTTTTAAATTAATTATTGGTTTTATTCTTCACCTAATAAGGGGAAATTGTTTTTATTAATTATGTAATTGTTTATTCACTTAACAATATGTTATAAACAAACTTTGATTGGCATTATTGTATTTTTTTGAATTAAATAAAATAATTAAAATATAAATATAAAAATTTTTTTTTTGGTTGTAAATACACAATTACATTATTCATGGAAAAACATGCTTATTAGGTAGAGAAGAACCAATTATTAATTAAAAAAAAAAAATCTTTGTATATTATTTAAATAATAAAAAAATTAAAGAAACTATTATAAACAATAAAAACAAATAAGATTTTTTTATTTTTTTTTCAATTATA
The DNA here is from genome assembly GCA_018342105.1 of Gonioctena quinquepunctata. NCBI lineage: Eukaryota > Metazoa > Arthropoda > Insecta > Coleoptera > Chrysomelidae > Gonioctena > Gonioctena quinquepunctata. The sequence goes on from JAFIRS010000169.1 coordinate 599,945, forward strand.
ATAAACTCTTAACCTAATGCAAAAAAACAATTTTTGAAAAATATTCAACTTTGTTA